>CM055276.1:66416369-66781132 GCA_029237695.1 Conchocele bisecta | reverse complement strand
AGGTGATTGCTATTCGGAGGTGGTCTTTAGCACAAGTTTGACTGTAAAAGTCTACAAAATCTCTTTTCTGTTCTAAATTTCAAATCACCTTCCTTTGGTATGCCCATTTCTAGCTAGCTACAATAATTCCCTACGATATGTGGGAGAATATCGCAATTTTGTTTCTAATTTCTAGCTAGCCTTACTTAAAACATGTCTGATATACCTAAAAATCGCACAAAATCAATTTTATTTTTATAACTTTTTTGGTCTGATAAATATTTGTCTGGTCTGGTAAAAATTTCACATTTTCCAGACTGAATGTCCTGTAAAATATTCAATGATTTAATTGCTGAAAATCAGACGTGGGGTGTATGCTGAACAAATTACCATCCCAGTGATTCCGCTAAACAATTGGCGATAAAAAATTACAATTTTTGAAGAAGAAAAATAAAAGGAAATGGCGATTTTTTTATTTTCCCCAGTGGAATCCCTGCATCCCTATAGTCTGTTTCACGAAACCTGCCCAAATTTTACGGCCATATAAACAATTAAAAAACAATATTGTTTTGATAATATTAAATTAAAGGAAAATATAAGAATGAGCCTTCTTTTTATTTCGTGAAATTTGGTCAAATATTGTTTTTATTACGAAAAATTTATTTCTCTATGGGAAGTTAACATGGGGGAAAAAGAGGTAGAGGAGCGTGGGAGGAGTCAAAAAACGAAAAAAAAATGGAAATTGACTCCGAAACCTAGCCAGATAGCTTGGAAATGATGTAACTAAGAAAACAAAAGTTAAATTTTGAAAATCGGTCCAGGATTACTGAAATTCTAAAATATTTACCCATGTTAAATCCCCATAGACATCTTCACTCTGTGAAGATGTCTATGGGGATTTAACATGGGGAAATTGTTTTTTCGCAATAAAATCAATATTTGACCAAATTTCAAGAAATAAAAAGAAGGCTCATTCTTAAATTTTCCTTTAATTTAATATTATCAAAAAAAAAATTGTTTTTGAATTGTTTATATGGCCGTAAAATTTGGGCAGCTTTCGTGAAACAGACAGTAGATATTGTGGACACATATTGAAAATGTGAAGGTGTTAAGCAGTTTTGGAGAAAAGAAAAAATGTTTTTATACATTTGCCTTACAGTGTCCACTCAGTCGGCACAAAATGTTCTTCATAGGAATTAAATAAGTGTATAATTGTGTCGCTATTCCACCAGTTCTAAAAATTACTAGTGCCCACTATACAGATATGTAATAAATTCAGTATAATAAAAGATTAATAAATTTATCCTTAAATTGAAAAGTTCTCCCTCAAAGTGTCGTTAGCCAGATAAGTATTCTTTGTAATTTTGGTGAAATAGGCTACTGGTATTGAAAGTGAATGGGTGATGTGACCTCGGTTTAAAGGTACATGGACACTCGGTTAAGCACAAACTGTTCTTTATAGGAATTAAATAAGTGTATAATTGTGTCACTATTCCACCAGTTTAAAAATTGCGAGAGCCGCTATATAGATATAATCATTTAGTAATATTTATTTTACTGATAGTGACGCGCGGTGGTATCAGGCTATTTTCATATGCAAATGAGGAATGCTATTTTTATACGTCCGTTCCGCTGGGGGGGAAAAAAAAATCACTTCAAAAAAAATAAAACAATTGGCAATAAAAAACAATTACAATTTTTTTGGATTTTTTTCCCGAAAATTTGATTTTTTTATCGCCAATTGCGAAAGTGGCGATCGCCAGCAGAATCCCTGGCCCGTTTTAAAAAAACGGGACGTATTATGTATTCAACTTGTACAGGTGTACGGGCGGGCAGAGTTTGTCCACGCAATAACCTAGAGGTCTACTTGACGGATTGTAACCAAATTTGATATATACATATATGTACATGTTTATCACGGCAAGACGAAGAAGCCTAATGATTTTGAAAAATTTCCCATGACTTGTCTCCCCTTGGCAGCCATTTTTAATTTATTTTCGCTCTGTATCCTTGTCCATGCAATAACTCCATTTCTACTTCACCGATCGTAACCAAATTCGGTATAGGTACATGTTTATCACAGCAAGACAAAGCAGCCTATTGATTTTGATTACTTATCTCCCCTTGGCGGCCATTTTTAATTTTCCCACTCTGTATCCTTGTTATTTTTTGCACTCCGTATCCATGTCCACGCAAGAACTCAAATTCTACTTGATGGATCATGACCAATTTTGGTATACATGTTTATCACGGCGCGACGAAGAACCCTATTTATGTTTAAAAAAAATTGATGACTTATCTCCCCTTGGCTGCCATATTTAATGTTGTCACTCTGTATCTTTGTTCACGCAATAACTCAAGTTCTACTTGACCGACGTAACCATATGCCGTATACATGTTTATCACGACAAGACGAAGAAGCCTATTGATTTAAAAAATTCCGATAACTTACTTCCCTTGGCGGCCATTCTGAATTTTCGCACTCTGTATCCTTGTCCACGCAATAACTAGTTCTACTTGACCGGTCGTAACAAAATTTGGTATACTAGTACATGTTTATCACGGCAATACAAAGAAGCCTATTGTTTTTCAAAAAAGAAAATGATGACTTACTCCCCTCGGCTTGGCGGCCATTTTTATTTTTCAGACTCTGTATCCTTGTCCACGCAATAACTCGAGTTCTACTTGACGAATGGTAACCAAATTCGGTATACATGTTTATCAAGGCAAGATGAAGAACCATATTGTTTTTTTTGAGTGACGTATCTCCCCTCGCCTCGACCACAGGTGGAAGACTCGGACCTAGGACACCAAAATAATCCCATTACCCCACCCACATGGTCTCGTACAGTACCATCTTCTATATAGATCGCCCCTGATACCAGTGTAGAAATTTACTTCTGATATAAAATGTATAATAATGCCAATCAATACGTGGGGTAATACCGTAATGGTGAATGAATGTTTATTTTGCCAGAAACTGTCTCAGATGATCTGATATAAAGAGCATTTTGTGTGCCTACTGTGTGCCACACTCAGACGTGGTGTGTACAGTACACACTCCATACCAGGGCTTCTAAAATTTCAGAATGCCAAACTGTCGGCCATTGTCGGAGCAGACCTCCCCCACCCCCACCCCCCCCCCCCCCCCCCCCCCCTATTATTAAAAACTTTAACTGAAATTTCGAAGTTCAAACAAAGTACTAGAAATAATGGGATAAATGTGGTGTTGGGATAAATAAATCGTGCACCGGGTCACGTGGTCACCTAAATAGCGCAAAGACGGAAAAAATGCGAAACGACAGAGACGAATTGTGATGCCGATTGATTGCAAGTAAATTTTCGGTAGACTAAAATAAATTAAAATTTTACTAGTCTGTCTTGTTTCGTTTTATATTTATTCCTCTCTGCTGGGTTGCCAAGCCGGTAAGTTGTCTTTGTGAATAACAAAATAGTTCGTTGTGCCATTTCAATAATAATCGAATGACGGACAGGGCCGTAGCCAGACCTAAAAATGAGACGAGTCAAAAAAAAAATAGTGGGCGTACCGCTAACGCGGGGGGTTTGGGAGTCCTCCCCCAAGAAAATTTTGACATCTAGATCGTTCATAAAGAACGAGAAATTTTCCCACCCGGCACTTAGATCACCGGATACGGCATTAAATATATATAAAAAAAATCGGCAAAATCTGAGACGAGGCGGCTGCCTCATGAGCCTCATCCTGGCTACGGGCCTGACGGACAACATAGAAAAAAAATGCGTTATATACCCACTCGTAATTCATTGCTAATTATGCTACATGTATTATCACTGTTCACACCGACTTCAAAATTAATTGTCGGCCTGTACAATTGAATTGACATTCGGTGTTTCTTTAACCCTCAGATCGAGTTCAAAGTACATCGGCGGTGTGATTTAGCACTTCAATTGATCCCTAATCCCTGATCCCTAATGAGTCACGCTTTTAACACGACAGACGTACCTTGTCGTTTATCAAAATGTCTGCGAATTGTAGATCACGTGAGCCGGCTCATCAGGATCTGCGGAATTCCTACGTACATGTACATTTTATATTCACAAAAATGACCACTAATACAGCGTAATGTAACCGTTCCTAACTTAATATGGAATAGCCCGGGCCGATAGTCCGTGTCAGTTACTTGGGGTTAAATATTACGAACACAGATAAAGACAGTGCATGGTTTCTTTATTTTATTTTAACATCATCAGATATATGTCATAAATTACTTGGTGGTCAAAACCGGTAAATTTACAAGGTTTATAGCGAAATAGCAGCCGACTGGCAATTTTTCTCGGACCGATTTTTAAGACTAGTTTTCAAATCTCAATCGGTCTGAGAGTTCAAAAATCGGTCCAGAACCGGAAAACTGAACATTTTAGAAGCCCTGCTCCATACGTACATTGCTCCATACGTACATTGCTCCATACGTACATGTACATGGACTAACACTATCGCCACTCTTATCTATCAATAAGAGGATAAAATGTGAATGCCACCACTACAGAAACATGTCCACTATATTAACTGTATTGTAACGTCGCCCACTCAAAGTACATGTAAGTATTATTTGATATTTTCCTTAATATGCAACGGATTTTGATGAAATATGCGCAGCAAATGCGTCTTCCTGAGCTGCATTTTGGTGGTCCAGGGAGTTCGGCACAGACTTATGTCGTTTTTGCGAAGAATCGATTTCCGTGTCGGTAGACACGGAAATCAATTCTTCGCAAAAACAACAGAAGTTTGGGCGAACATACAAAGACACACCAAATGCAGCTTAACAATACGCGTTTGATGCGCCATATTTCATCAAAATCCGTTATGTAATAAGGACACTATACAAGAATACGTACTTTGAATCAGATGGATTTTGGAAGTTTCAGTACTTGTTGTTGTTGATACAGTAACCTGCTAATGTTCACATGTATGTTATACATAATTATATCCGTTCACATTAAGGAACCAATTTCGTTTGAATCAAATGATCATCAGGGATCCCACGTGCCATTAACCCTCACTATGCGCGAGACAAAATTGTTGTCTACTGTTTTCATTTTCGTCGTAATTCTGAACAGAAAACCCGTTTTGACAGCACATGAGAATCGTCTCCTTCCATTTTCGGGGGAAATATTGAAAATAAAACATTTCCAGCAGATGACAATATTTAATTCAGCATCGTAAGGGTTAAATACAATTGCATGTCAATGATTCATGGGATTTGACCGAAAACATAACTTGTTGTGGACATCTCCCAACAAATTATTCTGGGCTAATACTTAGGATTATTACGGTAATATTCAGGCAAAGAATCGGCGGTGAAAGCAGTGCAACGAAAGAAGAAGAAACCACTGGCAGAAAGAATAGCGGAGAAAGAAGCAGCAAGAGTAGCAGCGGAGGTGAAAGAGGTACTCCATAGATTTTATTTGATTTAATGGTGTTTAACAGCCTGTCAACAGCTACGGTTAGTTTAGGCCAGCTTAATGGGGTCGAATCCTATACATTATCCGTTGTGATGTGATGTCAATGTATCGCTTTTTACACGGCCAACATGTGCTAACGGCCACGTCCGAATAGCAATTACCTGTCCATAGCAGCGACGCTCGGGTTCTCCGTAATTATTCAGTTACAACAGTTGAACAAAGGCCAGCATTTTTCTCTTCTCTTTGATGGCCTTTGTTCATGGTTGCTTGAAATATCAATATCAAGAATGTGCTAGTCTGGTAATGATTTTGTACTTAGCAGAGCTCCAGTAGCCGATTTCATCAACATTGCAAAGTATACTTTAATAGCAAAGTATACTTTGAGAGAAATTTTCAATTTTTTTTAAAATTTATTAATTTTTATTATACTGAATTTATTACATTATCACAGCCATTTAATGGCTGTGATAATGTAATAAATTCAGTATAATAATTCTGCATACTTTTAATCATGAAATATATGCATTTGTTAGTTCTATATGAAATAATGCATTTCAGGAAAAATAAATGATTACTCCCTCAAAGTATACTTTGCTAGTAAAGTATACTTTGCAATGTTGATGAAATGGGCTACTGATAAGCTGCGTATTTGCTTAAATACCCAATTAAAATTGCCAAAAGCCAATTGAAATCAGAAGTAGCGAATATCAAAAAGCAATTACAATTTTGTTTTACATTTATCATGCTAAATAAAATGACAATGCTCAATTACAAATTTACTTATCTGGAGCATTGAGATAATCATGGAAAATTGTGATGAAATATCGGGGAATTTTTTATAGTGCTCCCAATCTAAACATAGCAGATATTTCAGATGTGATGATTTAGTATGATATTTATTGAAGAAGTTTACTGAATTGTTAATGGCTGTTGCTATAGCAGTGCTAGACAACACATGGATGTTCTTGTTTTACATATGATTTATGCTGTATACAGGTGTACTACCAATCGACATGTAGAGGGTATATAATAGTTCTGGGGGTCTTTCACTAAACTTTGTACGACTAAAATATTTATTTATGCTGTATACTGTAGCCAATTTCACAAAAATTACTAAGCATACTTATCTAGCTAAATATACTTTTAGCAGTGATCATTTATGTTTCCAGAAATGCATTATTTCATATACATGTAGAACTAACGACTGAATATATTTGATGATTAAAAGTATGCAAAATTATTATACTGAATTTATTACATTAAAATGGCTGTGATACCAGTAATGTAATAAATTCAGTGTAATAAAATTTATAAATTTATCCTTAAATTGAAATGTTTTCCCTCAAAATGCACTTACACATATAGCAAGATAAGTATACTTTGCAATGTTGGTGAAATAGGCTACAGGGGGCCGTTTCACTAAACTTCGTACGACTAAAATGTTCGTAAATGCAAACTTATGATAGTCTGTACATTTCATATTAATAATGTTTTTTGGTAAACATTTATTGGATTTACATTTATTGAGCATAGGCTGCATATGCAGCCTATGCTCAATAAATGTAAATCCATAAATTAAAATTTACAGACGATCTTAAATTTGCACTTACGAACATTTTCAGTAGTCGTAGGAAGTTTAGTGAAACGGCCCCCAGGTGTACTGCCAATCAACATGCAGAGGGTATAGAATGGTTCTGTTAAATGACTGTAAATGCCCAATCAATTAATCAGTGAAATTCCAATGCATTGTGACAGAAAGAAGAACAGAGCCAAGCCAAGCAGTTAACAGCAGAGGAAAAGTCGTCAGAGGCTGAAAGATTGAAGAAAATACAGGAAGAATCGGATCTCAAACTCGCCCGGGAGGCATTTGGTGAGTGTCCTGAATGTGACAACAGTCTCCACGAAACTGTCAAAATTTTACAGGACATTCGGTCTGGTAAACTTGAAATGTTTACCACACCGGACAAAAATTTACCAGACCGAAAAAAATTAAATATAAAATAGATTTTGTGTGATATTTAAGACCTTTTTAAGAAGATCAGTCATATAAGAAAAGCTAGCTAGCACCAGAAGCGCATACCAAAGAAAGGTGATTTCATTGACACTTAGAATAGAAAATAATTTTATTTTTTTATATAGGCGGACATTCGGTCCGGCAACTTCCGGTTTACTGTCGGAC
The DNA here is from genome assembly GCA_029237695.1 of Conchocele bisecta. Taxonomy (NCBI): domain Eukaryota; kingdom Metazoa; phylum Mollusca; class Bivalvia; order Lucinida; family Thyasiridae; genus Conchocele; species Conchocele bisecta. The sequence goes on along the minus strand of CM055276.1, from coordinate 66,773,532 downwards.
CAGCGGCAATTTTAACAGACATGTCCGACGGACTGACGACTTTTACAGTGGACTGCAGGCTGATATACCAACTGATACAAGCCATGTGTTTTTTGTGCCTAAGAAGATGTGCGATTTTGCTGAAAAATCGATGGGCTGTGGCTCAAGGGTAGAATACAGGACTTCAATACTGAAGGTTGTGTGTTCAAAACCTACCATAGGGCATGAACTATACTTTCATAGTATTTCAACCCCACTGGTGTGTCGGATGAGCCTGGTCCCATCCCTACATGACCGTAGCTGTTGCTGGGACGTTAAACCCCATTCATTCCATTTCATGAAAAAATATTTACGAAAACTGATATTTTTTGTAAATAAATATGTTGGCGAAATTCTCAAAGAAAAGCTATTGAAAAGTCGCACATCCTCCAGGGCTCCAGATATGGAATTAGTAATTGAGTATTGTCACTCCATCATTCCTGAAGCAATTGGGTATTTCAACATTTTAATTGGGTGAAATAGAATCACACTACTGTTTACACATCAAGAGACAGCAATTATTGAATAGTTTGCTTCTAAATGAAAACATGTCTTGACATTTCATTAGAATTGTCCCCATGGAAAATAAGAAAAATATGCTATATTTGTGGTCTGTTTATTGTTTTCTGCAGCATGGTACAGGTATCACAAATTTTATTTTTTTATACTCTCTACTTCTTTCAGATTTCAATTTGGTTTTTGGCAATTTTAATTGGGTAATTAAGCAAATACGCAGCTGATCTAGAGCTCTATGCTCTTAGGTACAAAATCACGTGGAGTGTTTCATATTTAGTCTAATCCAAAATGGCTGTGATAATGTAATAAATTCAGTATAATAAAAAAATAATAAATTTATCCTAAAATTGAAAATTTCTCCCTCAAAGTATACTTAGCTAGATAAGTATACTTTGCAATTCTGATCAAATCGGCTACTGATACAACTGTGTACGTTTAGTCATATTCAATACCAGCGTTTGTGCGTTCAATTCCCGCTTTATGCATGAAAAAAATACTTTCATTGGTATTTCCATTTTACTGCTGTTTCACATCAGACTTTAATCTGAATCGCTGCCTCTATATGACCTTAGCTGTTGCTGGGACACTAAACTATTTCACATTCACATTTGCTGATGAACAGTTGTGTGGGTGGTGGTCGGGTGAACGTGACGCCGTAAATTAATGGTAGGGGTTCCTCCTTATAGGAATCACGATTTGCCTGGTTTGGCCCTCAGGTATGTTTTTTATCTTTGGCTCTTTTGTTACCTGGGAGTTGAATTGGGTTATTGCCCATTATAAAAGTGGTACGATTATTACTGATCCTATTGCTTTTGGGAGGGGGCCAAGTGATTCTGGTGTGGCGAGGACCTGGCATCAGATCAGGATTATTCTGATTTCAGGGCTGAATATGTAGACTTTTGTCGCGCCCGCTTGCGGAAAGCGCGATATAGTCGGCCGTACGTACGTACGTGTGTCCGGTTAAAGTTTTTGGTTAAGCTGTAAGGTTAAGTTTTTTGGTTAAAGTTTTTGGTTAGGTTCTTTGGTTAAAGTTTTTGGTTAAGTTTTTTGGTTAAGTTGTTTGGTTAAGTTTTTTGGTTAAAGTTTTTGGTTAAGTTTTTTGGTTAAGGTTTTTGGTTAAGTTTTTTGGTTAAAGTTTTTCGTTATACTATATCTCTGCAACTGCTTTGCCCATTACCTTGAAACTTCACATGGGTGTTTATCATCATCTATATTTTCATTCTACCCCCTCCCGTGCGGCCCCTGTGCCCAAGGTCAAATTACTTTGAAGTTTTTGGTTAAGTTTTTTGGTTAAAGTTTTTCGTTATACTATATCTCTGCAACTGCTTTGCCATTACCTTGAAACTTCATATGGGTGTTTATCATCATCTATATTTTCATTCTACCCCCTCCTGTGCGGCCCCTGTGCCCAATCTGAAGGTCAAATTACTTTGAAGTTTTTGGTTAAGCTCTTTGGTTAAAGTTTTTGGTTAAGTTTTTTGGTTAAGTTTTTTGGTTAAGTTTTTGGTTAAGGTTTTTGGTTAAGTTTTTTGGTTAAAGTTTTTCGTTATACTATATCTCTGCAACTGCTTTGCCCATTACCTTGAAACTTCACATGGGTGTTTATCATCATCTATATTTTCATTCTACCCCCCTTCCGTGTGACCCCTGTGCCCAATGTCAAGGTCAAATTACTTTGAAGTTTTTGGTTAAGTTTTTTGGTTAAAGTTTTTGGTTAAGTTTTTTGGTTAAAGTTTTTCGTTATACTATATCTCTGCAACTTCTTTGCCCATTACCTTGAAACTTCACATGGGTGTTTATCATCATCTATATTTTCATTCTACCCCCCTTCCGTGCGACCCCTGTGCCCAATGTCAAGGTCAAATTACTTTGAAGTTTTTGGTTAAGTTTTTTGGTTAAAGTTTTTGGTTAAAGTTTTTGGTTAAGTTTTTTGGTTAAGTTTTTTGGTTAAGTTAAGTTTTTTGGTTAAGGTTAAGTTTTTTGGTTAAAGTTTTTCGTTAAAGTTTTTCGTTATACTATATCTCTGCAACTGCTTTGCCCATTACCTTGAAACTTCACATGGGTGTTTATCATCATCTATATTTTCATTCTACCCCCCTTCCGTGCGGCCCCTGTGCCCAATGTCAAGGTCAAATTACTTTGAAGTTTTTGGTTAAGTTTTTTGGTTAAACGTTTTTGGTTAAACTTTTTGGTTAAGTTAAGTTTTTTGGTTAAAGTTTTTCGTTATACTATATCTCTGCAACTGCTTTGCCCATTACCTTGAAACTTCATATGGGTGTTTATCATCATCTATATTTTCATTCTACCCCCCTCCCGTGCGGCCCCTGTGCCCAATGTCAAGGTCAAATTACTTTGAAGTTTTTGGTTAAGTTCTTTGGTTAAAGTTTTGGTTAAGTTTTTTGGTTAAAGTTTTTGGTTAAGTTTTTTGGTTAAAGTTTTTTGTTATGCTATATCTCTGCAACTGCTTTGCCCATTACCTTGAAACTTCACATGGGTGTTTATCATCATCTATATTTTCATTCTACCCCCCTTCCGTGCTGCCCCTGTGCCCAATGTCAAGGTCAAATTACTTTGAAGTTTTTGGTTAAGTTTTTTGTTTAAAAGTTTTTTGTTTAAGTTTTTTGGTTAAAGTTTTTCGTTATACTATATCTGCAACTGCTTTGCCCATTACCTTGAAACTTCACATGGGTGTTTATCATCATCTATATTTTCATTCTACCCCCCTTCCGTGCGGCCCCTGTGCCCAATGTCAAGGTCAAATTACTTTGAAGTTTTTGGTTAAGTTTTTTGGTTAAACGTTTTTGGTTAAAGTTTTTGGTTAAGTTTTTTGGTTAAGTTTTTTGGTTAAAGTTTTTTGTTATACTATATCTCTGCAACTGCTTTGCCCATTACCTTGAAACTTCATATGGGTGTTTATCATCATCTATATTTTCATTCTACCCCCTCCCGTGCGGCCCCTGTGCCCAATGTCAAGGTCAAATTACTTTGAAGTTTTTGGTTAAGTTCTTTGGTTAAAGTTTTTGGTTAAGTTTTTTGGTTAAGTTTTGTGGTTAAAGTTTTTGGTTAAGTTTTTTGGTTAAATTTTTTTGTTATACTATATCTTTTTTTTTAGTGTCCATGCCTCGCCACAAGGCGTGACATGCAGGCCGCGGCCATCTAGTTCATTATAAATATTCAGTTCTGATTTTGGGATTTTCCACCCATTTGTACATGTACTTGAACGTGTACTTGTACAGGTAATATATGGGATTAAGTACTAAACCCATTGACCCGGCCTTAAATGACCTTAGCTGTTGATAGGCCGTTAAACTCTAACAAACAAACAAACAAACTGATGAACAGTGGTAAATCGTCAATCTAACACTTGTATTGTTATTCAGGTGTCGACACAGTCGGTGTGGATTCCATGTTTCCAGCGACGGAAGAAGAGTTTGGCAAATTCAAAGATGCAGTAAAACATAAAATATCCAGTTTTAATGTAAGTATTGTCACATAAACCATGTGTTGTGTAGTGTATACACAATTAAGGTGATACAGCGAGCCAATCTAATTCACTGATTATGTTATGTGTAAAACATGATTTGACAGCACTTGAGAATCATTTCCAATGTAAATGATTCTCAAGTGCTGTCAAAGCATGTTGTAAATTATTCTAAAGTGCTGTCAAAGCATGTTTTTGATGATAAAAATGGAAAATAATCAAATTCACTGTATGTGTTATTATTGCTCGTGTATGTACATATCACTTTTATAAGTGATAAAAACACATTTTGTGTGATTTTTAAGAGCTTTCAAGTATAATAATAACACATTTGATTGGTTGGCTAACCATATTTGCATGAACACACATGTAATAACACTTACAGTGAATTTGATTGGCTGGCTGCCATGTAATAAAACTTACAGTGAATTCGGTTGGCTGACCGCATCACCATAATTACTTATTCATAATATGGGATAACATTAAGCCAAATTAATAAAATGAAAACGCTCCTTACGGTGCAACATTTCATAGTATTCACATTGACAATATCCCATTTAAACATCATGAGAAACATTGACCAATGACAGTAAAATTGCTTCAACCATTATAATGTGTTCCAATTTAGTAATACCAAGTTTCCAAGGTGCATGATCGCGTGGTTAAAACAATAACAACAATAGCTGAAAGTGTTGAAAGCACGCCCACTCTTTTTCATGGGTGAGACACCGCCTGGCATTTGTCTCGTTGCTAACTAGACCTTGCTGTTGAATGGGCTTAAAACCTCAATCAATCAATTAACCCTTACACCGCTATCTCAATTTTCTGCTGTTTATTTTCTATTTTCCATTTTTATCATCAAAAACATGCTTTGACAGCACTTTAGAATAATTTACAACATGCTTTGACAGCACTTCAGAATCATTTCCATTGGAAATGATTCAGAAGTGCTGTCAAATCATGTTTTTATTGAGAAATAAGGCATGATATAAAAGCAACAGCAAACGACAATTGTTGTGTGGGGCGGTCTCAGCGTTAAGTTTTATTTGCAGGCCTCCAAATGTTACGGCACCTTCCTGGACAAGTTGATTCAAGAGCTTGTGATAGATTGTAAGTATTCTCATCTACAAAACTATTCTGTAGCCTATTTCACCAACATTGCAAAGTATACTAGCAAAGTCTACTTTGAGGGAGAAATTTTCAATTTAAAGATAAATTTATTAATTTTTATTATACTGAATTTATTACATTATCACAGCAATTTTGGCTGTGATAATGTAATACATTCAGTATAATAATTCTGCATACATTTTACTCATCATGGCTAATTGTTATTCGCCAGATTTGGACATGTGGGATTTCTCTAAATACTCCGGTTTCCTCCCACATTAAGAACCACGCTTATGCCTCCATCTGTGCCAACAAAGGCATTTGTATAAGTACTCTCACGTTTGTATGTAATAGTTGTAATATAAATGGAGTTTAACTATGTCATTGTGGCCAGTGTAGACCCAGACCAGCCTGTGTGTATGCACAGTCTGATCAGGGTCTACAGTCACTGTTTGCCATTGAGTCGGCATACATGTATAATTAAGATAGGCCCTCTACCACAGGCCTGTATAGTGGTATTTGCAAAACATGTAGGTTCAGATGAGCCGTCTCATCAGGATCTGCACTTTTTGTAAGTAATTTTCATGTTTTTAAGAACGAAAACACCCTGTTTTCATAAATGGACTAGTCTGAAAATCATTTTATGACGGTTGGATTGGTTGTAAAATTAATATATCAAAATCCATTCCAGTTACTTAATAGGGGGGAAGGGTTAACTGATAAAACTGTAATCAAACACATATGTATTTAGCAAATCAGATGAGATGAGTTTTACAAACACAATGAACGAAGCAGATTACTACAAAGCTGCATCCGTGTATTATATTTATTCCACAAGTGGAATCCTTTCTTGATGGTTTGCAATAACATTTTGGCCTTGATCTGTGTTTAAGCATGGTAATTTGTTGTTCCCGTGGGCATTTCTACCCATTTGTATATAACCTCGTTTTTGAACTGACGTTGAACCCAATCATTGCAATTTTCTCTGTATAAACATTCACACATTAACTCGAAGTTCTGCTTGACAGGTCTAACAAAATTTGATTTGCCTGTTTATCACAGTAACAGTAAGAACGCTACTGATTTTTAAAATAAGTACAGAGCTCGAGATACGTTTTGTATCTAAAAGACCCCCATATTTCAAATTCAATGCATATTTTATTTTTAAATATGTAGCACAATGTATTGATTTTCTTCCTTATTAAATAGGGAACAAATTATTAAAAATTCACTTATTTGCCGTTTGCGGCTGAACGAAGTAAATGTTCCAACTTTATTACAGTATTTTCACTACGCAATTTGAAAATCAATGCGTATTTCACATTGCTGTGCGTATTTTGTACTCCCACTTTTTACAATCAATGCGTATTCTGCTAAGAATGATTCTGGTGTGGCGAGAACCTGGCATCGGAACAAGATTATTCTTATTTCAGGGCTGAATATATAGTTTTTTTATTGTAAATATTCAGTTCTGATTTTGGGATTTTCCCCCCATTTGTACATGTACTTGAACATGTACATGTACTTGTACAAGTAACATATGGGATTTAGTACTAAACCCATTGACCCGGCCTTAAATGACCTTAGCTGTTGATAGGCCGTTAAACCCCAACAATCAATCAATCAAGTATGCTAATATGCACCTTATCTGGAGCTCTGTAAGTGTTTTGTTCTGGGTCTTACAAATACATTGTATGTTTCAGTGGATTCTGAAGATGTAAAAAAGATAGCCACCAACACCAGCTCAATATACCGTGAAAAAGTGCGGTTACAAAAGGTATGTAATGCATGTACGTGGACGCATGCTATAAAAATGCCATGTTAGTTACACATTGGCGTAGCGGTCCGATTCGTGGGAGCATGCGATGGGTAATTTAACGATCGGGGTTCATCCTTACCGGAATCCCGACTGGAGACCTGGTTTGGCCCTCATAAACGTCTTTGCTATTTTGTATGTGACAGTTGAATCTGGTTATACCCCTTATGTGAGTAGTGAGTATTACGATTATTCGTAATCCTATTTTAGGGGAAGGGGCCAAGTGACTTGGTGGTGTGGTATGAACCTGGCACCAGGTCAGGGGTATTCTATTTTCAGGGCTGAATATATTTTTTCTCGTAAATATTCATGTAAATATTCTGTGAATCCCCCCCCCCCCCCCCCCCCCCCCCCCCCGGAATCCCCCCCCCCCCCCCCCCCCCCCCCCCCCCCCCCCCCCCCCACCCCCCCCCCCCCCCCCCCCCCCCCCCCCCCCCCCCCCGGCCTTAAATAACAACAACCTCAGCTGTTGGTAGGCCTTTAAACCCCAACAAACAAACAAACAAACAAACAGACTGATTGATTGATTGCGCCCTTCGCACCTGTGCATTTACAATTTTCTGAGGGAAATAACTACAGTATATGGCAAATGTTTTGCTTTAAAATTACTATAATCGAGGAAATTGCATGTAGAAATAGATGTGTATTTCTTCTGCGGAAGGATGCTTCCGTACCCCGTTCCAAACTTGATCCACAATTTGCACCGTGTTCGGCAAGAATCTGGCTGCGCCACTGTTACATGGGAAGGATGGAATGAGTTGTGGCCATTATCATTTTATGGGGTGGTGCTTTGTATGGCAAAGGACAAAAACATTTGTGGGTGGGTGGACCAGATTTGCAAATTGATTCTGCCAAGATATCCATTCCGTCTGATCCACCTATTAACCCTTAGACCGCTATCTTATTTTTGTTGTTGTCTGCTGTTTATTTTCTATTTTCCATTTTTATCATCAAAAACATGCTTTAACAGCACTTTAGAATAATTTACAACATGCTTTGACAGCACTTCAGAATCATTTCCATTGGAAATGATTTTGAAGTGCTGTCAAATCATGTTTTTATTGAGAAATAAGGCAAGATATAAAAGCAACAGCAGACGACAATTGTTGTGAGTAGTCCATAGTATTGAAAGGGTTAAAGAGAAATTGACCTCAATTTCTGCTGTATATGTTTGTCCATTCAGGGATGAATTGTTAGGATACTGGGGCCCGTTTCACTAAGCTTTGTAAGGGCAAGAAATTTGTATGTACATGTACACAGTTTAATTCTAGAATAATATTTACTTACAGCCAATATTGGTTTAATAGTCTTTAGTACACATGTTCACATGCAGCGATGTGTGCATATAGGTTCAAAATGGTAACATTATAGTCGTTTCACGAAAGCTGCCCAAATTTTACGGCCATATAAACAATTCAAAAACAATATTTTTTTTGATAGTATTAAATTAAAGGAAAATTTAAGAATGAGCCTTCTTTTTATTTCGTGAAATTTGGTCAAATATTGATTTTATTGTGAAAACAAAATTTCCCCATGTTAAATCCCCATAGACGAGTGAAGATGTCTATGGGGATTTAACATGGGGAAATCTTTTTGAATTTCAGAAATACTGAACCGATTTTTAAAATTTAACTTTTGTTTTCTTAGATCATTTCTAAGCTATCTAGCTAGGTTTCAGAGTCAATTTCCAATTTTTTTTGTTTTTTGACTCCTCCCACAACTCCTCTACCTTTTTCCCCCATGTTAAATTCCCATAGAGAAATCAATTTTTCGTAATAAAACCAATATTTGACCGAATTTCACGAAATAAAAAGAAGGCTCATTCTTAAATTTTCCTTTAATTTAATGTTATCAAAAATAATATTGTTTTTGAATTGTCTATGTAGCCGTAAAATTTGGGCAGCTTTCGTGAAACAGACTATAGTTAACCACGTTAATAGGCGACAAAATCCCACTGGTCTGTCGTATGAGAATTTAAAGGTACATGCCCACTGAGTAGGCACTAAACGTTCTTTACATCAGAGACATCATCTGCTACATTTTCTGGCAAAGTAAACATTCATTCACCATTACCCCACGTATTGATTGGCATTATTAAACATTTTAATTGTTATATCAGACGTAAACTTCCACACTGATTAGTATTATAATTAAAAACTATCATGCGTCATTTGAATATGAAATTAGCCTGATACCACCGCGAGTCATTATCAGTAAAATAAATATTACTAAATGATTATATCTGTATAGCGGGCTCTCGCAATTTTTACCCTGGTGGAATAGTGACACAATTATACATTTGATTTAATTCCTATAAAGAACAGTTTGTGCCTACTGAGTGGGCATGTACCTTTAAACCGAGGTCACATCACCCATTCACTTTCACTTTCAATACCAGTAGCCTATTTCACCAAAATTACAACGAATACTTATCTTGCTAATGACACTTTGAGGGAGAACTTTTCAATTTAAGGATAAATTTATTAATCTTTTATTATACTGAATGTATTACATTATCAAATCCATTTTGGCTGTGATAAAGTAATAAATTCAGTATAACAATTTTGCATACTTTTAATTATCAAATATATGCAGTCGTTAGTTCTGACAATATGAAATAATGCATTTCGGGAAAAATAAATGATTACTGCCTCAAAGTATACTTTAAATAGCTAGACAAGTATTCTTAGGAATTTTGGTGAAATCTGCTACAGAGGTTGCGAGTTCCATGAGACTTGAAACTGAGATTGTGTCCCTATAGGACCTTAGCTGTTAATGGGACGTAAAATATATTCACAATCACTTTTATTTTTGTCCACAGGAGGCGGATAAGAAGAAGAAGAAGAGATCGAAGGTTGTTGTGCGAGCGGAGAGAGATAATAACTTTGGTGACCTCGCGGCCGCCGGTCGGGGTGACGACGATTTCTACGAAGATGACTTTATATAGCACTGTGTATAGCACTGTGTACCCGAATTGTTACTCTTCTAGACGCGCATGTGCATGAGAAATTGTCTATTCTGCTGTTGGCCGCATGTGTCCAAGTTTCATAGTGTCTTTATTTCATAAAACAGGCATTGTAATTAATAGCACGTGTTAACCTTAAATAACTGAAATGTACTGTGATATATGTTAATTTTCCGACCAATCCAATATGATTTTGATACTAGTCCAGCTGTAAAAAGGGATTCGTTTTTTCCCCCGAGAAAATGTGAAAATTACTGTCAATAAGTGCAGATCCTGATGAGACGGCTCGTCACGAGCCGGCTCATTTGGATCTACACTGTTTGCAAACGCTGCTGTAGTGGTCCATAGTATTGAAAGGGTTAAAAGTATAAGCCACTAGTGTAATGCAAATATACAAGACCACTACAGAAAACAATGGATCATTTCAGTGTATGATGCTGTACTTGTGCAATTAATTCATATAATCAGCATTTGTATGGATTTCATATGGCATCACCTCGTTCGTTACGAAACTTGTTTTATAAATGTCATATGAAATCATCTCTCTAACCCGTTTGCCCGGCCTTACATGACCTTAGCTGTTGATAGGCCGTTAAACACCAATAAACAAACAAACGCTCGACGTGCAAGACTGTAGCTGTTGCTGGTACATTAAACCCTTCCCCATCTTCCAACCTCAAACTGCCCATGTCCCTTAAATATAAGTATCTCTTTGATTATGATATATATTGAGAAAGGACCCAAAGGCTGAAAAGTGTCGTCTTGAATATGGGGCCTAGGCAATAGACTCGTACTAATTATATTGAGTCTGATTGATTTGTTTGTTTTGTTTATTGGCGTTTATCGGCCTATCAACAGCTACAGTCATGTAAGGCCGGGCAAACAGGTTCAATCCTGTTTTAAAATTAGAACGGAATATTTACACCCTAGGCAATATACTCGTACTAATTATATCGAGTCCGATTGAGAATGTCTGTGCAAAACGCTGGCCATTAAATGTAATAATAATTCTGATTGACTGTTTTGAAGTGAATAGTTGGTTTGTATTTAAGGGTAAGAATTGGCTCGAAGCCCTTCCATACCCGGGCATTTGAGCCCAGAAAATTGTCAGGCCAATGGACGAAGGCTCGAAAGTTTCTAATTAATGTACCGGTATATAAAACTGTGATACAGTAGAAATATGTGCTTTAAATGAACAAGGCTGTTAATTTAGCCTAGCGAGTTCATTCTCCAATCGCAAAATGCCGGTATGCCAGACCGTGACACGGGCCGAGTGTGAGCATATGATGTATGATTTTTGAAGTGGTGTTGAAACCATAAATATATATAGTGCCTTGGTATGTTAGCTGCCAACAGCATAAAGTTGATTGATTTCTCATGCACTTGTTGAATATATGCCATACTGCCTAATGATTGGATGAAATGGGTCAGGTGGTCTGTGCTTACCTGTCATAGATGTTTTTAAGCAAATATGATATGATCTGGGCCTGTGCTGTTTGCCAGTCACTGAACTAGCTGTGACATGGTTGGACCACAATCACACTGTGTTAGTATTTCCCCTAGTGTTAGAAAGGGGCATGATAAGCAGGCCCGTACGCAGAGGGGGTGTGACTGGTGCGTACGAACCCCCTTAACCCTTTCACTCTTAACCCGCAGGCATGTATAGTGGTATTGGCAAACAGTGTAGATCCAGATGAGCCGGCTCGTAACGAGCCGTCTCATCAGGATCTGCACTTTTTGCAATTAATTTTCATAATTTGGAGAACAAAAACACTCTATGTTCATAAATAGACTGGTCTGAAAATCATTTTGTGATGATTTAGATTGATTGCAAAATTACAAATCAAAATCCATTCCAGTTACTTAGGGGTGAAAGGGTTAATCTACCGAGGTCTGTCCGTGGATATGCAAAAACAATGTTTAGCCCTTTGCGCCGTCGACAACACACCCCCCTAAAATAATTCCTGCGTACGGGCCTGATAAGGCCAGGGCACATTCTGCACGCAAAACAGTACCCAGGGTGTCCGGCTTAGAAAGGTTTCACTGTAAACCAGGCATTTGATCATTCTGTGCTGTTCGATCACGAACAGGCATTATCACCCGAGATAACTGACCAAGTAACACATGAAAAATAAAAATGACCAAGAAACTTGAGAAAAATAAGATCACGTGTTTTCTTGGTGTCCGGTTTAGAGAGGTTCACTGATATGATGCCAGGTCCTCGCCACACCAGAATCACTTGGGCCCCCTCCCAAACGCAGTAGGATCAGTAATAATGTTACTACTTTTTTTAGTAATAAAAGTAGTAAGATTATTACTGATCCTACTGCTTTTGGAAGCGAGCAAAGTGATTCTGGTGTGGCGAGGACCTGGCTGTAGATCAGGATTATTCTAATTTCAGGGCTGAATATATAGATTTTATATTGTAAATATTCAGTTTTGATTTTGGGATTTCCATTTTGGTAATTTGTTCACTGCTTCACACCTCGGTGCCCACAATTGTCTGTGCATTCTCTTAACCCTTCAACACTACAGACCTCTATAGCGGCGTTTTCAAATAGTGTAGATCCAGATGAGCCGGCTTGTGACAAGCCGTCCGTCTCGTGAGGATCTGCACTTTTTGTTAGTACATTTTCATACTTTTATAAAAGACACACCTCCTAAACGGACTAGTCTGATAATCATTTTGTGGTGATTGGATTGGTCCTTCAATTAACATGTCACAGTCTGTTGCAGTTATTTAGCTTTGAAAGGGTCAATTGCCATTGCTATGTTACAGGCAGGACATTAAATTATGCATTCATTATTACAATGACTTCTATTCTTGTTTCTTCAACCTTTAGAAATCACAGTTTGACGCTAGCAAATGAAACTTGCTTTCTCCGGAGGACATGTGCAGTTCACATGCCAGAAAAATTTTGCTTATGAAAATCAGTAGCACAAAATACATAGATGGCTCCATATTTAATTTTTTATTTTGTTCCCTTACACATATATCCAGTCATAAGTTACTGTACAAACGATAACATTTAATACACAAAGGTAAACAAGACCAGCATCGAACTACAGCTCTGTGACACGCTTGCTATACATCAATGTCATCAACTCCCACTCCATCTCAACATTATCCGCCTTCAGCCTTAATCAGCAAAATCCAAGAATTAATAAATAGAGAATAGTAGGTTAGTGCCGTGAATGGGAAAAAATATCTGGCAAGGCTTAGGAAACGGGATGGGTGAGGCTCTGCCGAGACCATCCCGTTTCTGTGCCGCGCCACTACCCTACTATTCTATTTATCCAACATCAACAAATGGCTTTTAAAATGCAAACAAATAACCCCAGCCACCGCACATATTCATACGCTGTGATTAGGTCGTATTGACAGGATATCAAAAATGTTTCACGGCACCGTGTTTCACAGCACATACGCACTGTGTTGACGGGACCGAACCCGTTTGCCCTGCCTGACATGACCATAGGTGTTGATAGGCCGTTAAACACCAATAAACAAACAAACTTAAGCACTTTTGACGTTATGTCCAACTTGCATTCCAAACAAATGTAGACTCGTATTTTTTCAATCTTATTGATGCAGGCTGATGCAAGATCAAATGGACGTTGACGACACTGCACATCATCGGTTTACCACAGTGCTTCACATCATACACTTTTCATGCAAACACCTGGCAAGTCGGCTATTGCAGGACATGTACACTGAAGTGAATTTAGGCAATCAATTTACCTTGGGGCTATTCCAGAATTAATTGTATGGGGGGGGGGGGGGGAGGCCTTTTGAAAAACCCAACTACTGTAATAAAATTAACTTTCTGATGAATTTTAAGGACATGTAATTTCCATCAGCCGTAAGTTAAAAATTCAGGTGCCTTCCATCCCCAAGGCTTCTAACTTTGGTCGGACACGACCTCGTATCGTGCAAGATTTTATTTGTGATTTTGCATTTTTTAACCCTTTCAACACATTTTCATATTTTCTTACAATTTATAAAATGGACTACGCTGAAAATCATTCTGTGATGATTGGATTGGTTAGAAAATTAGCATATTACAGTCCATTCTAGTTTATTTAGGGTTGAATGGTTAATTGCGTGACATTTCTGTGCTTTCCAATCATAAACAGACAATCAGTGATGAATGACCGTGCAATCCATTAAAATTAACCCTTTGAACCCGAAAGCCCGCTATATCTGTTTATGCAAACAGTGCAGATCCAGATGAGCCGGCTCGTAACCAGCCGTCTCATCAGGATCTGCACTTTTTGAAAGTAATTTTCATATTTTTGAGAACCAAAATATACCCCCTTTCCATAAATGGCCTATAAATCTGAAAACTATTTTGTGACGGTTGGATTGGTTGCAAAATTAGCATATCAAAATCCATTCGTTGCTTAGGGGTGAAAGGGTTAAACATGGATGGGTGTCCGGCTTGCAGCAGGCCCACTCTGCAAACAGCGTATAGTCCCCTTATCACAGCTGCTGGCTTTATCTTCACAAGGCCTGACATCAGTATCTTGTTTATCCCTTAGACGCTACACACAACAATTGTCGTCTGCTGTTGCTTTCATATCTTGCCTTATTTCTCAAGTAAAAACATGGTTTGACAGCACTTCAGAATCATTTCCAATGGAAATGATTCTGAAGTGCTGTCAAAGCATGTTGTAAATTATTCTAAAGTGCTGTTAAAGCATGTTTTTGATGATAAAAATGGAAAATAGAAAATAAACAGCAGACGACAAAAAATTAAGATAGCGGTGTAAGGTTTAATAAATATCGTATTCAATCATCACTCGTGTAAGATCGTCTTGATTCCAACGACAAGTTGTGGGTTTTCAGCATTGTAGTAGACTTAGACTTGCTGCGAAGAACCTGGGGCTCCATTAAATGTAGATCCATTAATTGAAATTTCCAGACTATCCTATATAATTGCACTTGCCAATATTCTAGTCGTACAAAGTTTAGTGAAACAGCCGCCAGGTGTCGATTTTGAGTTGCACACATCGTCTGGAGAAGGCTGTAACAAAACAAACAGTATGTATGATTAAGATTGATTGATTGAGGCTTTACTGTGGTTCAAGCAAGGTCATATGTGGTTGTGACTGGAGAAATGGGACTTATGGGTTTTGCGACCAGTGTAGATCCAGATCAGACTGAGCATCCGCACAGTCTGATCCGGATCTGCGCTGGTCGCCATTCCATCAATGAAACGTGTGCTTCTAACAAGGAATAAAGATCGCTATAGGCTACAGGAGTGACTGCTATTTGATCAGGATCTACTCCGGTCACAAATCCCAAAGGCACCCAGCAACATTCACCTGTAAATCTTAGAATGCTGGGAGCTAAAATTGTCGTCTGCTGTTGTATTATATTTTGCCTTCTTTCTCAATAACAAGAATTCCGCCACGGAAGCGGTATCGCGCCTGCCGAGGCATTTGACCGTGAACATTACAAGTAAATAAATGACCTTGACCTTCAGAATTTGGATGTGGGGGTGTGTGTAATGAAGCATCGTCCCTAGACAAAGATTGATGTGAAATATTATCAAAGTTTGACAAGGGGTTAAACAGATATTGTGAAAAAACAATAACTAACGCATTTCTGTTACAGAACATTAAAAGTAAATAAATGACCTTGACCTTGAGAATTTGGATGTGGGGGTGTGCGTAATGAAGCATCGTCCCTAGACAAAGATTGATGTGAAATATTATCAAAGTCTGGCAAGGGGTTAAAGAGATATTGTGAAAAAAAAAACAATAACTTTTTAACGCATTTGCCTTACAAAAAAACGGATGATGCGGACGACGACGACGGAAAAAGCGCCGACTATAGTCGACAAAAAACATGGTTTGACAGCACTTTTGAATCATGGAAATGATTCTTAAGGACCCGTTCTATACATGATCATCATTTGATTCAAAGGTAATTGCTTCGAAAAAAATAAGATAGCGGTCTAAGGGTTAAACTGTCGTCCCGTCTCTATATGACCCTATCTGTTGCTGGGACGTTAAAACCATTGACTCACTTTCAACTGCAGCTTACCTTACCTAAATTCAATTTGAGTTATATTTTCTTAAGTGCCATGGACATTCAATAACAATTATTAATTAATAGTATGTGATAGTGTTGAAATACCACACCAGCAAATATTCTGCACGCACATGTATTAGGAATTTAGAATATTCTAGCCTTTGTATAGCATAGAATCAACTCGGACATTACAGCTCATTATTTGTTCCAACTACACAGAGAAATGCACTTACATTATTTGTGTCAATCCATCTTATCATGCCACAGATGCTGTGTAGTTCTTTGCTATTCTGTCAAAATCGTTCTCCTGCAAACACAAAAATTATCAATACAAGTTTTACTCTCGCACGGCTTTATGAGCCTATACTCGCATCTCAAACTGCCTGATTTCGGAATCAAACTGTCGGATCTCGAAAGTTTGATTAGTCGAAGTCGAGCTTTATTTTGTCT
The DNA here is from genome assembly GCA_029237695.1 of Conchocele bisecta. Lineage (NCBI taxonomy): Eukaryota > Metazoa > Mollusca > Bivalvia > Lucinida > Thyasiridae > Conchocele > Conchocele bisecta. The sequence continues at coordinate 66,757,136 of CM055276.1, read as the reverse complement.
CGGCCAATCAAATTGGCTGATTTTGGGAACATACATGTATTTGTGGCTGTGACTGGATAAATTGGGCTCCTGTGATTGTGACCAGGGGCCTATTTCATCAACATTGCAAAGTATACTTTACTAGCAAAGTATACTTTGAGGGAGTAATCATTTATTTTTCCTGAAATGCATTATTTCATATAGAACTAACAAATGCATATATTTCATGATTAAAAGTATGCAGAATTATTATACTGAATTTATTACATTATCACAGCCATTAAATGGCTGTGATAATGTAATAAATTCAGTATAATAAAAATTAATAAATTTAAAAAAAAAATGAAAATTTCTCCCTCAAAGTATACTTTGCAATGTTGATGAAATAGGCTACTGGTCCTGATTGATCAAGTGTTGATAGGTTGGTGAAATAGGCTACTGGTCCTGATTGATCAAGTGTTGATAGGTTGGTGAAATAGGCTACTGGTCCTGATTGATCAAGTGTTGATAGATTGGTGAAATAGGCTACAGCACACTCGTGTAGCCTGATAATGATACATTGCTTGTTAGAAGCACGATGGCATTTCATTGATGGAACGGGGAACAGTGCAGATCCTGATCAGACTGTGCGGACGCACAGGCTGATCTGGATCTACACTGGTCCCAAAACCCATAAGCCCCATTTCTCCAGTCACATATGCATTTAAATAACATCAGAAACATCAATAATTAAGGGCACAGGAGCGAAAGGCGCTGTGTCTCCGATGATGCCCCAGATATTCAATACATGGTTTTTTTTTGCATAACCCGTTCTACCCTAAGTATAAACTGGAATGGACTGTGATATGTTAATTTAAGGGCCAAACCAATTGTTAAACCAGATGGCAGCGGCCCGCATGTCGAGCCCGCCGAGGCATTTGATGGTATTTTTAAAAACTTTAATGCAGATTTCGGACGGACGTACGGACAACTAAGTAAATTTTCGACTTTATTGCAGTATTTACACTACTCAATTTGAAAATCAATGCATATTTTCACATTGCTGTGAGTATTTTGTACTCCCACTTTTAATAATCAATGCGTATACTGCTAAAATAAGTGTGTAAAATACGCCAATATGCACCTTATCTGGAGCTCTGCACACTTACTTTCTGCAAATATTCCTTGACAAATGGGTGACTTCTGTGCGAGTCCTTCAGCTGTGATATGTAGCGGTTGCTCACCTGCAATGATCAAATAAAACACTAGTCGGGTAAAATACGTTATTTAACCCTTTCACCCCTAAGTAACTGGAATGGAATTTGATATGTTAATTTTGCAACTAATCCAATGGTCACAAAATTATTTTCAGACTAGTCCATTTATGAAAAGGGGGTGTTTTTGTTCTCAAAAATATGAAAAATACAAAAAGTGCAGATCCTGATGAGATGGGTCCTACTGCTAAACAAACTCGGTTCGCTATGCTCACTCATTTGTTTCGTGTAAGGGTCCAATCACCCCTGCATTATTTCACGATAATCAGTTCATCTGGTTAAATAAACGGTATATCACTGGCAAATGTATTTGCCATATTATGCATTTGACCATATTTCTATATGAATGCAATACAATTCCATAGCATATTACCGGTATACCCTTACAATGCTGAAATAAGTTTTGTCTGCTCTTTTCCTTTTCTTTCCAATTTTCTCTATCAAAAACAGAGTTTGACTACACTTTAGAATCATTTCCAATGAAACAACAGAAGATGATAATTGACATGCGCTACATTTTAAGGGTAAACTTCTAATCACTGGCCAAAGAAAAGTACACTTCCCTAATTTGGGGCTATTTTACAAATTCCACGATTTTACCCTGCAGGGAATTTATTTTTGCAATTTTCCCCATTTTCCAGAGTCTGACACGCTGAACTGGAGCTGCAATTTACACTACTCACCTCCGGGGCCTTGCCCAGGTGCTGTGAGAGAATGATCAGGTTGACGAGGGTCTCCGCATTGTTGCTGTCCTGTGGAGATACACAAGGCATTGCACATGTAATTTTTCACAAAACATGGATACAGTGAATACCAGTCTCGTGTCTTTTGATATCACGTTTATCGATATTGCGCAATATCGGCTGTGGAACTCGTGCATATATCCACATACAAATCAACCTAGAGAATGTGGTTGTCGATGCAATTAGGTGATTTGAGAACTCTTTTACAAAAACTTCCAAAAAATAAACAGACGGACAGATGGACAGACAGGGCGGGGCCCTAATAACCTATAATTGTGGTATGTATAATTGGCACTATATTTGAAATTACTAAAATATAAAACAAAAGATTGCATATATATAGTCTGTATAAACAGCATGATCTATCACTGTAGGAACGTAAAACTAGCAAAATGTGACATATTCCCCTAATGTGATACAGTGGTACTTATCTAATGCTCGCACCAAAATCCTGATATTACGAAGCGTAAATAATTAAGAAAATTTCATTACAACACATTTTTATAAAACTTATTGTCATTTATTTTATATGCATGGATCCGCAAGCAGGGATTTCCGGTTACTTTGACTTTTGCAGCCAACACGACATGACAAACAGCTGAATATAGCTTGTGTTTTATGTTGTGCCAGGCTAGTAAAGTTGGGGTCAAGGTTTGATTTCCACATCCAGCGAATTATTGTTTTCTTTCTTTTTTGTATATATCCTGACGGTAAATGTGAATGCTATATATACATATAAATATGCTATACATATATGTAAAGGGGAACGGGAAAGAGGAAAGGGAAAGATGGCCGCCAAATATAAGCAATTTAAATATACCGTAAATATTCTAATAGACACCCATGCTCTAATAGACGCCCCCATCCCCCAGTTTTGACGTTGCACATGACAATTTCGTTGGCTGATTTTCACAAAATTAATGCCTCTAATAAACGCCCAGTGCACACTCTTTCCAGTATTTCGAAGTACTTTTACCTTCACGTTTGAAAATCTATGCGTACTCAGATGAAATAAATGTGTAACCACTGTGTGGCCACTGTAGCTCCTGATCATTGATCATTGATGGAACAGTGAACAGTGCAGACACTGATCATACTGCGCGGATGCGCAGGCTGATCTGTGGCTGCACTGGTCGCATATCCAATTGTATACTGGTGAGAAGTGTGTCCACTGTAGCTCCTGATAAAATATAATAATCATGTAGCCTGGTAAAGATATGTATTGCTTGTTAGAAACTAAACATCAAAGATGTTTTATTGATGGAACAGTGCAGACACTGATCAGACTGCGCAGTCTGATCTGGCGCTGCACTAGTCGCATAACCAGTTGTACACAACCAATGTGGCGTCGTAACATTGACATCTAGTTGAAAATCTCCACAGAAAATAGTTTTAATGTTAGAAATGAAAGTATTATAAATATACCAAAAAAATAAACATACATCAAAACATGCCCTATCTGAAATTCTGAATAATACGTTTAGAATGATGGGGTTAACGAGAGCCTGGGGGTAGGGCAAGTATTAATACATTAGACCGGTTATGTGGTTGCGACTGGAGAAATGGGCCTTTAAATACATTGATTGATAGATGCCTTATCTGGAGCCGTGAATAATACATGGAGCATGGTGGAGTTTACCCACCTTATCTAGAGCCTCCTGGAGACAGGACTCGGCGTCATCAAACCGTCCCTGGGCCATATAGCAAGCCGCCTGGCCGTTCAGGAGCACCGGGGTGGTGGCAAACTTGTCACTCAGCTCCTGGTAGATGTAGTACGCATCCTGGTACTTGTCACCACCCTGCGGGGATGGGCCAAACATTAATCCATTGTATAATGAACATGTGGCTGTTACTGGAGAAACTATTGGTACTGAGGAGATCCTGATCAAATACTACAGTTCCGTAGCCTGATAATAGTAGTAATGCACAGGCTGATCTGGATCTACACTGGTAGCAAAACCCATAAGCCCCATTTCTCCAGTCACAGCCACAGGTTGAAGTAATGGACCAAGGTCTATATAAAAAAAGTGAAAACAAAAATATTCAATATTCTTCTGCGTATATGAGGGAGTAAAGAATTTTTTTTTTAATTCCCCCCCCCCCTTATTAATGCTTTTAGGTATATTTAATGTATTTATAGACCTCGATCCATTACTTCAACCTGTGGTCACAGCCACACATTATGTCTTCCTCCGGACTCAATTCTAATGAAATTCAAAGACATGTTTATGATATTTACAGCGAGAAATAAAAGGAAAAATAATGAATCGTCATCTGCTATTTTTGAATTATTTATAACCCACAAGTCTATATACGCAGACTTATATATTGGATATGAATCATCTGGACGACCACATGTGGTTGTACTGTATACAGACAAAGTGGGTTTCTCCCACATTAAGGATCACCCTTACGCCCCCATCTGTGCCAACGAAAGCATTTGTATAAGTGCACTTGCGTTTGTTTGTAATCGTAATTTGTAAAATAAATAATGTTTAAAAAAAAGAAAAGATAAAGTATCGACTATTTGTTGTTGCTTTTGCGGGTTTTTTTGTTACAGTTTTGGAAGATGAAACGGTTAATCATTCCAGCAACAACTAAGGTCGTATGGAGATGGAGAGCATGAGATTCAAGTCTCATGTGAAAGACGAGTGGGTTGAAAAATCAATGGAAGTTTTTGTTCATACATATGATGGGGATTTAACCCAGAATCTCTAGTTCAGTAGCCGATGTCACCAACATTGCAAAGTACAAGTATACTTATCTTCCTAAGTACACTTTGAGGGAGAAATTTTCAATTTAAGGATAAATTTATTAATTTTTATTATACTGAATTTATTACATTATCACAGCCATTTTGGCTGTGATAATGTAATAAATTTAGTATAATAATTCTGTATACTTTTAATTATCAAATATATGCAGTCGTTAGTTCTATACGAAATCATGCATTTCGGGAATAATATATAATTCTCCCTCAAAGTATACTTAGCTAGATAAGTATGTTTTGCAATTTTGGTGAAATAGGCTACTGAAGTCCAATACTCTGTCCAATGGACTATCAAGCCCATCCCTGGAATAGGACGAACATCAACAGTACATTTTCCGTCAATAACTTTCAAACAGCACATGTTTTTGCTGAAACATGGCACTGGCACAGAAATGTATGATTTTTATAGTAAGTAAGTAACGTCTTTATTTATAGAAGAAGCTCAGTTGGCCTAGCCAATCTTCCCTGAGATCATCTATCTATCTACAAATACATGTATATTTAACAAATAATAATGATACAAGTATTAATATATAAACATGAGTCGCAATGTAACAACTGCATGAGTATGGTTTTCTCATATATATATGATGAAGCTTGTAACTGGTGACATACATGTGTTTTCTCATATATATATGATGAAGCTTGTAACTGGTGACATACATGTGTTTTCTCATATATATATGATGAAGCTTGTAACTGGTGACATACATGGTTTTCTCATATATATATGATGAAGCTTGTAACTGGTGACATACATGTGTTTTCTCATATATATATGACAGGGGCGGCGGAAGCGGGGGGGCAGGGGGGGCGGTCGCCCCCCCAATAATTTGGTTGGGGGGGCATAGCCCCCCCAATAATTCTGTAAAAAAATTATTTTTTACTGTAATATATTTGTGTAATCATGATTACTGGGAACCCGACTCTGACTGAGCCAACTCATTTAAGAGAGGGAGGAGCAGTTGGGACCTGCCGATCCGGCCTAACCGTCCATCCACGGAGTTTAATCAAACATTGTTCAAACATTGCTGAGAATGCAGGAAATTGTGTTTCACACCACTTGGATTTCAAAAAATTTCCAGGGGGGGCATGCCCCCGGGACACCCCCCTAGCGAATTCGGCCCCTTCGGGCCCTCACAAAGTTCGCCCCCCCAATAATCAATTGCTTCCGCCGCCCCTGTATGATGAAGCTTGTAACTGGTGACATACATGTGTTGTCTCATATATATATGATGAAGCTTGTAACTGGTGACATACATGTGTTTTCTCATATATATATGATGAAGCTTGTAACTGGTGACATACATGTGTTTTCTCATATATATATGATGAAGCTTGTAACTGGTGACATATGGTGTTTTCTCATATATATATGATGAGCTTGTACTGGTGCATACAGTGTTTTTTCATATATATATGATGAAGCTTGTAACTGGTGACTACATGTGTCTATATATATGATGAAGCTTGTAACTGGTGACATACATGTGTTTTCTCATATATATATATGATGAAGCTTGTAACTGGTGACATACATGTGTTGTTTTGCCAAATAATATAGTACAGTCAATATAGGCAAAATTCCCCGAACATGTACATCATCGAAATAAGCGGTACTTGATTATTTATGCAAGTTAAGTTTACTTTTGATATTATTTTATTGGAAGGAATGACCTGGAAACAGTGGGGTTGATATTTTTAATTCACCCAATTGCAATTGGGAATTTTAAAGACAATGAGGCCTGTCAGCACACAAATATCCCCAGTGGCAGATAGGAGAAACTCGGACAAACTTCTCAACTGGATCCATGGAAACACAGACGTATGGAGACAAGGTACAACAACTATACACAGGTTGAAGTAACGGACCAAGGTCTATAAATACATTAATATGCCTAAAATCATCAATAAATGAAGAAGAAAAAGCTAAACAAATTTGTTTACTCCCTTCATATAGACTTATAAGTCTGTATGAAGGGAGCAAACAAAATTGTTTAGCTTATTTTTTTTTCATTTATTGATGCTTTTAGGCATATTTAATGTATTTATAGACCTCGGTCCGTTACTTCAACCTGTGCAACTATATGCCTCCTGACTATCGAGACTGGGAATATAAAAACCCAGCCGATACAGAAATTATGACTACCCAATGCCCAAAAGGGGACATTATGGCAACTGGGTCTATATTTTATACCCGAGTCAAATTTCCGCTATTGGAAATGGCATGAAACTCCATGGATACAATGGGGTGGAAGGTGAGAGAGTAAAAACTTACGACAGCGAGGTTGAACCAAGCCTGAGCCAGCTGGCTGAGAATGCTGTCTTCATCTGTGTCCTGCATTCGCTTCAGCTCCTTCCTGCAATAAATCAATCAACAAACTAATGACAACTGTCTTCATCCGTGTCGTCCTGCATTCTTTTCAACTCTTTTTTGTAACGCACAATTGGTTGGCTGGCTAGTTGGCTGGTTGATTGATTATTTTGTAAGCAATTGGTTGATGTTGAGACTGCATGGATGATCATGCTGATATTGGCCTATGTTGATTGCGAAAATAGCACTGTCCCTTTTGTAAGCCATTTTGAAATGCACAGTTCACCATCGACTAAGCAAACTTCCTGAATTTGAGCATGAACATGGGGTATGTGCTCAGAATTTTTATAAGCACAAGCTCCGATCACTTGGCCCCAGTTGTGAATCCAGCATTGTGCTGTGTATCCCAGTAAGGCTGAAATTTCAATGTTGTCAGAGCTCCAGATAAGTTTTGTATCTAAAGAGTATTATACCCCCATATTTCAAATTCAATGCGTATTTTACTTTTACAAATGTAGTATTTCCACTGCTCAATTTGAAAATCAATGCGTATTTTTGCATTGCTGTGAACATTTTGTACTCCCACATTTGATAATAAATGCGTATTCTGCTAAAATAAGTGCGTAAAATACGCCAATACACACCTTATCGGGATCTCTGGTTGTGTCTAGAGCCAGCACAAGGGACATTCGACCACCTCAAACTGCCAAAATATCCCTGAACCCATTCCTTTCAGAATACATGTGCACCATTACGGGTATGAAATTTATTAAATATTTTATTTTTGTTATTTCTCAATGAAAGTATATGTTGCGACCACTCATTTGAACTGTCTCGATGAGACAGTTCAAATGGTGGTCGCAACATATATTTCTGAGCTCATTTTAAGAAAATATTTAGGATTTTACACCAAAAAAATGGCCTATCCTCAGCATGAACAGGGTTAAAATATTAGACTCATTCACATATACAGTAATGGGAAAGTGGCCCATCCCAATAACTAGTTGCGAACAGTAACTCATGCAATCTACTCCCATACTGTCCGCAGCCAGAGTTGTGATTCCACTCATAGGCTTACTCTGCAGAATAGCAAATCAGATCTGATTCACACTTTATAAAAATTAATTCTGACATGTTATATACGGTAGTATCCATCTGAAAACATACTAGTATTATAAAAATAAAACAAACTTAATAATTCTGAAACAAATTTTACCATTGTAGAAAATTAAAGTTTGCCTTTCCATGGAATCTTAACGTTTACATGTTGCATTTGGCTGTCACTGACTGAGTCACTTGTTGATTCTAGCTTAAATTTATTCATCAGGACATCTACATATCTAAATTTATGTCATAATTACGGGAATATTAATATTTTCATAATTTTGCCACTCATCTCAGTTCAAAAATATAGAAAATCTTTCACAATTAACTGCTAAAGTGCTAATCAGATCTGATTCTCTTTTCTGCAGAGGAAGCCTATGAATGGAATCGTAACTCTGGCTACGGACGGTACGGGATTAGATTGCAAGACATACCTGTTCGTAACCAACCCATAACTTGATCACTTCGATATACTTGCTTGCATGTTGGGGTTTAACGGCCTATCAACAGCTACGGTCATGTAAGGCGGGGTCAATGAGTTTAGTACTAAATCCCACCTGTGCCATTTGGATATAACACCGAGGTAAAACACTAATTTATCATAACAGTCTGTAACATTTCTTTTATAACCCCAAACAGTTAACAATCTCAACTTACTTGGCAAGGTCAACGCGGTCAAGTTTCAGTAGAATCTGGACAGTGAGGGACATACTGAAACACAAACATGACGGATGCATGTACAACACACTTGATCCATTCTAGGCCGGATACAATTACAGAAGTATGAAATTTTTTCAGATTTTTTTTATTTCTTCTCGAAAGTATATAGTGTTGCCGGTAACAACATATACTTTTATAGAGAAATAAAAAAAAAAAAAAAAAAAATTTCGACAAAATATATTGCATTCATAGATTTCAATGGGTTAACATGTAGCTGTGACCGAGGAGTGGTGCTTCAGGCGGCCAAGTCAAGGTCAAGATATTCTAGCATCCTCCTGAAGACTGAGAAGGATCTATGCCAGTTGTTAGAAGCATGATGGTTGTTTCAGTGAATGAATGGCGAACATGGGATACCCTGATCAGACCACGTGGATGCAGAGGCTGCTCTGAGTCGTCACTGGTCGTGGAGTGTAAACCTCAATTTCTCCAGTCGCAGACACAGTAAAGTTTGTATAGTATAGTGTCACCCCTATTGAAAGGGCCAGTCATATTTCACTTATGAGGCACTCTACCGAACAATCAGTACTTCCCAATTCTTATACTTTATACCACAGGCGATCGGCATATTGATAGGATAGTGTATTATACTAGTTTAGACATGTAGAAAAAATAAATAAAATGCAGTCATCCAATAGATAATTATCTATTGGATGACTGCATTTTTTGTTCTACATGTCTAAACAAGTATAATACACTATCCTATCAACATGCCGATCGCCTGTGCTTTATGCTAGGCAGCCGGCAGGAAGGCAATTGGTACCATTAAATTTAACTAGGTGGCGGCTCACCAACCAGCCACATCAGTGCAGACCAACCGGCCACATCAGTGCAGATCCTGATCAGACTGTGCGGATGCACAGGTTGATCTGGATCTACACTGGTCGCAAAGCCCATAAGCCCAATTTCTCCAGTCATAGCCATAGATCAGTTACAGTTTTACCATGAAACCACTAAAATAACATGGTTCAATAGTGCAGATTAGAATTTTAATTGTTACACTGTTTGAGCACGGGTGGAAGACTCTGGCATCTGACACAAAAACAAAATGCCCATTACAAAAAATCCATTACCCCACCCACTTGGTCTCATACAGTATATCTTCTTTATATGAAGATAGTACTTTATGACACCAAGTGGGTGGGGTAATGTATTTTTGTAATGGGCATATGTTTGTGTCAATGGCCAGAGTCTTCCACCTGTGTGCTTGATGCCACTTACCATTCTATGTGATCTGATGAACGGAGAGCTCTTAATGCTGCATCATAGTTCTGTAACAGACAGCCATACATGTAAGTTTTAACCCTTAGACTGCTACACACAACAATTGTCGTCTGCTGTTGCTTTATATCTAGCCTTATGTCTCAATAAAAACATGGTTTAACATCACTTTAGAATCATTTCCAATGGAAATGATTCTAAAGTGCTGTCAAAGCATGTAGGAAATGATTTTCTAAAGTGCTTTCAAAGCATGTTTTTGGTGATAAAAATGAAAAATAAACAGCAGACAACAACAAAATAATGTAGCGGTGTAAGGGTTAATAGGGGAAAAGATAAGGCAAGTAAGTAAGTAAGCAGTAACAACTCTGGTGAAGAAAACACCCAGACCTATGGGCCTATAAGTCACTATGGACACATAACGGTAAACAATTTAATAAGTCCCGTTTTTGTCATGGAGGGAAAGTGAAAGGGTTTAACGTCCCACCAACAGCTAAGGTCATATAGAGACGGGACCACAGTTTAAAGTCTCATCCGACAGACCAGTGGGATGGAAATGCTATGATGAAAGTATATTTTGATGCCCGAGGGGAGGTTTGAACCCACAACCTCTGGATTGGAAGTCAGGTGTTCTAAACCCTTAGGCCTCAATCCATCACTCTCTGGTGAAGAAAACACCCAGCACTATGAGCCCATAAGTCACTATATAGACACCAAAATGTTGACATACCGGTAAACAATTTAATGAGCCAAGTTTTTGTCGTGGAGGGCCACGTACCTGTTCATGGAAGTAGATGGATGCAGCCATCAGAATGAATGTACTGTTGGACATGTCCACACTGCCCGCCATCTTGTTGTCCAGATCTCGCACCACCCGGTCCCTGTGACAATTGATCGACTGATTTATTAAACCTTGACTCGCACATCCAGATCTCCCACCACCCGGTCCCCGTGACAATTTATTGACTGATTGATCAAACCTGGACTCACACATCCAGATGTCGCACCACCCGGTGTCCCTGTGACAATTTATTGACTGATTGATTAAACCTGGACTCACACATCCAGATGTCGCACCACCCGGTCCCTGTGACAATTGATTGACTGATTGATTAAACTGAGTGAAAATACTGTAATAAAATTGAAATTTACTTAGTTGAGCTTCAAAAAGCAAACACCGTTTTATCATTTGTTCCCTATTTAATAAGGAAGAAAATCAATAATACATACATCAAAATAAAATACGCATTGAATTTGAAATCTGGAGGTATAGTACACTTTAGATACAAAACTTATCTGGAGCTCTGTTACCCTCTGTACCTTTGGCTCTCGTTAGAGAGATACTCTGCAAACATTTTCACGGCTTGAAGCTCCTGGGGATGGGATGGCCTTATTTCGTCCAAGACAACGCCATATTTCTTCTGAGACACGTACGCTCGATACAGAATTACATCACGCTCAGACTTGGTGTCAGGATTTGAAGTCTGCAAACAAGATTATAAAAATACTCAGTACCACACTATTACATGTTTGGTAATGTACATCATGTGTACACATCGCAGAGCTCGAGATAAGGTGCGTATTGGCGTATTTTACACACTTATTTTAACTGAATACACATGACTATCAACAGTGGGAGTAATTGTAATGTGCAAGAAGGTTGGGACCAGGGACCAGCAGGGTCCCAACCTTCTCACTCGTTACAACTACTGAATTAGTGAACCGGGCCCAAGGTAAATAATCCACTTCCGTTGGTTGAAAAGATGGCGAGTGTCCTACCTTCTAGCTATTTTAATATCAGAGTAAAATTGGGTATGATTTAAAGAGGTTTTTCTCGTTTATACCACAAAGTGCCTGTGGGTGTAACATCTGTATTTTCTGTATCCGAGAGAGCTGAGACCCTTATAGTGTAAAATATAGTCACAATAAGCAACCCATTGGTCCTTGTGAATGCCTTTACATAACACTGTATCTGTTTCCAGTCTCACGCAACGGGAGACAAAATTATTTTCAAATTTATTGTGTTAATCGAGCAGACCTTCATTTCACGGATGTTGCGAAACCACTTGCAAAATTTCTGTGAAGGAAGTAATGATTGTTCATTCTGCCTGCAACTCATGGTATGATTTAACATAATTTATTTTAGAAACATAAAAGAAAAATACCGCCACTGCAGTACTCGCCAGTAGAACGTACCTATCTGGCAATAAAAATGGCACCAAGTCGTGATTTTCCCTGACCATTTTGAATCAGACTTTCGGTATATTATTGTTATACCCTAGCCATAAGTCGAGGGCAGATATTATCGTTAATTTTGGGACCGATTGGCTAGCAATATACAGTACATTAATTAACTCTATGTTTTCAAAAGCATGCATATCTATTAGAGGGATAGAGGCATCAACATGCTGAGCCACCTCGTCGAGACGGTTTAAACGAGCGTTAACAACATATACTTTCATTGAGAAATAAAAAGACAAATTGGGGGTGGGGGGGGGGGGGTGGGAGGGGAGGGCTGGGAATCAAATGTAGTAGATTGTAGAATTTGAAAATAGATTGACGAATTTGAAAAAAATATCTTTATTTCATCTCCAAAGTACATGTTGTTACCACCCATTTGAACCTCTTTAACTGTGTACATAAATATCGTTTATGAACTTGGATGTGCATACATTCTGTATATTTACTTAATATCAAACTTAATTATCATAAAAATCGGGTTACGTTAACATCGATTGGAAAAAGTTGCAAAAGGACGAAACTACATAAGTACGAAATCGCCGAAATTGTCTGTGATATTTACAGACTTTTTCATGTTTTCTGACAATAGAGTTAGTCATATTTGGTTGAAATAAACAGTTAGTAATGTAATAAACAATACTTGTTTTCGGCATAAAAGGATTGCATTAGAATATATCGATTTCGTATTTAATTCTTTCACACTTTTCGGCGAAAAAGAAAGTTGCAATCATGGGCGGAAGCATCCGCTGTGTAGGCCACAACTCGGTTCGTCAGGTGGCGCTTTCAGTGGGTATACGCACAATCGTAGCTAACGATTGGATGCTATTTATATTTCGGAAATGGTATCCCACAAAGCGTCATAAGCTGACAAAAATGTGTGTAGACAACTACGAAATTTGTTCGCCACCGGGCGACCAAGCTTATAATTAGACTCAGAAACGACTCGCATCCGGCGCCCGTTAAAACACGTGTTTGCATGTGTTTGTTTGTCTGGTTTAGAGTATTCAGAGGGAGTTAACTCTACCTCGTTCATGATCAATCGCTGATAAGATATATTGCCGGCGTCTTTCGCAACAGTAACCTGTCAATCATGCCACTAAGGGCTGCCTTTACTTACCAGGGATTGGCTGTACTGTATAAATAACTTTGCCACGAGAATAACACGTGTTTTGAACTGACAATTATAGTAGCCATAAGCAATGTTTGGCTAGGGGATTATTGAAACTATCGACCCGTGACTTTTGTTGTCACAGCGGGTAGGCATGATTTTAATGATTCGCATAATGATGTGATTAAAATTTGGTCAAACAATCGGGTGTCGTAAAACAAATGGTATTGTAAACAGTTCGACTGACCTGCAATTAGCGAGATTTAGGTCACTGGGTGGGAAATGAACCCAGGTAACAGTACGGTTTACAAACTTTACACACGGAATTTGCTGTAAAACTTCCAGATGTGTTGGACGTCCGAGATTACTCACTACATGTATTAGTCATCTAATTGTGGCGTGTTTATTACAAATATTGACTTCTGTCATATTACAAATTATGTTTTGAATGATTTTGAATAATTTTACACAATTATTTTAACACAAGATGGCGACCGAGAATATGGAGTAAATATCGCGATACGCGAAAACCGTACCGCGATACGTATCGTCAGGATGACATATCGCAATATACCGGTATACCGGTATATCGTTGCACCACTACTGTGAAGTGTTAAACTTCTCATTCGTCAGACTGACCACCCGTACCACCAAAGAAGGGGAGGAGTGTAGTGTCCAGTATGGTGGTGAGACACGATCGCACGGTTAGCTCAGTTGGTAAGAGCGCCGTGCTAGTGTTACGGGGGTCGTGGCCCACGTGGGTTCAAACCCCACATCGGGCGACACTTTTTCCCCTTAGAAATACTTCAGTAGCAAAACACCAGGACAAATTGGGCTGTTATTGTGACTAACGTTTACACTATAAGTGTCTCAGCTCTCAAGGATACAGAAAATATAAATGAAAAGTCGAGTGAGTATTGGTGTTTAACGGCCTATCAACAGCTAAGGTCATTTAAGGCTGGGCCAACAGGTTGTACTATCCCGCATTAAACGGGTCCACGATGAGGAAAATTCCCAAAATTCAGAACTCAATATTTCCATGCTATACCAGTCACTTTAGTAGCTCGGCCCCAAAGTAATATGATTTGCCATAAGCTTATTACTTCTTAATGGAGCATAACAGGTTAACGTTGTCACTTGTTTATCGATTTAAATCGACTCGAAGCTTACGTTCAACGGTCGCACAAACTCGATTGAACTGCACGCCTTCCAATGATTTAAATACGCAGCGCGTTTAAATAGTCAATTACGTTTTTTTAATGTGCGCACTGGTCATTTAAAAAGGGGCCCATCTGTGATTTTTTGCGCGATGTCGGGCGCAAGACAATCAATAATTTGCGGCATTGACAATAATTAAGGGGGATTGCCACAATCGCGCGTGTTGGATGCATCCCTGCCATCCCTGCATGAAACGTAAACAAATCAAAGTTCGCTATGAAGGGCAATTCTTCGTTTTGATTGGTGGAAAATTTTGTGAATATAAACTAGCGTCAAATGACGCGCATACGCGATCCAATGGGATAAACCCGAGATGCTGGGGTTGCTAGTCGGAGGAGATTTTGAGCAGAGGTCGATTATAAAAAATTAGCCGAATAAACACATTTTACGCGATTATACGTGGCTGAAACTTGTTCTGTTTAATAAATAAAAGCTTTAAATTAGCCCAATAATCGGCGTATGTTTGCATATATGGCCATTAGAGCCAACTATGGACTTCAACAACAACAACTTCCGGGTTCAATCTCTTCCGGCGTTCAGCTCATTACGTATTCAAAATTGTGTTATTTGGCTATATTTAAAGTTTTAAACGGAGATAATTGCCAAAAATGCAAACTTTATCGGTTGATGCAATTTGGAAGTGATACAGCAAAATTCGCGTTCGTAGATTACCGAATAGCGGAGAAAAGGGTTGCTACAAACTTTTTCAGAATTTGATGGATGACCAATATATTAGCCGATCTATAAATAGATCGGCTAATAAAGACAGATGAAATATAAAAACACATCCGTAGACCTGAGATTTTCTAAGCTACATCAGCCAGTGTGAACTGCAAAGATTCCACTATCTTCAAACAGTAACGCAGAACATTTACCCGTATTTTCTGAGCCTCATTAATACAGTGCTGATAATTTCCAGTATATAAAGCGGTTCTTATTTCAAATAACTCGTCTACACCTTCCGATTGAGCCATTCTTTCAGGAAAAAGTGACGATTTGTTTTCTGTTTGCGTGGCCGATGATCAGTATCAAGATGAGCTTGCAAAAAAATTATGCTGGTACTCATAAGCGTTTACATGACTAAGAGAAAAACAAGGGAGATGATAATTGGCACGCTTGATTATAAATAAAATGTTGGCCGGTATTGGATGTAATGCAATTAAATATTCGAAAATTAGGAAATGGTGTCATCTTGGATTATGGCGTAATGCAATTAAATATTCGAAAATTAGGAAATGGTGTCATCTTGGATTATGGTGATTTTTTTCTATTAGAGTGTATATCGATTTCTTTTAATACGCTTCTCTATGATCTGGATGGAAAACCAACTTTCGAAAATCGAACACCAGGAAAACCTTTCTCTTTTTTGTTTACGTCTGATTAAACAATGCGAAAACAATATTTGTTTGATAATATTAAATTTAACAAAATTTAAGATTGAACTTGACCTTGATTTGTCTATTGGAATTTCACATGAAAAAAAAGGAGCTGGAGAACCTGGCGGAGGAGTTAAACATAATATTTAAAAATTGGAATTTCACTCGAAATCTGGATAGATAGCTTGGAAATGAGGTAACTAAGAAAACGAAAGTGAAACTCGGTCCACGATTTACTTACCAATGTTAAATCCACATAGAAAGTTTTACTCTGTGAAGATGTCAATATAAGGTTCGATCATGTCCAGCCGTGTGCAAACGTTTGCTGTGGCCCTCGGGAACTGTTTGAACCCGCGGCCGCCGCGGGTTCAAACAGTTCCCGAGGGCCACAGCAAACGTTTGCACACGGCTGGACATGATCAAACGTTATTGTTACATTTCCAACAAAAAACTGATGTAATTTGAGCATTATATTCAGTATTTTCAGTACTTTTATAAAATCGTCTCATTCCCGTAGATAATTTTCGGTATGCATATTCCGGGGCCGCGTCATGAACGTCATGAAGTAGTGACGTCATGAAGGCACTTCCGCGTAGTGACGTCATGAAGGCACTTCCATTACACGCGGCCCCGGAATGAGCATTGCCTAAAGCCATGTGCAAACAGCACACGCTATTTGTTTGCACATAACCATGTAACAATGGGGATTTAACATGGGGATATCTTTTCGTAATAGAATAAATAATTATATACATGTAGGTTGAATATACGCCAAGGATTTGTGGTTATATGTATATGTCTCTGTTTACACGTAACAGACTAGGGCCAACAAGAGAGGTTGCAATATTTTGACAAACGAATCCCTCTTTCTCTGTCTGATTTTGTATTCCATATTTCTCTATCTATTTATATATACTGTAACAACTCGTGAAGATTATTGGCAGACCTATGAGTCAAAACAAGTGCACCATAATGAAACGTGTAGTGATATATAGTATATTATTTAATAAGATATTGCTTATATCACAGTGATGTGTAAAAGGAATACAAACAGTAGTTCCAATTGGGGTTGTTAAAGGTACATGCCCACTCAGTAGGCACAGAATGTTCTTTATATAAATTAAGTAAGTGTATGCATGATTATGTCGCTATTCCACTAGTTCTAAAAATTGCCCCACGTATTGATTGGCATTATTATACATTTTATATCAGACGTAATTTTCCATACTGATAATAGGGGCGATAGCCGCGTTTCCTTAAAATGTTAACGGACATTACTATTTATTCTCTGTATTTATTTGTTGATGTGCAATGATCATACTTTATATAATCTGTCGAAAATATTATTGGTTCAGGTGAGGCATTTAATTAGTGTTAAGTATTACTAAATTATTGTATATGTATAGCGGTCACTCATATTTTTTAGAACTGGTGGAATAGTGACACAATTATATACTTATTTAATTCCTATCAAGAACATCTTGTGCCTACTGAGTGGGCATGTACTTTAATGTTGGTGACTCCTTTTTGAAGCAGTTATCTGATGGCAATATAAGTGCAGTATAAGTAATATACCGATATACGTGGGAGTCTGCTCCTTTTTCACTACCACGATGGTGTGGGGTGGGGGGGGGGGGGTGGTGAAAACTTGCAGAGTTTGTGATAGCCTGATTTTCCTTGTACGCATGGGGATGAGACTGTCGAGTCAGTCTTGTTGGATGTTGTGATGGCATGAATAATTGTGTAACACAGATACAGTAGAGCGTCAGTTCACCTGTCTTAGGACATCACATTGTCATTTACGCGTGTACATGGTACCTCCAAATAAGCATTTTACAAAAACACTTGAGATATATCACTGGATATTGTATTAATACAGTCGCAACTTGATATTGGTCATAAACATGCGTTTATCGGTTAATTATCTCATTTATGTATTAAGTCGAGGAAATTCCATGCTCAGTTTAACTTGGCAGTATCCGGAAAAGTCCACTAGAAGTGACGCAATTCTTTCTCCGATCTATCGAAAAAAGAACGCGAACAGTGACGTAATTTCTCATGTTACCACCGACTACCGATTTGCTGGAGATAAAACAAAACGATAAACTTGTTTGAAATGCTTCAAAAGCTTCATTACAAGATATGGTCAGCATTGCACACTTCTATATAATCGCTATATTGACACCGTAATACCTTAACACACGTTGTACGCGCATGGTCATAACAAATAACCGAATTTAAAAATGCGAGAACTGAATGTTATCTGTGACGTAGTTGGTGACATAGTGTCTATCCAAAGCAAGGCACGTGGCTATACTAAGTGTGAGCATATCAGTGGGAAATATGAATTATATATTTAGCGTTACTAACGCTAGTTATTTGTTTGATAATACTTTTTCCTTCATTTTTTTTATACTTTCTCAGATCACTCACAGGGGCAAATACATTCCGGAAACCAATACAAATATTCAGTTAAATGCTTTTTTCCTAACCCAATACCCCACTTTCCAACCTCATATGAGACACAATACCTTTAAGAACACTAGGAGAACGCACCGAGATATTCAATCCAAGTTCGATTCATTGCGAAGGCAATCCGTTCATCGTAGGAAGACCACATAAAAGCATCGTTTCAGCTGTTCTGATACCAGATCTAGACCCTGCCAAAGATGACAAACTTAGGCGGGATGATAAGGGATTGCTTACGTATAATACGTTTGTCCAGGAGCGGCTGCTACCTGACTCACAAAAGTCTGTTTGGGACTCCTTGACGAGTACGAAGATCAATAATTAGTAATGGCAAAGAGTCAAAGACGCAGATATGCATAGGTGACAATGTCGTAAAGCTCCGAGAAGAGAGATGGCTTCTTGCCCGCTTTCTTGTTATCCAACAATCACGCCCAGAGCTTGTCCCCGTCTGGCTGCCACACTTGGTGATTACGAAATGGCAATCATACCGAGGTAAATGTTTCCTACAGATGGGTCACTCTACATTCCAACAGACAAAGCATCAATAGTACAAAACATGCTGCAGATGAGCTAAACCAAATAGCACGTCTCTCGAGTAGGATACCATAAGATATATAGCACTACCTACACAATCTGGTGTCTCTCACCCGATGAATAACGATATTCAGCTCCATGACCGCATTATCATCATTGATCGAGTCGCTATTGTTCAGAGCATGAAAAATGTGCTACAAGAACAAAGGCTTCCACCGACAAGAGCTACTCCAATACTCCGATCTGTGACGTATACACTTTGTAGCCATATTGAACAAGAGCTATACAACACCTCACCCATTCCTGCTGCCGCTGGAAAATAATATTTGTGGCGCCGTGCTAACCAGATTCAACCGCCCCAGTGGACTGTTTTGTTCATTGGCCGTTCCAAGGCGACACCCTTGCTTCCAGGTCTGCATGTAATTTATTTCGTTGTGATTTGGGTCAATGTACAAAAAGAATTAGACAGATTAATTAATACAACATGTAGCAACAGTAGGCAAAACCTTCACACTTGTATACATTACAGCCATGTTCAACAACCACCAAGTATAGGGAAATAATAACATCAGAACCAGTATGCCAAAATGTTATGGAATCATTGAGGTAAACATGTTATATTAAGTACTGTGTGAAATTTCTACCGTTGATAAATAAACATTACCTCATTTATTCAATAAACACACAATAATGAATATGTGATTGAATATCATGTCGTTTCACACATTTTCTTCATACAGTTCTAGCTAAACACGTTTTAATCGAAATGAAAAAGAATGGCATTGTCCCATTGTTGCACACATGCCATCATTTAATTTACGTTCGGGACGCGATTTAATATCCCCGTAATAGGTTTGTAATGTACTTACATTTAAATTAATTTTTTTTAGATGTAATGTGTTTAATAGCCAAACGTTCGTTCGAAGCAAAATGTGGAACAGCCAGTAGGAACTTTCAAATGTTTGGAGAAATTAATAAAGATAACAGATTTTCCGTTTTCCGCCAATCATTAATCCTGATGTTACACCGTTTATATGTACATTGAGATGCGATGATGTATTGAGCTAAAACAAATTCATACTGATCATTTTCATCCTTTGGGAATATAGTCCAGGACCTACTATATAGACACCGGCCAAAATGGATGTAGAGATAGTTTTTCTTTTGATTTGTTGTTTAGACATGCTGTATTTCAACATTCCAGAAAGTTTATTTTTGAAAATCAGTAGCACGAAGTCGCTGGAGCCTGAAATCCAAGATGGCCACCATAAAACAGATTTTTTTCTGTAATTTTGGATATTTAAAGGCTAACAGCAATATTTCGTATCGATTCGGCCTGACATTGAAATTCCAGATACACCAGAATTACTATTTTTACATTATGATGACTAGTTGGATTAGGAATGCAATATGTCTGCAGAACGATGATCAATAATCTGAACTGTGTAGTCGTTAAATAAATGGTCAACATGCTGCAGCCATTTCAAGTCAGTTTCACACACACTGTTTACCCTTACGTCTCATCAATACCCTCAATAAATAACTGCTGCCATCTGGGTGATACTATGATTTAATTTACATTGTGATCATTGCTGGAAATTTCTATGAAAATCACACATGTTTTTTTTCTAATTTTCAGTAATAATCAATAAAGCACATGAAAATTGTCATAATATATTTGAACGTATCATTCATTCTCTAGTCATCATGCATCATATATGTAGTCCAGTAATGTAGCACTGTGTCATTGTACCCATGCATCCCGACTTATTATTACCCCATCCCCTTTCACCAAATTAAACACATTATTTATATGCATGTGTTTTGGGATATGTTGCATTACTGTAATTCCGATATTTGTGGTTAACCATGAATGTTTACACAATGGTTGACAATCAATGTGAAAGCTATGTATCCGCTTTTGATCTGGTCCTATTTGTGTCCATAATTTCATAATGACAGAAGTTAATATGTACACATAGCCTTCAAGCCATCTAACGTTTCTTTGTTGTGTGTTAAGTTCCTGCCAGTCATACCACCCCCTGTGGCAGATTACCCCATTGTGAGGAACGTTCTGGTCGATCTACACCACAGTGTCCGCACGCAGTTACCTCAGTCGCTGATTCGTATGTTCTGTGACGGAAGCGTGTGCTGACATCGGTGGCATTATTGGACGGTTTCAATATGCGATGGTACTTATACGATGTATTGATAATTACTACATCAGTGGCACGGACATGCCCTGATCGAGGTTTACGTTTTCGGGAAGCGAATACTGACTTTAGTTCCTACCGGGAGCAACTACTACACGTCAACGCAATGTATGCTGGTCATTGTCGATGTTCTGTTGTAGGGAGACATTATTCCTCGTTAATGTGAGTGGCAGTTTCTTCTCGCTGTGAAGGATGCTGAAGGCGCACTCACAAAGTTCCCATAGATCCTTACTCTTGCAGCCATTGTTTGTACAATACCTTTTTTCACTGAGTGCCAAGAGAATTCTGATATAGCGGCATTCTAGCTGAATATTAATAAAATGGTCGACCTACTTAAGTATCCATTACCGCAAATCAGGACAGTAGCCATGCACTGCATATCTCATGCATGCAATTCACCAGTGATATTTTTCAAGAAAGTGCGTGTGGTCAATTATCTGCTATGCGACTCATATTACCTGAAGACGATGGATGTGGTAGAAGCAGAACACCCAACACGTACAGGTGGTTCATGATGTTAGGGTTTGTTGCACGGGATCATGAGGGCAGCATCAACTCATTCGTTGCAGAGGTGAAGCTGGAGCAGTACATTCAGCGGGCATGAAAGAGGATACCAAAATCATCCAGTTTCTAGCTCATCCGTATCAAAATTTAATGCTGATCACGTTTCTACAGCCAACGTTTTCTCAAATGTGGCGGCCATATTTAATTTATAATCTAACTTGTCATCAAAATGTTAACTGGTGTGTCTGGAATGTCAATTTCATGCATGTTAGGTATACAATTTCTGACTGTTGATCATGGTTCTGCAACTGTCAATTGTCTCGGATTTGAGAGGCTATATTGAATTTCTACTCCAACGACTCATCAAAATGTAAAAATAGTGAGTCTTCATGCACGTCAATTTGTTTGGACGGGTCTCTATGGCAGAGCCATGACTAATAGTGTTCTCTTTTCTATTCCTATGATAAAAGAAATCAAGTTGGATCATTAGTATTTTACGGAAATGTACGGAAATTGCCGAATAGTGGCGGAAAGGGAAAGACAACAGGAGTAAAGTTTGTGGTGCTATGGTAAACAACGAGAAATTCGCATGAAAATGACCATTTTATCATCTCATTTTCATCACCTGCATGTTTATAACAATGTTTTTATTCATGTTAATGAGTTGTCATAACAATGTTCTGTTGATAACGATGTATATTTTTAGATATATGTTGACAAGTAATTTATTGTGGGAGGGGTACCTGGCACAGGCGATTGAACTCGCAACCCACATAGATAAATCCATCTGGTCCGACTATACTACGTATACTGTACAATAGTATACTATAGGAGGTGGTCTGGCTGTGGAGAGGGGGACTTCAATCGCCTGTGGTACCTGAATCAATCATTTACAGGTCTGGACATGGCCGATCGCACGTATGGGGGAAACAGGAGAATAACTGCAGTAGTTCGGCCGACATCAAAAACACGTAAAACCACCCAACAACGAAAGGATACGCCCAACCGCAATGCCGTTGTTTTCTCTGATTCCCAGCGACCCACTCACCATGCAGCTATTTCCACAAACTTTCCGCTATTCGGCAGCACTGCGCCGAAGGCCAAGCCACTACTTTCTCAGGTAACTAGCGTTGCATTGACCTAATACTCCTGCCAATAATACCCACAAGGGGAGTTTGGCGGTAAGTATAATCTCACAACGGTCCTACTAAACACTCTAGGACACCACAGGACACCATAAAATCAACATATAGTACAGGCAAATTTCTGCAAAATAATAAATAATCTGATGATTTACAAGATAATTACTAAATGAAATAATAGTATTCCATTTATTAATACATTACATACATGCAATTCAATTTGCAGTTTGTCAAAACACCCCAGGACCACAAATCAAGTACACCAAGATACCCACAACTGTTTGACAACAAAATAAAAGTAATTAGTTACGTGTGATATAGCCAAACTTTCTAGAATGTGGTCTCCAATGGCTTCTAAAATTTCAGAAGGCCAATCGGTCCCGATGTAACTGTCCCTCCTCCCCCACCACACACACACCGGTGTATAGGTCGAGAACGCAAAATTGTGACACGGCCCTAACAGGACACTGTGCGATTCACATGTTTTTGGAGCTGATTCTCATGTTGTTGTTTTTTTAATATTTTCTTGTTTTGTCAAAATATTTTTTATGTAATAGACATGTTTTGGCAGCATATGAGTATTGTCTCCTAATATTTTTTGTGTCCTGTTGGGGACACGTTACAAGCTCGCTAGTTGCTAGTCGCATATCCAATAAGCCAGGTTTTGTCCGATCATGTCGTACATAATATGCACGTGCGGTTGTAATCATTACTGGCTGTGACGTGGTGGAGGGTGAGACATCAAAGGTTACAAATTCGTGCCGATCTGACCTTTAATACACGCCAACGCGATGTCAACAGACACACATTTACGATCAATTACTCAACATATATTTATCCATTTCGCGACACTATCACGCATGGAATAAAATAGAACTTTATTATGCCCCCGCCACCGAATGGTGAGGGGGGCATCTAGTGTTACCGGCATCCGTCCGTCCCAAAACCTTAACGCTCGGGTAAATGGCTTATAATTCTGTTTCCTTGCTGTGATCTGCTTCACATTTCACACACGCATTGCTCCAATGGTCCTGTGCCACCCTGTGACAAATCCACATTCGTCCCGCCCCCGCTAAGCCCAGGGTCAGGGTCACAGACTTGGTGCGTTCGAAACCTTAATGCTCGGGTAAATGGCTTATAATCAAATATGCCTCATTTTCTTTGGCTGCCAGCGGGGGGAATTCATGTGCCGACAGGCCACATTTCTAGTTTAGTATGATTTGGCTCTGGAATTATCTTTTGCACATAATTATTCCATAAATTTATGACGTTGAAAGTCTGAGGTGCAGAATCCCCGAAAAAAAGGACAAGTGGAAGGCGAGACGTGAAAACGCAAGACGATTCTCGTGTCTTTAGAAGACGATTCTCGTGTCTTTAGAAGACGATTCTCGTGTCTTTAGAAGACGATTCGCATGTTTTCACAAGACGGAAACATTGTGAAACTACAGCTCAAGACGAATCATAATGCTCATTGTATTATTTTGAATTGCAGATAAACGCTTTTAACATGGCAGACATACCTTTGTCCTTTATCAAAATGTTTGCAAACTGTAGATCCCGATGAGCCGGCTATTCATGAGCCGTCTCATCAGGATCTATGCCATTCATACGTAGTTTATTTATACCAACAATGATCCCTAATATAGCGTAATGTAACTGTTCCAAACTTAATATGGAATAGTCCGTGTCGGTTGGGGGTGAAAGGTGTAATATAAATATTACAAACACGGATAACCACAGTGCATGGTTTCTTTGTTTTATTTTAAAATCATCAGAAATGGCGAGCTAACAAATCACGTAAATTTACGCTAATGCCACTCTATTTACATAAAGCACAATTCATTGATTAAAATCTCAAAATAGACTAAATGTTCATGTATATCCGCCATGGAAGTGGAATAAATAGGATATTCCATTGTACATGTTTGAATAGCTTGAAATAATACACTTGTGTAAGTCTGCTACCGAGCAAACAACTCGTTCACTTCGCTTACTCATTGTTTACGCGGAAGCCGACGTACACTCGTATATTATTTCCCACTATTCAACCATGTACGATGGAATATCCTCTATATCTTTAGACTCATTGATATACAGCTGAACCGGACAACAAGAAACATATGTAATCATAATATTTATTGGTCATTTATCTCAGGTGATAATGCCTGTTCGTGATCGCATAGCAGACAACTATGCCTCGGAATAATCAAATGCCTGATTTACAGTGAAACCGCGCTAAACTGGACAGACTAGCTGATATTCTCTATTTCACAGACTGGTTATAGGAATGAATGGCCTTTTTGTGGAATTTATCGGGGTATAAACCTGGAAAAGTCGCGGGAATACTGGACGAAGGCCGTAAGGCCGTAAGGCCATTCATTCTTTATAATTCCAGCATTTGAAATAAATTCATCAAGAAAATGTCTTTATTTTCCGTTTTCTTAAGAATTATTTTAACTGCGCCTGACGGTTACGGAAAGTAGTTTGGCGTGGGAGTTTACTGGGGTATAAATTTTGGACAGAGACTTGCTACGGGCCAATCAAATGTTAGGGAATTGTGTAAATATTTTTGTGCTGGAATTATTCATCTGTAACCCCATATTGGTGCACCCATGACGTACATCAGTGGGCTATTTCACTAAACTTTGTACGACTAAATTGTTTGTAAGTGAAAAATTTTGATACTTTGTGAATTTGACATTAACACTGTTTTCTTGTAAACAATTATTTTTGAAATCGAAATTTCCAGACGATCCTAAATTTACACTTACAGTACGAACATTTTAGTCGTACAAAGTTTAGTGAAACGCCCCGCAGGCTCGGCCTGGAATCGGTAGAAATTCCTACACATTTCCCCACCTTGCCTTGTAAACTCCAGCCAGTTATTCTTTATTTGCACAGACTGGTTCGTCGTCGACCCAACCTTCACGAACGCAGCGACTGACAAGACATGCACAGAGGGCAATGGGGTCAGTGAGGGGTGAAAGGTCGCCGGCCCTGGGACGAGAAAGATCCCCGACACCTGTGGAAGAGGTTTCCACCCAGATGAGCAGGATCAGCCACAGCTTGCGTCATGTTGCAGACCAACATAACAAAGGTACAGTCGAACCACCTCTCTACAACAGCCCCCTCTCTGTAACAGCTGCTATTTTATATCCCAAATGGATGATTTCCTCTATATCTAACCCTTAGACTGCTGAGCACAAACATTGTCGGCTAATATTGCTTTTGCATTCTTTCCAATAAAAACATGTTTTGACAGCACTTTAGAATCATTTCCATTGGAAATGATTCTAAAGGGACGAGAAAGATCCCCGACACCTGTGGAAGAGGTTTCCACCCAGATGAGCAGGATCAGCCACAGCTTGCGTCATGTTGCAGACCAACATAACAAAGGTACAGTCGAACCACCTCTCTACAACAGCCCCCTCTCTGTAACAGCTGCTATTTTATATCCCAAATGGATGATTTCCTCTATATCTAACCCTTAGACTGCTGAGCACAAACATTGTCGGCTAATATTGCTTTTGCATTCTTTCCAATAAAAACATGTTTTGACAGCACTTTAGAATCATTTCCATTGGAAATGATTCTAAAGTGCTGTCAAAACATGTATTTTATGAGAATTATCGAAGAAAATAAATAAACACCAGACGATAAAATTTACGGTAATTCAGCATTAACCTCCCTACAACAGTCACCTGTACAACAGCCAGTTTTGCGTTTTCCCATGGGTGGCTGTTGTAGAGAGGTTGCACTGTACCACATTTTTGGTCGTGACTGGAAAAATGGCGCTTATGGGTTTTACGACCAGTGTAGATCCAGATCTGCCTGTGCATCTGCGCTGTACTGTTCACCATTATATCAATGAAACATCCGCCATGCTTCTAAAACCCCATAAGCACGATTTCTTCAGTCACAGCTACATTTATTCTAACAAACGACCCAACAGCTGTTCAGTTTTCTTTAAAGTCATTATATACAGACAGAGCTCCAGATAAGCTTTGTGTCTAAAGCGTGTGATACCCCCTGATTTCAAAAGCATTGCATATTTTACTTTTACAAATGGATTATTGATTTTCTTCATTTCTAAATAGGGAACAATTGATGAAAAAATGTAACAAATTTAAACATTCACTTATTTGTGCTGCAACACTGTTTGCTTTTTGTAGCTCAACTAAGTGAACTTTCAACTTTATGACAGTATTTTCACTACTCAATTTGATATTCAATGCGTATTTTCACATTGCTGTACATAGTTTTTACTCCCACTTTTGATAATCAATGCATATTCAGCTAAAATAATTGCGTAATACGCACCTTATCTGGAGCTCTGAACAGAACTGTGCTATATGGTCAGCCAGTATCGTACCATAAATCAATCAAGCACCTTTGTGTTTAGACAAATTTTCCAAGTATTATCCCTAATTTCGAGTCAAATGAGGACTTTGTATCTAATAAAATTATGACATTTTGTATCCCCAAGCCTTGTGTAGTAACTGGTGCCTATCTATTGGTCAAATTCCATATTGATTTTCAAATCAGCCAATTTGATCAAAATCTTTTAAAGAATTACATGTAAGAGGTATAATAATAGATTTTTCCAAATTTAATGCAGATACTAAATAATCTGTGTTGTACACAACAAAGGTTTAAGCTGTTTTCAAAGGACAATAAGATCATACATGTTCAAATATGTATTTTGTTGCTACTACCGGTTGCTTTTAACTACTGTCTGTTTCACGAAACCTGCCCAAATTTTACTGCCATATAAACAAAGCAAGAACTTATTTTTTTCCTATAATATTAAAAAAAAAAATAATTTAAGAACGAGCCTTCGTTTTGTTTCGTGAAATTCGGTGAAATATTTATTTTATTATGAAAAATTTATTTGTCTATGGGAATTTAGCATAGGGGACAAGCTGAGGGAGGAGTAGAAACAAAATTGCTACCCCCGCTCCAGGGCTCCAGATAAGGAATTAGTAATCGAGTATTGTTACTCCATCATTTCTGAAGCAATTGGGTATTTCAAAATTTTAATTGGGTAAAATAAAATCACACTACTGTTTACACATCAACAGACCGCAATTATTGAATAGTTTGCTTCGAAATGAAAACATGTCTTGACAATTCTAATGAAATACCAAGATGTGTTTTCATGGAAAATAAGAAAAATATGCTATATTTGTGGTCTGTTTCTTTTTTATTGCTTTTTGATACTCGCTACTTCTGATCTCAATTGGGTTTTTGGCAATTTTAATTGGGTATTTAAGCAAATACGCAGCTTATCTGGAGCCCTGCCGCTCCATACCTCTCATGACGGTAGCAATTTAACCCCATCTCTTTAATGTAACACATGAAAGAGTGATTTTTGCAACCGGTTATCCGGCGTGTTTGGTATGTTAGCGATATAAAACTGTCAAAGCTGTATAAATAAATTATGAAAGAACATACACATGCAGAAATTAGTTATTTTACCGTGTCAAGGTGTTTATCTGACATTGACATGTATATCTTGTAAATTTGAAAGCTTCATTTCGTTATGTTGAAGATGGCTTCCATGGGAAAATGATTTCCCTGTTCTATTATTTTTTGGCAATTTATTAGTTCTACATCAAAGATGATTTGTTTAAATGTATAAAATATACAGTTTACTAAATTTGACCTACATGCAACAGGTTTGGGTATGCACTTCGGTTGCTCACATTTTTTGAATGGGTCAAATTGGAAATGATTCTAAAGTGCTGTCAAACCATGTTTTTATTGAGAAATAAGGCAATATATAAAGCAACAGCAGACAACAATTGTTGTGTGTAGCGGTCTAAGGTTAAGTTGTGTGTTCATTATTATGGCACGATATATAGCCAATTTTGGTGTTTTAAATGACCTATAAATGACTTTTATCGTGTGAACCATCAGTCTGCACTGTTTGCTATTCAGCCAGTGTAACAACAATCATCTGTTTAACAAATAATATGTGTCCTTATCTGATCGCTAACAGATCAGGGGCCTGTTTCACTAAACTTCGTACAAATAAAACATTCGTTTAGGATTTAGGATCGACTGGAAATTTCAATTGATGGATTTACATTTATTGAGCATCGGCTGCCTATGCTGAATAAATGTAAATTCAATAATTGTTTACAAGAAAACAGTGTTAATGTGAAATTTACAGACTATCATAAATTTGCACTTACCGTACAAACATGTTAGTCGTACAAAGTTTAGTGTAAAGGCCCCCAGGTGGTAGACTGCACATAGATTCACAAATGGGGCCAAGTGATCCTGTGTAGTTCAGCAAACTATTCCTCAGTGCTGAAATATTTGACTGTAATTTCTGTGCTCCCCCATACAGATTCATTCCCTTCTTT
Organism: Conchocele bisecta; assembly: GCA_029237695.1. Lineage (NCBI taxonomy): Eukaryota > Metazoa > Mollusca > Bivalvia > Lucinida > Thyasiridae > Conchocele > Conchocele bisecta. Next base: position 66,727,862 of record CM055276.1, on the reverse strand, counting down.
ATGTAACCTTGCTGTTGGACGGACAATCAATCAAATCCCTGTAGGTTCATTGACGGTTTGCTTAGCTTTCTCCAGGAAACCAACTTGTATCGGAAAATATAGTTTTATTGTCTCGCCCGTGAAGCGAAAAGCGAGACATAGGTTTTGCTTTTCCGGAGTCGGCGTCATCGGCAGCGTCATCATCATTCAATGTTAAGTTTTCGTGTTACGGTCATTGCTTCAACACCGTATCAGCTACAGTCATCAAACTTTATACATACCTTTACTATGATATGTAGATGAATATAGGACTGTTAAAAAAAAATCCGGTCTCCAGGGTCAAGGTCAAACTATTTCTTTCTATGCTACAAACTGAACATTAATGCATGAAGACCCGTTTTCTCCTTTGCTCTGTACACCTTACCTGTAGAGAGAACAATAGCCTTATCCGGTTGAACAATAGTGACTGGGAGAACCATTCACCTGTGCATATGCTAGCATGTGCAAATGTCCAGACTGACCACTAACTGACCACTAACTTATTACAGGTAATTTATACAGGTAAATTATTATATTACGTTTCCGTAAACTGTGTCGACAATATTGTGCCAATATGTGGACCTGTGCAAATATTATATGTAGATAAATATTGGACTATTAAACAGAAATTCTGGCCTCCAGTAGATAGCATTTTTTTTATTTTATTTTTAAACTTTTTTTTTTCCCATTTTTTTTTTTCAAATTCTTTTTTAATTTTTGTCTAGTAGCATAAGGTCTTAAGTGCTATATACGGACTATTATCATATAATAAAACAATTATTGACTAGTGACCCATAGAATACAATCTGATATTCTATGGCTCACTAGTCAATAATTGTATAATATGTTTGGGCCAGAGAAAATTGCTTTCGGGCCCAGGCTCGAGGTCAAGGCGGCGGGACAAGGCGAGACATTTGATTCCGCAGAATTCTTGTTTTTACCCTAATCATTTGATTACCTACCACATCTAACATACTATTTTACTATTATTTTCTTTTTCATCTAAATTGCTTGGCCCTAAATGATACTCTTTTGTGTTGATGGGCCGTTAAGCACTATTCCATTCCCTCTAGGTACACACACGACTAGATCATCCAGTCGAAGCAGTGGTACCACAGTCTCACCTCCTGACTTGGAGTCAAGTATCCATCAAGTAGAACCAGTTGCCGCATCGCGACCAGATACACCAAGTTGCTCGTCCAAGTTGGAAACTTACCGCCTGGCATTGAGAAAGACTGAGGATTACTTCCCCTTCGAGTATCTGCCCATCGATTGTAAACTCAAGGTGTTTTCCTACCTGTCGAGTCACGATAAAGGCAGGTGTGCTCAGGTGAGTAAAGCATGTTCATGTTTCACACACGGGTGGAAGACTCGGACCTGTGACACACAAAAAATGCCCATTACAAAAAAATCCATTACCCCACCCAGTTGGACTCGTACAGTACTATCTTCTAATCTGAATATTTTATGGAATTTCATCTGACAGGTGAAATATTTTGGGGATGGTGACTTTTTTGTTATTGATGAAAAACTACTTGCATTTAAATAATTTTTAGATTTAATATGTTTACATCAATAGTTAAGTTCTAAGGGAAGGTACTCGTGATTTTCCAAGTCTGGTAACCTATTTGTCATTCTATTCTATAGGGGGTGATAGTAACGTGATTATTCTTACCCTTATGTATCACCACAACGCAAAAAATATACACATTCGCGGGATAAATTTTGTATTATAATTTCAGCACAAAAATATTTACACAATTCCCTAACATTTGATTGGCCCGTAGCAAGTCTCTGTCCAAAATTTATATCCCAGTAAACTCCCACGCCAAACTACTTTCTACAGGTGCGCTGTCAGTGCTGTCAATGTAAACAAATGGCTGCCGTCTGTCAAAATAAACACATTTTCTTGATGAATTTATTTCAAATGCTGGAATTATAAGGAATGAATGGCCTTTTTGTGGAATTTATCGGGGTATAAACTTGGAAAAGTCGCGGGAATACTGGACGAATGCCGGAAGGCCTCGTCCAGTATTACCGCGACTTTTCCAAGTTTATACCCCGATAAATTCCACAAAAAGGCCATTCATTCCTATATCTTTTTATTACAGGTGTGTGTCGAATGGTGGCCGTTAATACGGACACCTGGTATTTGGTCACATGTTTCCCTCAGTGATTTTCCATTCTGGTGCGTCACATCGGAAGAACATAACTGTGTCGGCAACTGCTATGTGCGGTACCGCGTCCGCATCAAGCAGTTCATTTCCTTCCTAAAAGACTTGCGACCAATACTGAGGAGTCTAGAATTCAAGTTTGACATCGGCGAAAATGCCGATGGATTTTTACAACCTCTGGAGAATTTAATAGAGAAGGCGAATACGAGTGAGCTGAAGTACGCGGCCATGAACTGGCGTGAAACCCCTTGCCGTCCGTTCTGGACGGACATGTCGCGTTACATTCGCTGTGACGAGATGATGCAGAAACACAGATTCCGACAGCGATTATTCGTGAATTTCATAGATCTCTTTACGAAGCAGTGCCCGAAGGTAGAAACGCTAGTTATTCCCTTTGACTGGTCAGACAAGAGCGTAGACTGCCTGCTGCGATTGAAGCATATCCGTAGTCTTGTTTTAGAAAAGTATTTTGTCTTTCAAAATTTGTGCCAAGATCTGTTAGACAGACTTTTATTAGGATTCCCCGCGTTACGCCAACTTATGCTGGAGATCTGGACGCCATCGGGCCATGGACTGGAGTTTTTCTCTATTGTGAGCACGTCCATTGAGTACCTAGATGTGTCCCAGAGTCGAGGCTTCTACTTGAACGCGATCCACCTGCCGCGATTGGAGCGGTTTCGAGTCGCGCGACATCCGTGGAACGGCCCTCTGGTTTTATCGGAGAGGGTCGGGGTACCGTGCCTGTATGATGTGTTGTCGGGAGGGGCGCCAAAGTTGAAGCAGATAAATGAACATTATCTAGAGCCGAGCTGGCGGGAGCAGCAATACCCAGTATTGGAAGAAGTTCTTAAGAGCGTGTGCTCATGTCGACGCCACAAGTCTGGGTGGGCAATGTAGGAAGACAGCCAAGAATTGAAGGGGTCAGCAAAAGAAAGGGGCTAATGTCCTCATTTTTGTGTCATCGTCATAATTCTGGGTGGCCAATGAAACAATCGAAGGGGTCAGTGGAAGAAGGGGGCTAACTCCCTGAGGGAGTTAGCCCCCTTATTCCACTAACCCCTTCAATTATGGTCACAGCATTGAAGAGGTCAGTGGAAGAAGGGGGTTTAAAGTCCCTCATGGTTAACGGCAGTCCCCTTTATTCAATAATCCGTTCAATTAAGACCACTGAAGAACCCATGGAGTTAACTCCCCTTATTTCACTGACAAATTAAATTGAGAGCCGACGATTGGTTTGTTGTCGAGCACGCTTGCAGAGAGCTTGAAATAGTGATCACAATGTCCATCCATCTGTCCGTGCACACGTGTGTATGTGTGTGAATTTTAAATCTGGGACAACGGTAATTATACGCTCGCCATTAGCAGAGCTCCAGATAAGCTTTGTGTCTAAAGCGTACTATACCCCCTGATTTCAAAATCTTGCATATTTTACCTTTACAAATGGATTATTGATTTTCATTTCTATTTTTTTTGCAGCTCAACTAAGTGAATTTTCAACTTTATGACAGTATTTTCACTACTCAATTTGAAAATCCATGCGTATTTTCACATTGCTGTGCGTATTTTGTATTCCCACTTTTGATAATCTATGCGTATTCAGCTATTAAAATAATTGCGTAAATTACGCCAATACGCAGCTTATCTGGAGCTCTGCATTAGAAGAGTTCAAGTACATACATACATGCATTAGTATGCTTTTTTATACACACATATTTATACAGGGCCGTAGTGGCCACCACGGTAGCACATTATTTTGGCCTGTGTTTATTTTTCCGTCAGCTTCATGTGTTGAACATCCAATAACAACGCAATTTTGAAGGTCTAAGTGGAATTTTTCCCGCTAAAAAGGCTGCCGTGGCATTATTTTACACACCGCTACGGGCCTGTTATAGACCCTATGTATTCACCTTGTACGCTACTTTTAGAACCTGTTGTCTTTTGATGGCTCTTGTTATTCAATGATGTTAAATGGCAAACATATTTAAAATGTGATATATTTTCTTGGATTTCGTATGACTATGATTGTGACTCATGTCACAATCTACAATGAAAATTCCTATACTGTAATAACCCTAAATATTTGGACACACTTTGTTTTATAGGGGTTTCCCAAAACAAATTGTATCCAAATGCATCATTATTTTCTAACCGATCACAGCCATACTAGCATTAAATAGTGGGGCACTTTATGTTTTGGGAAACCACATGTGTATACAGGTTTCTCTGAATAAAATGTGTCCGAATATTTAGGGTTATTACGGGACATGTATTCGCCGGAAGCCGAATTTGTCGGTCTATCGAACAGAAGAGCGTGCCGATTCGTTTCGCGGCTTATTGTGCCGGGAGGCGAATATGCCGCTGTAACGTGTGCCGTTGTACAGAATCCTGAATGTACTTGCAATTGCGGAAGATTTCATAAAATAATGGCCAATACAGCCCTGCCATAAATCCCTCCAGTCAGGGTATACATGGTTGTGGCTGGAGAAATGGGCTTATGGCATTTGTGGATATTCAAACTTGTGGGGCCCGTTTTCTAAACTTTGTACGAATAAAATTATGATAGTCTGTAAATTTCACATTAACAACGTTTTCTTGTAAATTATTATTGGATCTACATTTATTGAGCAGAGGCTGCATATGCAGCCTATGCTCAATACATGTAAATCCATCAATTGAAATTTACAGACAATCCTAAATTTGCACTTACGAACATTTTAGTTGTATAAAGTTTAGTGAAACGGCCCCCTAAAGATGCGCAGGCTGATCTGGGGCTACACTGGTTGCCTAACCCATAAGCCCCATTTCTCCAATCACAACCACATATAGATACTACCTGGCCGGTGTCGTTTAATAGCAAATTAATCAGGCATGGTTACTTGACCATAGCTGTTGATAAACACCAATAATCAAACAAAACAAATTAATCAGGCAAGGCTAGGCAACTTGAAGGAACTCCTGACGCTTGCCATTGGCATATGATTTGGTGTTGTAATTGTGCCTGACACCAGATCAGGACACTATATTTTCAGTTATGAAACTTTTTATTGTAACTTTAATGCTGAATATTCAATGGTTGTACAGGTTCACAATAATTATTTATTTGGATCAATTTGATTTGGGAAACCTCTATTTTTGTCGAGCCCACTTGCAGAAAGCGAGACATAGTGATCACAATGACGTCCGGGTGTCTGTGCATCCATCTGTCCATCCGGCTGTCCGTCCGGCTGTCCGTCTGAAATCTGCGTTAAAGTCTTATATCTCTGCAGTCCTAAGTCACATTGACTTGAAACTTCAAATGCTTATTATTCATCATCCATATATTCATTCTATGTCCCACTCATGCGGCCCCTGTGCCCCAAGGTCGAAGTCAAATGACTTGAAATTTGTGTTAAAGTTTTTACATACCTTATATCTCCACAACACTTACTCATATTTGCTTCAAACTTCAAATAATTCTTTATCATCATCCATATTTTCATTCTATAGTGCACCCATTTGACCCACATGCCCAAGATCAAGGTAAAATGACTTTAAAATTTGCGTTAAAACTTTTATATACCTTAATTCAAATAAATATACTCTGAGACGGGCCTCAGCGGGCTCGACATGCGGGCCACGGCCATCTGGTATATTATAGTGGTTTCCCAAAACAAATGATGTCCAAATATTTTGGGATATTTTGGTACATTCAATTTGCCAATGGTGGGTGGCAGTGGGAGTATGTGATGGTTAATTTAACGATCGGGGTTCATCCGTACTGGAATTCCGACTGGGAACCTGGTTTGGCCCTCACAGATATCTTTGGCATTTTGTATGTGACAATTGAATTCGTAATCCTATTTTAGGAGAAAGGGCCAAGTGTAAATATTCCGTTCTGATTATCACCCCAGTGCAGCAGGTTAAAATGGGATCAAACCGGTTTGCCCGGCTATGACCATAGCTGTTGATAGGCCGTTAAGCACCAATAAACAAACTGAATGAGCTCTCGTTCTTAATTGCATACGTACACACCACAATCCTTTTTATATGCATGTTTTATAATAAATTTATAACAAATATTTTAGTACGCAAACTATCATGATGCTTTATATGCTAGTTCTTGTGAAAGATATTTTAAAAGGTATTTTAAAACATACATGTCTGATTCACATGCATGTTTAACCCTTTCAACACGAGACCTATTATCATTGTGTTTGCAAACAGTCTAGATCCAGATGAGACGGCTCGTAACGAGCCGTCTCATCAGGATCTAGACTGTTTGCTGATATTTTCTTATTTCTAAAATCAATACACCTTTCTAATGAATGTTATAGTCAGATTAGTAACATGGGAGTCTATACCAGTTAGTCGGTAGGGATTCCTTCTTATAGGAATCACAATTTGCCTGGTTTGGCCCTCGGGTACGTTTTAATCTTTGACCCTTTTGTTACCTGGGAGTTGAATTTGGTTATTGCCCATTATAAAAGTAGTAAGATTATTACTGACCCTACTGCTTTTGGGAGGGGGCCAAGTGATTCTGGTGTGGTGAGGACCTGGCATCAGATCAGGATTATTCCGATTTCAGGGCTGACCTTATTTACAAAATAAATGACGTCTAATATTGATGAAATTTTCTATTCCGTATTGATGTGAAATTTTGTCATCACACATCTTCTTAGGTACTAAATCACATGACGTGTCTAAAATGGCGTTCATTGAATCAGCATTGCTGTCTATGATGACTGGCATCATCAGTTCGTAGCCAACATCCTTAGCCAAGAAACGAATCCATTACACAAAATAGTTTCAAACATTGAATAGATAAAATACATGAAATATATGCATGGTGTTTAGAAAGTATTAAATTTATTGTATTTGAGTGTGTGTGTGCTTTGCAGAAGCTATCTCAACAAGGCTCGCAGTCAGTGTTGTGCCTAGAGCGAGCTCGGGGGACATTTTCCTTCCTAAAATTGTCCATGTCCCTTAAAATTTCAAAATCTCCCTATTATTTTAATACAAAAAGGGCCCATAATAAGAAATTGTCCCTCTGAAAGTGAGACCTAGGCACAACCCTGCTCGTTTGCTATTAACACAAAAAGATATCCACACTTGCGGGATAAATTACATATTTTCTTAACGCTATAGTTATATTCCGCAGCAAATGATCTCATCTGTGAGTTAATTATTGCTTTGTTGTTGTATGGGTAATGTGTGATGAGAATGTTTCTCAACTTTCTTCTAATTGTGTTCTAATCTACAATGGAAACTCTTACCCTCACTACGCTGGAGACAGAAATTGTCATCTGCTGTTTTTCATTTTTGCTTTAATTCTTTAAAAAAAAACGGTTTTGACAGCACATGAGAATCGACTCCAGTGGAGACGATTCTCATGTGCTGTCGAAACAGGTTTTTGTCGAGAAATATTTAAAATAAAACATTTCCGGCAGACGACAAAATTTAATTCAGTGTAGTACGGGTTAACCATGTGACCTTACATTCTGTACATTCTAATCCCACGTGGGTGGTTGGTCAGGCGAACGTGACGGCATAAATTAACGGTAGGGTACATGTACATATTTGTGGTTTGGCCCTCAGGTACGTTTTTATCTTTGGCTCTTTTGTTACCTGGGAGTTGAATTGGGTTATTGCCCATTATAAAAGTAGTAAGATTATTACTGATCCTACTGCTTTTGGGAGGGGGCCAAGTGATTCTCGTGTGGCGAGGACCTGGCATCAGATCAGGATTATTCTGATTTCAGGGCTGAATATATAGTTTTTTTGTTGCGCCCGTTTGCGGAAAGCGCGATATAGTCGGCACTTTGGCGTACGTACGTACGTGTACGTACGTACATACGTACGTGTGTCCGGTTAAAGTTTTTGGTTAAAGTTTTTCATTATACTATATCTCTTTGTTTAGTGTCCATGCCTCGCCCCAAGGCGCGACATGCAGGCCGCGGCCATGTAGTTATTGTAAATATTCAGTTCTGATTTTGGGATTTTCTCGCCATTTGTACATATACCGGTACTTGTACAGGCAATATATGGGATTTAATACTAAACCCATTGACCCGGCCTTAAATGATCTTCGCTGTTGATAGGCCGTTAAACCCCAACAAACAAAACAAACTGTCCTAATCCCATAGATAGACACATCATACATGTGTACCTGTAACATGTGTACCTGTAACATGTATGATTGTAGTGAAGTTATATTTTGTTTAATTATGTATTATCGGATATTAGATAAAATTTTCTGATCATGTTATTGTACATGTACATTGCTACATGGTCAAGCGCTTGACCACTTTTATACCGCATAGTATTGATTTTATTTGTTTAATCCTTTGATACATCTTCATGCAGAACATCATGTGCCAATTTCTTAGAATAAGCTCGCAATATGTTTATATGCAACTGTGAATGGAAAAATGGGGTTTATGGCTTTTGCAATCCGTGCAAACCCTGACCAGACTGCGCGTTTGCATGCGACTGCAGGGGTGGGCTATACAGGGATTCCGCTGGCGATCGCCCCTTTCGTAATTGACGATAAAAATAAACAATTGGCGATTCAAAATTACAATTTTCGAAAAACATTTTTTTTTTTTTTTTTTAAGTGGCGATTTTTTGATTTTCCCCAGCGGAATCCCTGGCGTTTACGCAGTCTGCTCAGGATCTGCACTGATCGCCACACATCTCATGCTCGGGTAGATTGTGGCTTTCTAAATATGTTGTCCTGCTCATGTTGTGCACACATAATTTGTAGTAGATATCGAGCTGTTGGTTGGGACCATGCAAAGGGTAAATTTAACGAGGGTTTTCATCCTTACCGCAAACCTGATATCCCTGCTTTGAACCTCGAGATACATTTTTGGCTTTCTGGTATGTCAGAGCTGAATGCGGTTATACCCATTATCAAATGAATAAGATTAGGACTAATCCTATTACTTTTGGGAGTGGGGCTCGGTGACTCTGGTATAGTGAGGACCTGGCACCAGGTCAGGTTATTATAATATCAAGGTTGAATATATATTATTCAGTTCTGATTTTGGCATTTACCCACTAAACCCCAACACCCACCCCCACCCCATCACAACAGGTAGCCTGTGTAACCCACAGGTGGAAGACTCGGACCTATGACACCAAAAAAATGCCTATTAAAAATAAATCCCATTACCCCACCCACTTGGTCTCGCACAGGTGGAAGACTCGGACCTATGACACCAAAAAAATGCTTATTAAAAAAATCCCATTACCCCACCCACTTGGTCTCGTACATTACCATCTTCTATTTATAGGTCCGAGTCTTCCACCTGTGGTGTAACCCGGCCAAAAATGATCCCTGAGCTGTTGATAGGCCGTTAAACACCATTAAATCAAATTGTAGTAGATACTAGTAGTTAGAAGTGTACTGTGTGATCAATGCAATAGAAGAGTTGAGGTTTTGGTGGAACATTATGTATACACCTGTAGCCTATTTCACCAACATTGCAAAGTATACTTTTCTAGCAAAGAATACTTTGAGGGAGAAATTTTCAATTTTAGGAAAAAATTATTAATTTTTATTATACTGAATTTATTACATTATTACAGCCATTTTGGCTGTGATAATGTAATAAATTCAGTATAATAATTCTGCATACTTTTAATCATCAAATATATGCAGTCGTCAGTTCTATATGGCATAATGCATTTCAGGGAAAATAAATGATTACTCCCTGAAAGTATACTTTGCTAGATAAGTATACTTTGCAATTTTGATGAAATCGGCTACTGATTTGGCATTTTATGTGACAGTTGAATCTGGTTATACCCCTTATAAATATAGGGGAAGGGGCCAAGTAACTTTGATGTGGTATGGACCTGACACTAGGTCAGATTATTCTAATTTCAGGGCTGAATATATTTGTTCTCGATGTAAATATTCCGTTCTGATTTTGGGATCCCCCCCCCCCATGCAGCAAGTTAAAATGGAACCGAACCTGTTTGCCCGCCCGACATTACATAACCTTAGCTGTTGATAGGCCGTTAAACACCAATAAACAGAAAATATAAACAGATAGAATGCATTAATGATTAACCTATACTATTGAAGGGGGTAAGTGGAAGAAGGGGCCTAACTCATTCATGCAGTTAGTCCCCTTCTACCTCTGACCCTTACAATTTCTTGCCAGAGGCATCACAAATGTTTCTCCAGTACTGGTGCTTCACTCCGCACTGGCATAAAATGTTTCACGTCGAAAAATGTACCGGTTTCCTGATGAGATGCCACTCATCTTTACTTAGAGCTATCGCATAAACACATTTTCATCTAGTAACCGGTGCAAATTCTTGCACCGGTTACTAGATGACAATGTGTTTATGCAGTATCTGCTTCATGTAGCTAAATGGGACCTATTTCGACGTGAAACGTTTTATGCTAGCATGGTTTACCGCACTGAATAGCGAAAAATGATGTTGATTCCGATCTGGGGCTACATTGATCACATAGTCAATAAGACCCTTTTTGTCGTGACATATGACCGGATCATCGCTGGTGGTTGAGAAATGGGGCCTCAAGACATTTATGGCCAGTGTCGATACTGATTATCGTGAGCACTAATTCAGAGACGGCGTAAATTAACGGTATAGGTTCCTCCTTATAGGAATCACGATTTGCCTGGTTTGGCCCTCAGGTACGTTTTTTATCTTTGGCTCTTTAGTTACCTGGGAGTTGAATTGGGTTATTGCCCATTTTAAGATTATTACTGATCCTACTGCTTTTGGGAGGGGCCAAGTGATTCTGGTGTGGCGAGGACCTGGCATCAGATCAGGATTATTCTGATTTCAGGGCTGAATATATAGTTTTGTTATTGTAAATATTCACTTCTGATGTTGGTACTTTCCCCCCCATTTGTACATGTACTTGAAAATGTACATGTACTTGTACAGGTAATATATGGGATTTAGTACTAAACCCATTGACACGGCCTTAAATGACCATAGCTGTTGATAGGCCGTTAAACCCCAACAAACAAACAAACACACAAACAAACAAACTAATTCAATCACAGATTTTATTTTATAAGGGTATAATCAGAATTGTGTTGACAGAATAGCAATCAGTGTAGCACCTGATAGACTGCACCAATGTGCAGATTGATCTGGGTCTACACTGGTAGCATACATCATATTAATGTAATTTTTCTCAACATTAAAAGTGTTTGCCTAATGGACCAGCAACCAGCGTAGGACCTGTAGCTTATTTCAACAAATTGCAAAGTATACATATCTTCCTAAGTACACTTCGAGGGCAAAATTTTCAATTTAAGGATAAATTAATTAATTTTTATTATACTGAATTTATTACATTATCACAGCCATTTTGGCTGTGATAATGTAATAAATTCAGTATAATAATTCTGCATACTTTTAATCATCAAATATATGCAGTCGTTAGTTCTATGTGAAATAATGCATTTCGGGAAAATAAATGATTACACCCTCAGAGTATACATGTACTAATAGCTAGATAAGTAGACTTTATAGCAATTTTGGTGAAATCGGCTACTCGTGTCTACATTGTTTGCATATTATAAGGTTTTCTCAACTGGAACTCCTTTGTTTTCTTCATGGATGGATGTTTTGTGCAATAAATGTGAATGTGATTCATATTTATAGATATTTGCTAGAAGTTTTAGCACCATGTTTTACTACAATATTGACTGTACCTGTCCTTGAGATAACATGTCTAAAATCTCTAAATGTCTATAGATTTTTTGTCATCATGTTATATCCATATTTTGCCGATTTAAAAAAAAAATTGTTTTTAACAATACATGTATGTATTTATTAAGGATAGGTTGTATATATATGATACATGTACTTTTAAATGGTAACACGATTATGAAACAATTTAAGCTTATATAAATTTACCTTTGCAGATATTATCATGTATAAAAAAATGTTAGGCCTGATTAATTAATTCGCCACCCACCCCTAAATAAATTGCAAAATTATTAGTTTGTTTGTATATATTATCAGAAAAATGTAGAAGTTTTTCCCAAATTTCAATAATAAAAATAAATGCCTCCCACCGACAAAGCACTATCTGTAGAGACGCACATCGTGGCCAAATACTATACAAATCAGTGAAGGGGTTCATAAGTTATTGAAAAATGTAAGGTGTTACTAACGTACGCACGTGCATGCACCAACACTATATCCCCTCTTGCCTCGGGTTATGGGATACAAATAAAATCCTCCCACCCGACACCGTTTGTGTGGTTGGGAGCATGTGATGGGTAATTCAACGATCAGGATTCATCCTTACCAGAATCCCGACCGGAGACCTGGTTTGGCCCTCGGGTACGTCTTTTGCATTATTGTATGCGAGAGTTGAATCTGGTTATAACCCTTATAAGAGTAATATTATTAATCAATAATTCCAGCACAAAAATATTTACACAATTCCGTAACATTTGATTGGTCCGTAGCAAGTCTCTGTCAGAATTTATATCCCAGTAAACTCCATGCAGCACTACTTTCTGTAACCGTCAGGCGCAGTTAATTCTTAAGAAAACGGAAAATAAACACATTTTCTTGATGAATTTATTTCAAATGCTGGAATTATAAGGAATGAATGGCCTTTTTGTGGAATTTATCGGGGATATAAACTTGGAAAAGTCGCGGGAATACTGGACGAGGCCTTCCAGCCTTCGTCCAGTATTCCCACGACTTTTCCAAGTTTATACCCCGATAAATTCCACAAAAAGGCCATTCATTCCTATAATAACCCTTATAAGAGTAATATTATTAATCATTATTCCTAATCCTATTACTTTTATGGGATGGGGCCAAGTGATTTTAGTGTGGTATGGACCTGGCACCAGTAGCCTATTTCATCAACATTGCAAAGTATACTTTAGTAGCAAAGTATACTTTGAGGGAGAAATTTTCAATTTTAGAATAAATTTATTAATTTTTATTATACTGAATTTATTACATTATCACAGCCAATTTGGCTGTGATAATGTAATAAATTCAATATAATAATTCTGCATAGTTTTAATCATCAAATATATGCAATCGTTAGTTCTGCATGAAATAATGCATTTCGGAAAAATCAATGATTGCTCCCTCAAAGTATACTTTGCTAGGAAAGTATACTTTGCAATTTTTATGAAATCGGCTACTGGTCGGGTTATTCCAATTTCAAGGCTGAATATATATTTATTTCAATGTAAATATTCCGTTCTCATTTTGGGATTTCCCCCACAATGCAGTAGGCAAAATGCGGGATCACACCCGTTGGACTGGCCTTAAATGACCTTTGCTGTTGATAGGCCGTTAAACACCAATAAACAAACATATATTTTCAGTAAATTCTTCAGATCAAAAGTGTAAAATTTAGAGCAAATGCAGAAACATTAAAATACAGGATTGCTTATTCCGATACTATTTACTCGAAATGTGTGAACATTTGAGAATCATTCTCAGCAAATATCGGACATGCTGTTTGACATATTATCTCACGGATATGCCAATAACTGACCCACTATGACAAAAGACAAGGTGCATGATCACGTGGTTACAACAACAACAACAATGGCTGAAAGTGTTGAAGGATAAAGTAACTATTATTGATAGTTTCCTTAATATGCAACAGATTTTAATGAAATATGGCGCAGCAAACACGTCTTCATGAGCTGCATTTGGTGGTCATGGGAGTTTGGCACAGACTTATGTCGTTGCGAAGAATCTTTGCAAAAATGACAGGTTGGGCCAAAGTACAGAGACCACTAAATTCAGCTTAACAAGACGCTATGGTGCACCATATTTCATCCAAATCCATTACATAAGGACAAAATAAAGGAATACATACTTTAAATCGGAGGGCTTCTGGAAGTTTCAGTACTTGTTGTTGCTGTTGTAACCACGTAAAAGAGCGATTTATTGAGTTTGCGACCAGTGCAGCCCTAGATCAGACAGCGCATTCGCAGTCACATCATGGCTACACTGTTTGCTATTGATTTGGAGAAACATTCTTCAAATGCAAAAAAAAAAAAAAAATCTTGGGAGTTGCATGTGTGTTCTAAATGACCAGTAACCCAAATTATCTGGCTGTCACGCAGGGCGACCCTGCGACTTGTAAGTCGCCCTGCCTGACAGCCAGAAGATTTGCGTTAGCTGACCAGGAACTATACTGGTCAAAAAACCCAATAAGTCTATAGTTTCGTTGTGGAGAGTCACATGTATTACTTTAATATTATATTTATAGCCTGTTTTGTTTTAGAAAATTGATTGGGTTTAGCGTCCCACCAACAGCTATGGTCATATAGAGACGGGACCACAGTTAAAAGTCTCATCCGACAGACCAGTGGGATGGAAATACTATGAAAGTATTTTTGATGCCCAAGTTTTGTTTTAGAAGCCACTTATGTCTGTTAGTAGTGTTGTTTGTTTTTCAGTCGCTGTATTGTAATGAAACACGTATTCCCATGTTTATTTTCAACCCAAGGGAATCTGTGAATATGTATACCCAATAAGGATCCATCAATGTTTAATCGTTGCACATATTGACCCATTTTTGCATGCTGAATACACATATACAGGGTATGAACAAATTTAAATATTTTTGCTGTTTCTCTTACTTCTGCTCAAAAGTATATGTTGTGACCACTCATTGGAACCATCTCCAAGACGGTTCCAATGAGTGGTAGCAACAGATACATTTTACTTCCGTGCATGATTAAGATTTTATTATTTTTATTTTTCATACAAACAGTTGTGCAGCCTCGGCAAATAATGGGTTAAGTATGATCATTGCACATCAAAAAGGGAGAGAATAAATATTTGTTTCCGTTAACTGTTTAAGGAAACGGTCATAGCCCCTGATATCAAGAATGAAAATTCATGTTTGATATAAAAAATTATAATAATGCCAATTAACACGTCGGGTAATGGTAAATAAATATTTATGTCATATCTAAGGAATATATTAGACCCAGGGATGTCGGAGAGCAGGTTTAAATAACACATTCTTTCGCTGTATCAGATAAAATACATGCATAACAGAAATGAAAAGCGATTTGCCCTGATCATCACAAATATTGTAAAATTGCTGCCATATTTTAGTCAGATAATACCCCAGCAGCTGATTTCACCAAAATTGCTAAGAATACTTATCTAGCTAAGTATACTTTGAGGGAGGAATCATTTATAGTTCATGAAATGAATTATTTCATATAGAACTAACAACTTCATATATTTCATGATTAAAAGTATGCAGAATGATTATACTGAATTTATTACATTATCACAGCCAAAATGGCTGTGATAATGTAATAAATTCAGTATAATAACAATTTATAAATTTATCCTTAAATTGAAAATTTCTCCCTCAAAGTATAGCAAGATAAGTATACTTTGAAATTTTGGTGAAATAGGCTACAGATTTACATCGGATTTGAAGTGTGGATGTAAATGCAAGTGCCTTTCCCAACCATGTGTATGTATGTAGTAACATGTATTGAACCAGTTACATTCGTACATGTACTATACCTTTCATATATAATTATATGTCAAAATATCAACACTATTTCATGTTCTTGTCACTATTAAAGGTACATGCCCACTCAGTAGGCAAAACATGTTCTTTATAGGAATTAAATAAGTGTGTAATTGTGTCACTATTCCACCAGTTCTAAAAATTACGAGTGCCCGCTATACATATATATTAATTTAGAAATAATTATTTTACTGATAGTGACGCATGGTGGTATCGGGCTATTTTCATATGCAAATGAGGCATGCTATTTTTTAATTATTTATACTAATTAAATGCATCACCTGAAGAAATAATATTATTTTCAACAGATTATTAAGTATGATAATTGCACATCAAAAAATAAATACAGAGAATAAATAGTAATGTCCGTTAACATTTTAAGGAAACACAGTTATCGCCCCTGATATCAGTGTGGAAATTTACGTCTGATATAAAATGTATAATAATGCCAATCAATACGTGGGGTAATGGTGAATGAATGTTTTTTTGCCAGAAACTGTCCCAGATGATGTTTCTGATATAAAGAACATTTTGTTCCTACTGAGTGGGCATGTACCTTTAATTGACATACCGGTACTATGACATACCGGTAATCAATAATTTCAATTTCAATTCAGTTGGGCTGCCCTGCTGATAAAAGGGACCTGCCAACATTGGCCTGATTAGCTCAGTAGGTAGAATGTTGGACTGTGGATCTGGAGACCCGGGGTTCGATTCCCACCTAGACCCGCTGCGAATGGCCGATTCGGTGTGTCCTTGGGCAAGACAACTTTGTGCTAGCCTAGTCCTATCGGATGGGAGTGGGTGGCAGGTGGGAGTATGTGATGGGTAATTTAACGATCGGGATTGAACCTTACCGGAATTTAGACTGGAGACCTGGTTTGGCCCTCACATACGTCTTTGGCATTTTGTATGTGACAGTTGAATCTGGTTATACCCCTTATGTGAGTATTACGATTACTTGTAATCTTATTTTAGGGGAAAGGGCCAAGTGAGTTTGGTGTGGTATGTATATGGCACCAGGTCGGGTTATTCTAATTTCAGGGCTGAAATATATTTTTTCTCGATGTAAATATTCCGTTCGGATTTTGGGATTTTCCCCCCAATGTAGCAGGTCATATACGGGATCGTCCCGTTTTCCTGGCCTTACATGACCTTAGCTGTTGATAGGCGTTTAAACACCAATAAACAAACAAACAAAATACAGGATCAAACCCGTTGGCCCGGCCTAACATGACCTTAGATGTTAATAGGCCGTTAAACTCCAATAAACAAACTCATCAAAAGTGTATGGTGTAACACTCAGTTGAATCGTCTCGACTGAGTGGTAACAACATACACTTTGGGTGAGAAATTAATCGGAGAAAAATAATCAGATCTTTCTACGTATGAAATTCAAACTCGGCAAGGGGGCGTGTGCCAGATACGGATCCGTGCCTGGGTGGTGGCATCCCTGACCTTCGTGCATCAATCGTATGATGCTTCAAATGCCCCTGATATATAATATAATTGGTTTGTAAGAGGTACAAACAGTACCGGTATGTTTTATCGTAGAAATGCAAGTCTTGTGATTTTCGATTCTATATAGGGCACATATTAGTACATTTTGTATATGTATATGAAGTGTATAGTTTATACACTGTTAATTTTGGTATAACTGGTACCTTGTTTTGATAAAAAAAAGTTGTTACAATAAATAGTATTTTGTTTCTAAACATGTTGTTAGTTCTTTTTATGTTACCAGAAGGTACAGTCAAATCTGTGAATAAAGGCCAGCCATGGGAAGAGAAAACTCTGGCCTATATTCACAGATAATCTTTGTTCACAGGTTCATTAATGTAGTACATGTAAATAAGTCCAGCACAAAAATATTTACACAATTCCCTAACATTTGATTGGTCCGTAGCAAGCCTCTGTCCAAAATTTATATTCCAGTAAACTCCCATGCCGACTACCGACTTTCCGTAACCGTCAGGCGCAGATAAAATAATTCTTTAAGAAAATGGAAAATAAACACATTTTCTTGATGAATTTATTGCAAATGCTGGAATTATAAGGAATGAATGGCCTTTTTGTGGAATTTATCGGGGATATAAACTTGGAAAAGTCGCGGGAATTCTGGACGAGGCCTTCCGGCCTTCGTCCAGTATTCCCGCGACTTTTCCAAGTTTATACCCCGATAAATTCCACAAAAAAGCCATTCATTCCTATATTGAATAATTGGGAAAACAAAAGTGTGGATGCTATAGACAGGTAGTTACTCTTCGGAGGTGGCCTTAGAGCACAGCTTCGACAGCACAGGTTCGACTGTATACATATTTTAACCACAGGCACTTTGTGGTATGAACAACAAAAAGCTCGCCAAATCATAACTAGATGGCCGCGTCCTGCATGTCGCGCCTTGTGTCGAGGCATGGACACCAAAAAAAAAGATATAGTATAACAAAAAACTTTAACCAAAAAACTTAACCAAAAACTTTAACCGGACACACGTACGTACGTACGTACGTACGTACGAATAGATTCGGACACCGACTATCAGAGCTGAAATTGTTCATACCACAGTAACCACAACTGCCCTTGGTGTTATTATTTATATTTACACTGAAATTGTTCATACCACAGTAACCACAACTGCCCTTGGTGTTATTATTTATATTTACACTGAATTTTCGGACAGTTTAAAAAAATGAAAGTAACCAAATTTGGCGTTAAATTTAAGAATCATATTGTTTTACGTCATTTTGTCTCAATTCATGGAACAGCGACGTTGCCGGTCAATAACGTGCCGTTATTGACAAAGTGGTGGAGATTAATTATCAAACTTAAGTAAATGAACAACGTTGTGTGACGTCACATATAAGTTCAATCCCATCTATATATGACTATCTGTTGGATGGCAGTAAACTACCAATCAATCCTCGTGCAAAATTCTTCTTTTCATGCTGATGATACGCCATTCTGTTCGCGGAAAATCCTAAATACTTTCCTTCTATGCGCTCAGAAGTATGTCGCGACCACAATTTGAACCGTCTCATCGAGACGGTTCAAATGTGTTGTCACAACATATACTTTCATTGAGAAATAACAAAAATAAAATATTTAAAAAAAATCAAATCCATAAAGGTGTACTCCGCATGTAATGGGTTGATGTGTATTTTGAATGTAAATAGTTATATGTGGCATCCGCACTGTCTGATCAGGACCTGCACTGTTCGCCATTCGATCAGTGAAACACCTGTCATGCTTCTAACTTTTAACAAGCAATATAGATTTCTATCAGGCTACAGGAGTGTGCTATTTGGTCACAAATCCCATAAGCCCAATTTCTTCAGTCACACCCACATATATTTACAGTAATCCCAGTTTTGAGATGATTTCAGAGACAATATTCGGCACCGTGTTATCAACATCTACAGTAACACACCGCTCCTCAGGGTTTGGTATTTCCAGCGTCATCAGTTGCGACGTCAGTAGGGATTCTGGCATAAAATGTCCCTCTCTCCTGCACATTCTCCATCTCAATACGGCTTCTGAACCAGTCAAATGCACAAATATAATAGGGTGAGATGCAGTCAATTCTGCTGACCTAATTTGCATATCATGTGGTCTGTTTTGCATATCATGTGAGGGTTCCTTGGAATTGTGGGAAACAGTTGAATTTGGGTTTTCTGTTTCCCTGTTTAACGGTGTACATCTTGCATGCGTGGTTCCCGGTTCTACAGTCCGACCAATGAGACAGTCTGCTGGGGTTTCACCAGTGGCAAGTATAGTTCGGTAGGACATTTTCAGTGCAGAACATGTTATCACGCTGGATATGGCAGAGTTTTGCAATCTGAAAGCATAGGCAGAAAAATAATTTCACATTTAGAATGCAGGAAACGAACATTTCCGTCTGTTGTTGTTTTGTATTTTGCCTTTTTCTCAAGAAAAAAATAATTGGCAGCACTCTAGAATCATTTCTAATGGAAATGATTCTAAAGTGCTGCCAAACTAGGTATTTTGTTATGCACACATAAAGTAAAAACCTCTCTAAACCAACTGAGGTATTAAATGTATTGGTTTAGAGAGGTTTTTACTGCATGTGTTCATAACGAAATACCTTTAATACCTCAGTTTGTTTGGTACAAACTGAGGTATTAACCCTGAGACCGCTACTCACAACAATTGTCGTCTGCTGTTGCTTTTATATCTTATTTCTCAATAAAAACATGGTTTGACAGCACTTCAGAATCATTTCCAATGGAAATGATTCGAAAGTGCTGTCAAAGCATGTTGTAAATTATTCTAAAGTGGTGTCAAAGCATGTTTTTGATGATAAAAATGGAAAATAGAAAATAAACAGCAGACGACAACAAAAATAAGATAGCGATCTAAGGGTTAAAGGTATTTTGTTATGCATACATGCAGTAAAACCAGTTAATACCTCAGTTTGTTTGACCATGGTTCAAGCTTAGTCTGCACTGGAAAACAGATTATTACTTGAACTGAAATTTTCTGTTTTATTTAGTGGAAAACTTCTCCCTCGACTCAAAATGGGGAGAATGGCACCATTTAGGGTGAGAAAATCGCCCAAATCACCCTGCAATTGATCCCTGTGTTTCTTATTGATCACAATGTACCGTATCTGCAATGGTAATGCCTGTTCATGATTGCAAAGCACACAAACATGCCTTACAGTTCTACTATACTTGAACTACAGTAGACCTGTAGATGGACATCCACTTTGGAGGTTCCGCTGATTTGTTTTGATTTATTGGTGTTTAACGGCCTATCAACAGCTACGGTCATTTAAAGACGGGCCAACGGGTTTGATCCCACTGAATACACTTACCTTTTAATATGTTTATGGATATTGATCAGCCAAGGGTATCTGTCCTGAAAAAGAAACATTATTTCTTTGATTTCGTTAATGATCTTACAGGTTGTTGAACCCCAGACATTTGCAATGTGTTTAACCCTTTCAACACTACAGCCCTCTATAGCAGTGTTTGCAAACAGTGTAGATCCAGATGAGCCGGTTTGTAACGAGGGGACTTTAGGCATTGGCTGATTCCCCGACAGACGGGACTTTGACAGGTCCGGTAAGAAACCCCCATCCCCGGTGGGGAACACATTGATAGGTGCATCACAAGGGCACACATTGATAGGTGCGCCATAAGGGCACACATCGATAGGTGCATTAGAAGGGCACACATTGATAGGTGCATAAGGGCACACATTGATAGGTGCATCACAAGGGCACACATTGATAGGTGTTTTATAAGGGCAAACATTGATAGGTGCATCATAAGGGCACATCATAAGGGCACACATTGATAGGTGCATCATAAGGGCACACGTTTGATGGTGCAATCATAAGCACACGTTGATTGAGGTGCATCAGGGCAAGGGGCACACATTGATAGGTGCATCACAAGGCACACATTGATAGGTTGCATCATTAAGGGCACACATTGATAGTGGGCACATCATAAGGCCAAAAGAACACATTGATAGGTGCATTATAAGGGCACACATTAACCCTTATACCGCTACACACAACAATTGTCGTCTGCTGTTGCTTTTATATATTGCCTTATTTCTTAATAAAAACATGGTTTGACAGCACTTCAGAATCATTTCCAATGGAAATGATGGACATGATTCTGAAGTGCTGTCAAAGCATGTTGTAAATTATTCTAAAATGCTGTCAAAGCATGGTTTTGATGATAAAAATGGAAAATAGAAAATAAACAGCAGACGACAAAGAATTAAGATAGCAGTGTAAGGCTTAACAGGTACATTATAAGATAAGGGAGGTGACACAAGAGTGTGCCTCATGTACCACAGGCATTCGGCGTGTTTCGGCTTTCATCGGTATAACAATATATGTATGAACAAGGCTACTAACTTTGGTCAGACACAACCTCGTATCACAACACATTCCGCGATTTTATTAAAGGTACATGTCCACTCATCAGTAGGCACAAAGTGTTCCTTATATCAGAGACATCATCTGAGACATTTTCTGGCAAAATAAACATTCGTTCACCATTACCCCACATATTGATTGGCATTATTATACATTTTATATCCGACGTAAATTTCCACACTAATATCAGGAGCGATAACCGTGTTTCATTAAAATGTTAACGGACATTACTATTTATTCTCTGTATTTATTTTTGATGTACAATGATCATACTTTATAATCTATCGAAAAACAAAAATAATTTCTGGTGACACATTTAATGAGTATAACCGTGTTTCCTTAAAATGTTAACGGACATTAGTCATTACTATTTATTCTCTGCATTTATTTTTTGATGTGCAATTATCATACTTTATAATGTGTCACAAATATTATTTTGAATGAATGAGCAGACATATTATTAAAGGTACATGCCCCTCAGTGGGCACCAAATGTTCTGTATATCAGAGACATCATCTGAGACATTTTCTGGCCAAATAAACATTCATTGACCATTACCCCACATATTGATTGGCATTATTATACATTTTATATCGGACGTACATTTCCACACTGATATCAGGGGTGATAACCGTGTTTCCTTAAAATGTTCACGGACATTACTACTTATTCTCTGTATTTATGTTTTTATGTGCAATGATCATACTTTATAATCAGTCGAAAATATTATTTTGTTCAGGTGATGCATTTAATTAGCATAAATAATTAAAAAATACCATGCCTCATTTGCATATGAAAATAGTCTGATACCAACGCTCGTCATTATCAGTAAAATAAATATTACTACCGGTAAATGATTATACATGTACCTGTATAGCGGCCACTCGTAATCTTTAGAACTGGTGGAAAAGTGACACAATTATACACTTATTTAATTCCTATAAAGAACATTTTGTGCCTACTGAGTGGGCATGTACCTTTAACGTGAATGGGAATATTTTGGAAGAAAGTGCACATGTTCATTTGAGAATTATTGTTATCTTGCTAAAATAACATAGTTAGAACATATTTATGCAAATAATATTGAATTACAGCTCTTTTTCCTAGGTCGGACACAACCTCGTATCATAACATAATGTGTTTAAGGCTCTAACGTCAATATTGTAGTGGCAAGTTAATATGATCATTTGACAATTATCGATATCCTGCAGAAATACATAGAAAATTTTAAACATGTTATTTGTTTTATGATACGAGGTTGTGTCCGACCAAAGTTAGATGCCTTGTTCATACATATATATACAGTTATACCGATGAAAGCCAAAACATACCGAATACCTGTGGCGTGTACACCTACCTGGTCGGTGAGAGGTTCACCCTGAGACATCTTCCTCTTGTTACTGTCCGTGTGAAACTCATCCCCATCTGTAAATCGCCACTTCAGCTGTCAAGAGATCGCTGTACATTCATGTTATCCTTTTCAACACTACACATCTCTTTTTAGATCTACTGGTACACTTTTTGCAAACACTGTTAAAACAGTATTTGCAAAAAGTGTACCAATAGATCCAAATGAGCCTTGACAACCCGTCTCATCAGGATCTACACTGTTTGCAAGTAATTTTCATATCCTTAGGAAAAAAAAACACCCCCTTCTTATAAGTTTTGTCACAATTCGATTGGTCCTAAAATTAACATTATCACAGTCCATTCCAGTTATTTATGGTTGAAAAAGTTAACTTATTTTTTTACTAAATATTTTATTTCCTTCATTTCCCTAAAGATTGAAGTATATTGTTTTGGACCACTCATTTTAATTGTCTCAGTGAGATGGTTCAACAAAGATATACAAATAAAAATGAAGAAACATTTTGATGTTCGCAGAAAGATTCTTGTAACAACATTTGAAATAACAAAATTATTTTCTTTGTGTCTCATGAATTTAGTATAAGGCCATGGCAAGTTCTTGCTCTGTTAAGCGTCCGTGTGCGGGTAGGTTTTGAGAGTGTGGTTCTGTGAAAAAACAAACTATGTATGCTATTTGACGCTATTTACTGGTGAAGTCATATGAAAACTGATTGGGAACTTGGCGCGTTTTATATCTGTTTATGAATTTACACATTTATAATGGGTTTAATTAGAGTATTTTCTTTTTATTGTTTTCTAAATTTTGCTGGCTAACTAAAAATTTAAATTTATGCTAAAAACTTATGCGCAAAAATGTTCCCAGAAAAATTGTTTCAACAATATTTGAATTAACAACATTACATGTATTTCCTTTATGTTTCCACTTTCTAATGGTTACCGTATAACACTAAATATTTGGACACTATTTGTTTGGGAAAATCATTTAAAACAAATTGTGTCTGAATACATTGTTATTGTGATAAAGAACTACAACCATGATTAAACAGTGTATATTTGCACACTCCTAGCTGTGAGAAACCATATATTAACCCATTTCAGTCTAATGATACAATCATTTTTGTTGAAAAAATCTCATTATTTTGTTAATTTATCCTTAACACATTCCGCGATTTTATTAAACGTACATGTCCACTCATCAGTAGGCACAAACTGTTCCTTATATCAAAGACATTATCAGAGACATTTTCTGGCAAAATAAACATTCAATCACCATTACCCCACGTATTGATTGGCATTATTATACATTTTATATCAGATGTAAATTCCACACTGATATCAGGGGCGATAACCGTGTTTCCTTAAAATGTTAACCGACATTACTATTTTTTCTCTGTATTTATTTTTTGATGTGCAATGATCATACTTTATAATCTGTCGAAAACATTATTTTTTCAGGTGAAGCATTTAATTAGTATAAATAATTAAAAAAGATCATGCCTCATTTGCATATGAAAATAGCCTGATACCACCGCGCGTCACCATCAGCAAAATAAATATTACTAAATGATTATATCTGTATAGCGGGCACTCGTAATGTTTAGAACTGCTGGAATAGTGACACAATTATACACTTACTTAATTCCTATAAAGAACAATGTGTGCCTACTGAGTGGGCATGTACCTTTAACGGTATATGTTGTTACCACTCATTTGAACCGTCTCGTCGAGAAGGTTCAAATGAATGGTAACAACATATACTTTTGAGATGAAATAAAGAAAATAGGATTTTTTTACCCAACTCCCTATATAAGTTGATATTCTATAGTTTTGACTAATTCCCTGGGTTTTCACGTGCCTGGGCAATAGTTCTGTGTGCCAAGTCAACAGTTCCGCATTCCCGGTTAAAAGTTCCGTGTACCTAGTCAAAACTATTTCACCCGCCCCCCTCCATCCCCCGCCCCACCCCCAATATTTCACCCGCCCCCCTCCATCCACCGCCCCACCCCGAAAATCATGACGTCATGAAGAATACGTCATAATATTCAACGTAATTTAGATCGGTCTGTCGATGCGCCCCACGCCAAATTTACGCTCATTACATCACATACACTGTTACAGGTTGAGTAATAAAACAGCTATTTAATGGTCATTCGGGGAACAGTCATACCATATTGCCCCTCGGTGCTGTGGACGACCCATTGCACTATTGCCCTCGGCCTTCGGCTTCAGGGCAATAGTGCCTCGGGCCGTACACAGCACATCGGAGTAATAGTTTTGACTGATCCCTGAATGACCATGAAATAACTGTATACTGCACATATGGTACCCACCTGCTTGGCAAGTTCCTCACCAACTGTTGTTCTGAAATGTATAGTGAATACCAGTAGCTGATTTCATCAAAATTGCAAAGTATACTTTTCTAGCAATTTAAAGTATGTTTTGAGGGAGAAATTTTCAATTTTAGGATAAATTTATTAATTGTTATTATACTGAATTTATTACATTATCACAGCCATTTTGGCTGTGATAATGTAATAAATTCAGTATAATAATTCTGCATACTTTTAATCATCAAATATATGCAGTGGTTAGTTCTATATGAAATAGTGCATTTTGGGAAAAATAAATGATTACCGGTACTCCCTCAAAGTATACTTTGCTAGAAAAGTATCCTTTACAATGTTGCTGAAATAGACTACAAGGGCCTGTTTCACTAAACTTTGTATGACTAAAATGTTTGTGAGTGCAAAATAATGATAGTCTAAATTTTCACATTAACAATGTTTTCTTGTAAACAAGTATTGGATTCATATTTATTGAGCATAGACTGCATAATAATGCAGCCTATGGTCAATAAAATGTAAATCCATCAATTGAAATTTCCAGACGATCCTAAATTTTCATTTACGAACATATTAGTTGTAATAAGTTTAGTGAAAAGGCCCCCAGGCTCGTATCTTTTGACATCAAGTTTTATCAGGTAAGGCTAGGAAATGGGTAGGAATTCCGAGGTTTGCCGAGGAATTCCTACTGTTTCTGAGCTGTGCCTGATGAATGTGATATCAAAAGACACGAGCATGGTATTATATTCATCAGGAAACGTTTTACGCTATCGAATGAGCAATTGTACAGTGCATTTTGTTTAAAAGAACGTGGACTTCTTTATGTTGCGTTATTACACTGACATCATTCGGTAACGTCATGTGGTGCCGTTCGACCAATGATACGTCAGTTTTCAATTTGTTGTAGCCTAGATATTCATAACAGATCGTAATCCTATTTTAGGGGAATGGGCCAAGTGACTTTGGTGTGGTATGGACCTGGCACCAGGTCAGGTTATTCTAATTTCAGGGCTGAATAAATTTGTTCTCGATGTAAATATTCTGTTTTCTGATTTTGGGATTTTCCCCCCAATGCAGCAGGTTAAAATGGGATTGAACCCGATTGCTCGGCCTTACATGACCTTAGCTGTTGATAGGTCGTTAAACACCAATAAACAAAAACAAACAAACAAACATAACGGGTCAATGCCTGATGCAACATGTTATCTGTCGGCACATATTCAACCAATACATTCCTTGTAACCTTATACCCATTATACCTATAGAGTCAATGCAGGTGAAACACTTGGTATAACTTTGTTTCCAACTGAAACTGTACACAATTCCAATGAAATTCCAAAAGATATTCATGATATTTACAGGGAGAAATAAAAGAAAATATTAAACATTTTATCTGCTATTTTTTAACTATTTATAGCCAACGAGTTTCCCAGTATGCTTCACTCTCATAAGATCCTCTATCTGATTGTTGATACAAGCTGTGGTTGCATTCTGATCTTCTGAGGATTATACACCTGCATGAAGGCCAATTCTAAATATTTCTATTATATTACATTACAAGGAATTGAATTACGATAAAAAATAGCAGTGTTTCTGGCAAAATGCACAATAATTGCTCAAACTGGGGTTTGGGAGCATAAACCATGATTTGGGCTGTCTAAACTGGGCTTTAAGCTCAAACCGTGGTTTAGACTATCAGAAACTCTAGTTTGCGAGTCTAAACGGTGGTTTCTGCCGCCAAGTGCACAATACTGAATTACCCAAACCAGGGTTTACGAAAACTACCGTTTGGGACCATGAGTGGCAGTTTTGTTTTAAAACTATGGTTTGGGTCCAAACTAGGGTTTAGGCTTTTTATTGGATTACGATCTCAAACGGCAGTTTCTGGCCAAATGCACAATAATTGCTCAAACTCGGGTTTGGGTGCCTAAACCATGGTTTAGACTCAAACTGGGGTTTAGTGAATTATTGTGCATTTGGAGAGCCCCAAACTAGGTTTGAGGAGACTAGACTCGGGTTTAAGATCCAAACCATGGTTTAGGGAATTATTGTGCATTTGGCTTGCCATATGCATGTTTTATTTATATCACTATACAGTGGCAGGGCAGTTCCAGGGTTTCACTGAGAAGGGCAGGTGAGGGGGGGGGGGGGGGGGGGGGGCAGTGAAATTTGACAAGTTTTCAGTATATAATGCTCATGTGATAAGACATATTGGACAATGTTGTTTTTTTTTACAGAATCAGATAGCTTCTCAATTGCCAAACAGAAATCTGGAACTCCCCCCCCCCCCTCTCTAAATCTGCCACTGGGTAATGTGCATCATAGGGCGGCGGGGGAGGGGGGAGGGCATAGAGCAAGGTATTCCACGGTTTCAATCCGCTTACTGGGTCACTCTCTTCCCTTAGCGATGTAACATCATACGTACAGTGGTCAGCTTCGTATTTATTTGACTGGGGGGGGCGTTTGGAGCACAGGCGATTCTAGCGTGTCTTGGATGGTCAATTATTGTTTGTATAGTATATACATGAAACACCTTTCTAAACAATGTACAAAACAATTCAAAAGTGCCCGGGTGTAAATATAATAATATTATTATATTTACACCCGGGCACTTTTGAATTGTTTTGTACATTGTTTAGAAAGGTGTTTCATGTATATACTATACAAACAATAATTGACCATCCAAGACACGCTAGAATCGCCTGTGGTTTGGAGGGCCCTCATCCAAGAAAATTTGGGAAATCAAAATGCATCAGACGCGATTTCCTGGTACAATATACAATATTAGGGTCACACAACCTCCACCCAGTTTGCCAAAATATTGCGGCCCCATCTGCGACGCCTTTGCTGCTATACAAGTTCATTAATTACTACTATAAAAAAAAATCGTAAAACTACACGCCCATGTGAAATATGTTGTATGACACACACAAAAACCCAGACTGTCAGACAAAATACCAAGCTACACTAATTACTAATGATACGCGTCGGCCTATATTGGTATACATATGTGTATGGTTACTTTCCACATCCGCAAACACCCATAATGATGAGGATCATACTGATTTATTCAAAAATGTACGTATTCAAGACAACCAACTGTCAAATTTGACATTCCTCTTTCACGTGCTCGTGTTTACAAATTGAAAACGAGGCTAACAGGAAGCGGGGGAAGTAACGCCGTATTTTTATAACAATTAACATAATTATTGCAAGTACTGAAAGGTCATTAATTAGAGACAGTTCATGCACTTTTAAGTCTGATATTTATTAAGTTGACTGTGTACGTTGCACAGCAGTACCGCACATATGGACGGAATTGCCAATTAACAGCGCACCTGTATGCAACCTTGACCTCTGTGCCAAGTCATGTGATCAAAACTCAATTGAAGGGAAACGTATTTCAGAAATTGTAGCGTCGGGTTACTGGTGTCATTTTCGTTGTGTGATAATGTCGCTGTTTCGGAAAAGTAAGAGTAAACATGACCCGCAGCAGGAGTACCAGTGTACCGTCCGGTTCCTGGACGACTCGGAGCCAATCCAGGTGTCATTCACGGTAAGATTTCACGTATTCTAGGAAGTGAATTAGCAACCAGCCACCTGTCAAAAATTTTCTTTCTAAGTTTCCACACTACGTGTGCAGTCATCCGTGACTGATGTATTTTGCTCTTCATGGGTTCGCTTTTCTATTGATCTTTGCGCCGGATTGCGTGATAAAACGCATGGCCACCCAAATTAACCGACCAAACCTCTAAATACCGGCCCCTAAATAGTGCTATAGATCCTGACGATGTTGTGTAACTTGTGTTGTTTACCTGTAAAATGAATCCGCCTCGTCTGCAGTTTTATGCATTTATTCATGCCGTTGTTTGATATATATATAAGCAACCTACCTACTGCATGCAGTCTGCAGACACCTGTCCCTGTTCTAGGACTGAATAGATACTCATCTTAAATACCCCACCCAGCGGAATTAAGGCGCGGATCCAGACGGGGCCTACAATTTGTCCAGTTTAGATTTTAACTAATTTTTACTAGGGCAGATCTGATTGTTTTTGTTTTTTTCTCATGTCTTCAGGATAAAAACTTGGCCATGAAAACGATCAGGTTTGTAAAATTAAATACGATAAAGTCACAGGTCAGAACTACAGTTTTCTTAAACCTCAATGAAACTTCGAATTCTTGTACTCAAGTGCAGCACCCAGTACAGTTGCTGCGTCCTGTGACTTCCCAGATTGCAAAACAAGTTTAGGTACCACCATTGCCAAGGCAACTAACCCACTGGTGCTGCACTCCGCACTGACGT
The DNA here is from genome assembly GCA_029237695.1 of Conchocele bisecta. Taxonomy (NCBI): domain Eukaryota; kingdom Metazoa; phylum Mollusca; class Bivalvia; order Lucinida; family Thyasiridae; genus Conchocele; species Conchocele bisecta. Next base: position 66,698,215 of record CM055276.1, on the reverse strand, counting down.
AAAATGTTTCACATCGCAAAATGCACCAATTTCCTGGTAAGATGCCACTCAACTACACTTTTAAGGGCTATTGCACAAACACATTTTTGTCTAGTAACCGGCGCAAATTTCTTGCAAAATTCTACAGGAGCGTATTTCGACATGAAACATTTTATACTGGTGTGGAGTGCAACAACAGCATAACTGGTTGCCTCGGACATGTCTGATCTGCGCTTACTCGGTCAGAGAGGCTAGTTAGTCTCTTTCAATATAAAGTTTTCAGACAAGGCTAGGAAACTCTTTGTAAGCTTACAAAACTTGTCCTAGCCTAACGAGTTTCCATTTGATATGAGATTTGTGAAACGAGTCACGCACAATTTATGCACCGAACTTCTGATGAGTTTCATAAATCTTGTATCAAACGAGTTTGAGATTCTGTTTATCACATGACTACAACCTCAAAGGAGCAGATATCCATATATTTGATATCAAATTGATAGATATATTGAATATATTCGCTCCAGGTGTTGGTACACGTGTTTCATAACACATTTATGAAATGGGTTAAAACATGGCGAAATCAGTTGAAACATCAGCGGAAGTATTTTTGAATTTGGATTGCCCATGATGCCCGGAGGTTGGGATGTTATTTAGAGATTCAGCTGTCTGTCAACACTATGGTTACTTAGAGGCAGCTTTTGTATGATGACTGATCAGGTTCTGCACAGATCGTACATGATACTTAACCCTTACACCACTATCTTAATTTATTGTCGTCTGCTGTTTATTTTCCATTTTTATCATCAAAAACATGCTTTGACAGCACTTTAGAACAATTTACAACATGCTTTGACAGCACTTCAGAATCATTTCCCATTGGAAATGATTCTCAAGTGCTGTCAAACCATGTTTTTATTGAGAAATAAGGCAATATATGAAAGCAACAGCAGACGGCAATTGTTGTGTGTAGCGGTCTAAGGTTTAGTGTAGTTTTGTCACAGCCAAAGTTGACAAAGATTTCCATCATTGATCAAGCTGGCTATATCAGCCTAATGGATTAACCACTAATTTTCTTATTTTCCCTTGTAAGTGCTGTATATTTATGTTGTGATACGTGCATAATTTGACCCTTTGAATATAAAGTAGAGCCTGTTATGCCAGATCTGACACTATGTATATGCCTTCTAATACACTTCACAGACAAGCAATTATAATCCTTATTATTAAATAATGGCAGAGGTTTACGTCGGTCAGTTGAAGTGCAGCGACTTAATTTCATTATGATTTCAATTTGCATACATGTATGCATGATCGGTATTCATGAAATAGTCTGCACCTAACCAGAAAGGTTAGTGCAGTTTGAGTCGATGGCTGTATACTGTAAAGTGCAATCCTTAATAATTTACGATAACAGTGGGTTGCAATGAATTCATAACTGACGTTGCATTGGTCGAACAACATTACGAGACGTTACCGAATAACGTCAGTGTAATGAAGCAACGTAAAGAGGTCCATATTCTTTTCAGTGAAAGCCAAGTTGTGATAATTTTTGTCTTGTACTCTTGTTGTACTAAAACTATAAATTGACGCTTTTTTTGTAAAAAATCTCGGCACATTAGCCCTGAACTATCAAGGTGCAGGATCACGTGGTTACAATAACAACAACAATTACTGAAACTTCCAGAATTGTCTCCCATTCAAAGTACTTATCGGTATTCTGTTATAAACACGGAAATCGATTCTTCGCAAAATAGACCACCAAATGCAGGTTCATGAAGGAAAATATAAAATAATACTTCGCAAAAATGACATAGGTACAACTTTGCTGAAGTCCAGAGACCACCAAATGCAGGTCATGAAGACGCGTTTGCTGCACCATATTTCATCAAAATCCGTTGCATATATTAAGGAAAATAATACTTTCTTTGGAGTGGGTGCGCTTTCAACATTTTTATACGCCCTGTTTGAAAAAACGGGACGTATTATGTATTCAGCTTGTATGGGCGGGCGGGCACAGGTTGTCCACGCAATAACTAGACTCTACTTGATGGATTTTAACCAAATTCGGTATACATGGCGGCCATTTTTATTTTTCGCACTCTGTATTCTTGTCCACGTGATAACTCAAGTTCTACTTCACCGATCGTAACCAAATTCGGTATACATGTTTATCACGGCAAGGTGAAGAATCCTATTTATTTTCAAACATTTCCAATTACTTATCTCACCTTGGCGGCCATTTTTATTTTTCACACTGTATCCTTGTCCACGCAATAACTCAAGTTCTACTTCACCGATCGTAACCAAATTCGGTATACATATTTATCACGGCAAGGTGAAGAAGCCTATTTATTTTCAAATGTTTCCAATTACTTATCTCCCTTTGGCGGCCATTTTTATTTTTCTCACTCTGTATCCTTTTCCACGCAATAACTGAAGTTCTACTTCACCGATCGTAAACAAATTTGGTATACATGTTTATCATGGCAAGACGAAGAAGCCTATTGGTTATGAACAATTTCTGATGACTTATCTCGCGTTGGCGGCCATTTTTATTTTTCGCACTGTGTATCCTTGTCCACGCAATAACTCAAGTTCTACTTTGTCGCTCGTAACCAAATTCAGTATACAAGTTTATCACGTCAATATGAAGAAGTCTATTGATTTTCAAAAATTTCTGATGACTTATCGACCCTTGGCAGCCATTTTTAATTTTCGCACTGTGTCCTTGTCCACGCAATAACTCAAGTTCTACTTCACCGATCGTAAACAAATTTGGTATACATGTTTATCACGGCAAGACAAAGAAGTCTATTGATTTTCAAAAATTTCTGATGACTTATCGACCCTTGGCAGCCATTTTTAATTTTCGCACTGTGTCCTTGTCCACGCAATAACTCCAAGTTCTACTTCACCGATCGTAAACAAATTTGGTATACATGTTTATCACGGCAAGACAAAGAAGCCTATTTATTTTGACAGATCGTGACCAAATTCAATATACATGTTTATCACGGCAAGAACCCTATTAATTGTCAGTGAGTTATCTCCCCTTGTTAACTGGCCTTGCCTCGACGGGCGTACATTGTGACCTTCGGCACTCTTGTCAGACATTGTTGTTGTTGTGGTAACCACGTGATCATGCACCTTGACTATGCATTTATGCTAGATTTAAGCACCAGTCTATGCATCTGTACATGTACTTTTATTTGATTTAATTAAAGTATTAGGACATAGATAGATACACTGGACTTCCATGATAATTGCTTCATAAGTGTGATGTGATATATGAATATAACATGTCAATATTGTCTTATTACTGTATACAATATGGAGCATTGAGTTGCCGTCTCCGCCATCTTTGTATGTACAAGCCATCGTACAGTTTCACCACTTTGTGCGTTTGACACATACAGCAAATAATATGACAGTAAACCAAATAAAATTTGGTGCAATACATAATAGACACATATGCCAACGGCAAGCTATAATTATTATGCCAGCAAACTATAGAAAAGATGAGATATCTGAGCATTTCTCCCATCAATCACCATGTGCCGTATAGGATACAGTAACGAGGCAGTATTCACATACATGTATATGTTATACATATATTCTATCACATTTACGAATCAATTATCTTTGAATCAAACGATGATCAGGTATAGAACGGGTCCTTAACCCTTTTAACACTAAATAACTGGAATATACTGTTATATGTTACATTAAGGACTAATTCAATGGTCACAAAATGATTTACAGAGGGCCGAGAGGACTCAATTTATAAGAAGGGTGTGGTGTGTTTTCTGAACAATATGAAAATTACTTGCAAAAAGTGCAGTTCCGGATGAGACAGCTCGTTACGAGCCGTCTCATCTGGATCTGCACGGTTTGCAAGCACAGCTAAAGAAAGAGGTCGGTAGTATTAAAAGGGTTAAAGTAAAGAAGTCATCCATGCTCACTAAGTTGTAATACCCAAATTATCTTGTTTCCGGTTTACGCATTCATGACTTTGTGATGGGCTAATTTGACATGTGTCGGTAAAGTTATTTACTGCGTTGGCATGACAGCTGTTACGCATATATTTGTTACGTTGATTATCGTCCTTCGTTTCATTACCATTGACTCGAAGAGACGTATTCATCAACGTAGCCAGCAAGGCATATAGATTGTATATATATACATGTGCACACAGCCAGTGCAAGCTGAATGATATTATTCATCTCTGGGATTAACCCAGTACATGCTGAGAATACACATTTTTTCGCATGAAAAATAATTCTCTTATTTATGGACTGAAGTATATGTTGTTACCACTCATGGGAACTGTCTAGTCAAGACGGTTAAAATGAGTGGTCACAACGTATACTTTTGAGAAGAAGTAAGAAAATTGGTCAAATTTATTTCAATTTGTTCAAACCCTGCACAAGTATATTCAGTATAAAATGGATTAATTAATTTGTTCAAACCCTGCACAAGTATATTCAGCATAAAATGGGTTAATTTGTTCAAACCCTGCACAAGTATATTCAGTATAAAATGGGTTAATTTGTTCAAACCCTGCACAAGTATATTCAGTATAAAATGGGTTAGGCCAACCATAAAATATTTTGTGTTTCCCCTCCCACGACCCAGACTTTCAAGGTGTGGGTAGGTCGGTAGGCAAAATATTTTTTTTATTTTTTAAATTGATATTTTATATTTTGTGGAAGATAACATTCACCTTTTACTACTTCTATATGTCTTAACTATATATACATTGTCTTAAATTGTTAATGCATTGCATTTGCAATGAATGTATTATATTTTATTTCTGCAAAAGACAATTTGTACCTCTGGTACAAATTGCTCTTTGCAGAAATAAAATATATTTCCTACCCAGCGACCCAAAAATTATTTTTATTTTATCATTTCAGTGAGTAGGTAGCGGGAGGGGAAACAAACAACATTTTAACTTTGGCCTTAATTTGTTCAAACCCTGCACAAGTATATTCAGTATAAAATGGGTTAATTTGTTCAAAACCCTGCACAAGTATATTCAGCATTTAAAATGGGTTAATTGGTTCAAACCCTTGCACAAGTATATTCAGTATAAAATGGGTTAATTTGTTCAAACCCTGCACAAGTATATTCAGCATAAAATGGGTTAATTTGTTCAAACCCTGCACAAGTATATTCAGTATAAAATGGGTTAATTTGTTCAAACCCTGCACAAGTATATTCAGTATAAAATGGGTTAATTTGTTCAAACCCTGCACAAGTATATTCAGCATAAAATGGGTTAAAAGTACATACACACTCAGTAGGCACAACATGTTCTTTATATAAGAGACATCATATGAGACATGTTCTGGCAAAATAAACATGCATTCACCATTAAGCCACGTTTTGATTGGCATTATTATACATTTTATATCAGACGTAACTTTCCACACTGATATCAGGAGCGATAACCGTGTTTCCTTAAAATGTTAACGGTCATTACTATTTATACTCTGTATTTTATTTTTTGATGTGCAATTATACTTTATAATCTGTTGAAAATATAATTTTTTCAGGTGACGCATAAATAATTAAAAACTACTATGCCTCATTTGCATATGAAAATAGCCTGATACCGGCGCGCATCACTATGATATCAGTAAAATAAATATTACTAAATGAAAAAATCTGTATAGCGGGCACTCGTAATCTTTAGAACTGGTGGAATAGTGACACAATTATACACATATTTAATTCCTATAAAGAACAGTGTGTGCCTACTGAGTGGGCATGTACATTTACAGGTATATGTTGTTACCACTCATTTGAACCGTCTCGTCGAGCCGGTTCAAATGAATGGTAACAACATATACTTTTGAGATGAAATAAAGAAAATAGGATTTTTTTACCCAACTCCCTATATAAGTTGATTTTCTATAGTTTTGACTTTAAAGTCAATGTGTCTCAGATTTTCAATATGCTTCTTGGACTGCAATTGACTTATTTCAAGCAATCACACCATTTATTTGGTCACATTCCAAACATAGTCTGCGTGTAGACTCCCTGAGGCTTGTACCTCTATGTCAGAAAAGCGGACGTTAAACCCTATTCACTCACTCACTCCAAACATTTTTGGCAAATCCACGACCACCCTCAGACCCCCCACTAACGACAAGGTCAAGGTCACAATGTTAGTGCTTTCTCAAACCGAATATTGGGGTGGGGGGATTTGTTATAAATTCTCTTTCCTTTCACCCCACTTTGTGATTTTTCACACATGCCTTCCTCTAATGGTTCTCATTCCATGACAAATCGATGACCCCCAGACCCTCACTAACCCAACGGTCAAGGTCACATTTGTAGTGCGTTCACAGACTTAACATTGGAAGAAATTTTCACCCCACTTCTTTATATATATATTTAGTAAGCATTAAACATACATACACATATGTTTTTAGCAATTTCGTATAAATTTGTGAAACATAATGTGTGAAAACCGACTCTACCGCAGACCATAGTTGCATCATGCATCGTAGAATTGGTTGTGGACGTGGCGCAATGTTACTGAACGCGAGCAAAGCGATTCTATCAAATACAGCACATACGTCCATATTTGATCAAATCGCTTTTAGTCTAAACGAAATCACCACTTGGCACACTTCATTGTCTTTTGACAGCTCTTGTTCCTCTCGTCCCTCTGTTATAAATGTACAAAACACAATGCCATATGCCAGTTTTACCCCTCTGGGTCATTTAATCAGTCCTTAGATCTTCAGTATGATTATGTATTTGCCAATACATCAATATTGCTGTTGGTTAACCCTGATAACACTAGAGACCTCTTTCCTAATATTTGCAAACAGTGTAGATCATGATGAGCCGGCCTGTAACGAGCCGTCTCATCAAGATCTTCACCATTTGTGGATATTTTTTTAATTTTTACAAAATAACCCCCTTTTTGGCATAATAGAACAGGCTCAAACTAAAATGGCATGAACTAATCCATGTCAGTTACTTAGGGGAGAAAGGGTTAATACAGTGAATTGTAGTTATAAAGTGTGATTCTGCTTGTTGACAGAGACATAGTGATCACAATGACATATGTGTGTGGCCATGTGTGTCTAGAGCCATTTGTGTGTGCATCCGTCCATCTATCTATATCTCCGTCCATCCATCTCTCCATCCTTCCGCCTGTATCTATTTTAATTATACCCCCGGCATACAACGTATTTCTCGAGGGGTATATAGTTTTTGTAATTCTGTCTTGTTTGAAATTTTTGGGTACCCATTATCTCTGTAACGGTAAGTCGGTTTGACCTCAAACATCATAAAATTACCATACTTCCTTATCATCATCCATATTTTCATTTAATACCACAGTCATGTGGCCTTCATGTCCAAGGTCAAGGTCAATTATATAGAAATTTGCGTTAATATTTTTTTTAATATTTGCGTTAAAGTTTTTATTTGTCGGCCCAGGCGGTAGCCGGGGGTATACGTGAGCCCTGCTCACTTTCTCTAGTATTTTTAACCCTTGGCACACGGGAAACATAAATTGTTGTCTGCTGTGGTTTTATATTTTGTTAGTAAATGTTTCTCAAGTGTTGTCAAAGCATGTTTTTGTTAAGAATCAAAGTACTGAAAGTACTGACTGGCGGGAGACAAGTAGCCACTTGTGAATTTGCATACTCAGAAATTCCTTGTTAGAAATATATTCGATGTTGATTATTGGATGTACAATCTGCAAATTTGGAGAACTTGATCAGTTACTGGTGTTTGTAAAATACAGCCTGCTCTAAACACAAATAGGTTGATGAAGCAAAGGTGTTTTATGTCTGACTAATAAACCATTTTACTGAGGTATATTGCAGATGTATTATATGAAATCTTTTCAAAATTATGACTGGGCGTAGGCCTAGTAGTACGTGTATGCTGCATGAACGGCAAAATGTTTTCATGAATTTTGTTTCGCTCACCCAGAGGGTAATTTTTCGAAAATCGCGCATAAACCACAATATGAAAAAGAAATGGCCTTCGGCTGCGTGGTACACGATACGGGGGGCGTCTCAATAACAGCAATTTGTTCTCTTCAAAAGTAAAGTTGGGCATGCCAACTATTTTACACATAATGTTGAGCATTGCCATTGCTATTAATAACTTGCTTTCAGTTCACTCGCTGACTTTAAATGTCACCTGACTGTTGTTAATTGCGAACGCAAATTGAGCCTATTGAGACGTCCCCCGATGAACAGAGAGCCACTTCCGAAAGTAGACCCGTGCAAACGGCCAGAATCACGATTCCAATAGCGTGGAGACAGTATGTCTCCCGCCAAAAATGGAAAATAGAAAATAAATAGCAGACAACAAACTTTTATTCAGCATTGTAAGGATTAAATTACTCTGATAGAATTGAAACTTTATATATGCATGTTTACCGTCCTCCATATTCTCATTCTATGGCCGTACGGTGACCCATATTTATCTTTTGACAGAGTTGTAAAAGTGCAGTATGCAGTTTCCTGTATGCTAGCTGATTGCCCAATATAGTGTATATATTATTAACTCTTTGCATGCTGGGAAACTTGTGGGCTATAAATAGTTCAAAACTAGCGGACAAAAAGTCATCATATTTTCTTTTATTTCTCCATGTAAATATCATGAAGATGTCTTGGAATTTCATTAGAATTGAGTCCTATTTACAGAGAGAAATAAAACATATACTCCTAATTTGTTTGGCGGATATTTTCACCGCTAGCATGCAAAGGGTTAAATCTCGAGTAACCTCCTAATGTATGATGGACACGCTGGGAATTTTAATGATCTGATCAGACAAATATTTACATATTGGTGCAGATACCGTGATACAGATATCTACAAGTACTATACTGTTGATTTCCGATACAGTGGCGAGGTCAAAGGTCACAGGAAATTCCATATTGAACCATAATACAGGCACGGATACAGAAATAATTGCAGGGGGTCTAATTACAAATCGGCATAGCCGACCTCCGCGAGCGCCAAGCGCGATGCGCCTTGTAAAGTCTGGGGGTCATCCTCCCTTCTTTTTATTTTTTTTGACGGAGGGGGTGGGGGGGGGGGGGGTCCGGACACCCTGGAACCTCCCCCTGTATCCGTGCCTGTAATAGGTAAGGTAGGAGTGTTACAAATGCAAAACTGACAGTAACACGGAGGTGTAGCATGTATATGACCAGTGTGACAGTAACACGGAGGTGTAGCATGTATGTGACCAGTGTGACAGTAACACGGAGGTGTAGCATGTATGTGACCAGTGTGACAGTAACAAGTAGGTGTAGCATGTATGTGACCAGTGTGACAGTAACACGGAGGTGTAGCATGTATGTGACCAGTGTGACAGTAACACGGAGGTGTAGCATGTATGTGACCAGTGTGACAGTAACACGGAGGTGTAGCATGTATGACCAGTGTGACAGTAACACGGAGGTGTAGCATGTATGTGACCAGTGTGACATTAACACGGAGGTGTAGCATGATAATGACCATGTGACAGTAACACGGAGGTTGTAGCATGTATATGACCAGTGTGACAGTAACACGGAGGTGTAGCATGTATGTGACCAGTGTGACAGTAACACGGAGGTGTAGCATGTATGTGACCAGTGTGACAGTAACACGGCGGTGTAGCATGTATATGACTAGTGTGACAGTAACACGGAGGTGTAGCATGTATATGACCAGTGTCACACGGAGGTGTAGCATGTATGTGACCAGTGTGACAGTAACACGGCGGTGTAGCATGTATGTGACCAGTGTGACAGTAACACGGAGGTGTAGCATGTATGTGACCAGTGTGACAGTAACACGGAGGTGTAGCATGTATAGTGACCAAGTGTGACAGTAACACGGCGGTGTAGCTGTATGTGAGGCAGTGTGAGCATTAACACGGCGGTTGTAGCATGTATGTGACCAGTGTGACAGTAACACGGAGGTGTAGAACATGTATATGACAGTGTGACTGTACACGGCGGTGAGCATATATGTGACCAGTGTGACAGTAACACGGAGGTGTAGCATGTATGTGACTAGTGTGACAGTAACACGGCGGTGTAGCATGTATGTGACTAGTGTGACATTAACACGGCGGTGTATCATGTATGTGACTAGTGTGACAGTAACACGGCGGTGTAGCATGTATATGACCAGTGTGACAGTAACACGGCGGTGTAGCATGTATGTGACCAGTGTGACAGTAACACGGAGGTGTAGCATGTATGTGACCAGTGTGACAGTAACACGGAGCTGTAGCATGTATGTGACCAGTGTGACAGTAACACGGCGGTGTAGCATGTATGTGACCAGTGTGACATTAACACGGCGGTGTAGCATGTATGTGACCAGTGTGACAGTAACACGGAGGTGTAGCATGTATATGACCAGTGTGACAGTAACACGGCGGTGTAGCATATATGTGACCAGTGTGACAGTAACACGGAGGTGTAGCATGTATGTGACTAGTGTGACAGTAACACGGCGGTGTAGCATATATGTGACCAGTGTGACAGTAACACGGAGGTGTAGCATGTATGTGACCAGTGTGACATCAGCACGGAGGTGTAGCATGTATATGACCAGTGTGACAGTAACACGGAGGTGTAGCATGTATGTGACCAGTGTGACATCAGCACGGAAGTGTAGCATGTATATGAACAGTGTGACAGTAACACGGAGGTGTAGCATGTATATGACCAGTGTGACAGTAACACGGAGGTGTAGCATGTATGTGACCAGTGTGACAGTAACACGGCGGTGTAGCATGTATGTGACCAGTGTGACATTAACACGGCGGTGTAGCATGTATGTGACCAGTGTGACATTAACACGGCGGTGTAGCATGTATGTGACCAGTGTTCGCACGAAATATAATCAAACACCGTATATACTGGATCAGGCATATACTGAATCAATGTGTCGCGTTTGTTGCTACGTATTTGCTAAAATGGAAACTAGTGAGCACAGGCACTCAAATCATGAATGCATCACACCAACTACGTCAAGCATTCCATGGGGAATGCATGCATGAACAAGTCAATATTAATCGATACAATGCACCTGTGATTTCGTTATCTAATTTTAGAACATACAAACATCGTTATACATAATCGCACCTATATCAACCTGTGACCAAGACATATATTTCCTATGTGTTGCATGCAGCGTAGTGGTTACAGTTAACTACATGTATTTTAAAAGTAGGGTATACATGCAATGGTTGTATTCCCCTGGATAGCCCTCGGCTCACTTATCAATCATTGGTATTCCAGTTTAGTTATCGACACATATACTGGTAATACCAATTAAACTTTGCCATTTTGAAAATGATGGATCATGAAAAACGTGTATTGGTTGTCTAGACAATGGAAACAATGTTATTATTAACTCATTACATTCTGAGAATACACAACTCTACTAACTGAACATTGTAAATATTTTTGTTATTTCTCATGAGATGTTTTTACTGTGAACACAATTTGAGACGGTTCAAATGATTGGTCACAACATATACTTTCATTGACAAATAAGCAAAGTCTCATTAAGACAGTTCAAATGATTGGTCACAACATATACTTTCATTGAGAAATAAGAAGTCTCATTGAGACGGTTCAAATGATTGGTCACAACACATACTTTCATTGAAAAATAAAAAAAGTCTCAAGAGACGGTTCAAATGATTGGTCACAAACACATACTTTCATTGAGAAATAAGAAAAGTCTCATCGAGACGGTTCAAATGATTGGTCACAACATATATTTTCATTGAGAAATAAGAAAAGTCTCATTAAGACGGTTCAAATGATTGGTCACAACATATACTTTCATTGAAAAATAAAAAAAGTCTCAAGAGACGGTTCAAATGATTGGTCACAACACATACTTTCATTGAGAAATAAGAAAAGTCTCATGGAGATTGTTCAAATGATTGGTCACAACATATACTTTCATTGAGAAATAAGAAAAGTCTCATTGAGACGGTTTTATAATGATTGGTCACATATATACTTTCATTGAGAAATAAGAAAAGTCTCATCGAGACGGTTCTAATGATTGGTCACACATATACTTTCATTGAGAAATAAGAAAAGTCTCATCGAGATGGTGCTAATGATTGGTCACAACATATACTTTCATTGAGAAATAAGAAAAGTCTCATCGAGACGGTCCAAATGATTGGTCACAATACATGCCTGGTACTTTCATTGAGAAATAAAAATAATTGAAAGGCAATATTTACAAAAATTCATACACCCAAAAGTGTATTCTGAATTGATGTGTTGATTGGTGATTAACTCTTTGCATGCTGGGAAACTTGTGGGCTATAAATAGTTAAAAACTAGCGGACAATAATTCATCATATTTTCTTGTATTTCTACCCGTAAATATCATTACTATGTATTGGAATTTCATTAGAATTGAGTCCTGAGGACTCGATTCTAATGAAATTTCAAGACATATTTACAGAGAGAAATAAAACATATACTCCTAATTCGTTTGGCGGATATTTTCGCCGCTAGCATGCAAAGAGTTAATGCTCCTGAGATATTCCATGGAATTAAGAGCTTTGGATCGTCAACCTTTTGTCACAGATTAACACTTTCCACCCTAAATAACTGGAATTGACTGCGATATGTTAATTTAAGGACCAATCCAATTGACATAAACTTAGGGGTCAAAGGGTTAAGGGACAGCCAATAGAATCATACAGATGATGGATTTTCAAAAATGGTTCCTGATTTCAGATTGCATATTCTCAGGCTACTACACATACTATAAAACTATCAAGACATAATTAACCCTTACACCGCTACTCACAACAATTGTCCTCTGGTGTTGCTTTTATATATTTCCTTATTTCTCAATAAAAACATGGTTTGACAGCATTTCAGAATCATTTCCAATGGAAATGATTCTGAAGTGCTGTCAAACCATGTTGTAAATAATTCTAAAGTGCTGTCAAAGCATGTTTTTGATGATAATAAAAACGAGAAAAAAATAAGAGTGGTCTAAGGGTTAATATATATTCCTTCCTAACTTTGTAACATAGATTTATCATTTCCAAACCAGAGGCAGCATATATACGTCAACTTGAAAGTCAGCATTTCTGATGCATGACACGTGCACAGACAGACGGTGCTTAGATAATCGCGTGACTTTCACTCTCGTGCTTGAAAAGTATGGAAATATACATGTAATAACGCAGTTATGCAGAAATGAGAGCGGACCAGGCTATGTAATTATGTTGCATGCCATTCTTCGTAACAGATGTTTCTGTATTGACTTGAACGATGAATAGGTGTGATATTTGTCATAGTTGTAAGTGTCGATCACATTTGAAAATGAAGCATATTGCATTTGCAAGCATTGTAGACCCAGAACGACTGCGTCCGCACAGTCAGATCAGTGTCTACATTGTTTGCTGTGTGGTTTGAAGATTTATGACATTTCGAGTAGTATGATGGGAGGGCATGTTTATTTTTAGCGATTAATCCATCATTAACCCTTTCACCTCTAAGTAACCGGGGGTCGTTTGACTACTAACTTTGTAAGACTAAAATGGTCGTAAGTGCCAATTTAGGATAGTCTGTAAATTTCAACTGATGGATTTACATTTATTGAGCATAGGCTGCATATGCAGCCTATGCTCAATAAATGTAAATCCAATAACTGTTAACAAGAAAACATTGATAATGTGAAATTTCCAGACTATCATAATTTTGCACTTACAAACATTTTAATCGTACGAAGTTTAGTGAAACGGGCCTCTGGAATGGATTTGGACATGTTAATTTTGTAACTACCGGTAATCCAATTGTCACAAAATGATTTTCAGACAAGTCCCATTTATGAAAAGGGAGTGTTTTTGCTCTCAAAAATATGAAAATCACATGCAAAAAAGTGCAGATCCTGAAAGTAATACAATAATCCCCATTTGTGCATAATGGATCAGCCTCAAACATGAAATAGTCCATGTCAGTTACCTAAGGGTGAAAGAGCAAATGTTCTTGATGATTGATGACAAAATGAAATGAATGTGGTTTAATGTGCCAGCAACAGCTAGCATAGTTTAAATCCTACAGACCATTGGAATGGAAAGTATGTTTCATGCCCTAGGGTAGGTTTTGAACTAGCCTTCAGTATTGAAGTCCTGTATTCTACCCCTGAGCCACAGCCCATCCCTGATTGATCACAAGGGTCCGGGGTTTGCACTGGTTATAAAATATGATAAGGTATGTCTTTTATGCGGTCTCTAAATTTGCATGTTGGCCTTGAAGTATGTACTACACGTCTGTGTCGACTCATCCAGGTAAAATGTTCATGCCGTGTATTGTGGTAAAAGCATAGTGCAACATCATGAACATAGAGATAATCGATCATATGGGCCAGAATCTGGCAGAATGGGCCTAATCAGCCAGAATTCTGAATCAACTCGATAAATATTTTCAAATGTATATGCCCTGTAAATCTGAACCAAATTCATGATTGGCCGACATCAAGCCAATCTTAGATTTGACCAAGGAACTTATTAAATTCAAGAGGAGTGGGTTGTGGTCTAGTAGTTAGAGCATTGGTCTTCAATACCAGAGGATGTTAGGTTCAATCTAGGCATAACAGAAAACGTTCATAGTGTTCAGTCGTACTGATGAGACTTCAATCCGACATTTGTCTGTCCAATGAGCTTTGAAACCGAGATCCCTTCTATGACCTTGGCTGTTGCTGGGACATTAAACCCATTCACTTAGGAATGGTCGATGTACAATGCTCTTTCAAAGTTGTTAAAATGGTGACCCCGGGGTCAAAAATGGGGTTGACCGTGGGGTCAAATTGGGGTCAAATTTTATTTTTGACTGAATATGGTCATGTCTATATCAAATTGAAGGTATCAAAGAGTCGATCGCTTTGGTACATTTTTTGTTGAAATTGGATGGTCATGTCATCCAAGATGGCCGCCGAAATGTCAAAAGGTCGTTCTTTTATTAGAGATTTCAAAATTATTCTTCACACAAACTGCGTGGCCCATGGTGGCCAAACTTCACAGTTATGGTCCATGGGTGAAACCTTTTCAGATTTGTTAAAATGGAGGTCGTTGCTAATCCAAGATGGCCGCCGTCTAAAAATAGCACAAATTCTTAAAAAAATCTTCTTCTCATGAACCGCCAGCCAGATTTCGACGAAACTTGTTATGAATGATCGATGTAGAATGCTCATTCAAAGGTGTTAAAATGGTGACATCGGGGTCAAAAATGGGCGTGGCCCGTGGGGTCAAATTGGTGTCAAATTTTATTTTTGACAGAATATGCTCATGTCATATATCAAATTGAAGGTATCGATGAGGCGATTGCTCTGGTGCAATATTTGTCAGAATCGGATGAGTATGTCATGATGGCCACCAAAAGGTCCATTTATTCAAGATTTTGAACGTCTTTTTCTCAGGAACCACATTGCCGATGATGCTGGCCAAACTTCATAGTAAGTTATGATCCTTGGGTGAAGCATTTTCAGATTTGTTAAAATTATAGAGAATCATCGCTTAATCCAAGATGACCGCCATCTAAAAATAGCACAATGTTTTTAAAACACATATGAACTCAATGTCACATTCTCCTCTGGTGTTCATGGAGTCAGGTGAGCGATTTATGGCCATCATTGCCCTCTTGTTTATTTCCAATGGAAATGATTCTAAAGTGCTGTCAAACCATGTTTTTATTGAGAAAGAAGACAAAATATAAAGCAACAACAGACGACAATTTTCGTGCTTGGCAGTCTTTTAGGGTTAAACTCATTCACTTTTACTTTAGCTTAAAAAATACTTATGCAGCTGAGTAGTAATACATGAGCTGAGCTCAGACTCAGCCAATGAAACTTATTTCAAGTACATGTACGTATTCAGATGTGAAAACCCCGATTTAGCAAACCCCAGATTTACGGCGGTATTAATTTTTGTGTTTTTCTGCAAACACATCTAATTTGAACTTTCTAAGGATACATTGAGAAGCACAGTAGGCCATCTGTGAAACGTGATTTTAATTTCACACATTCATATAACCTGTGCATCAAGTATTATAGGTTTCAAGTACATTGACACGTTTAAGACATCACAAACAACAACCTGAGGGTATTTGAATATTTTCACATTTCAATACATGTGACAATATTTACACTGTCAATTTAAATTTTGTCGTCTGCTCTTATTTCTTTATTTTCTTGATGAAAAAAACATGGTTTGATAACACTTCAGAATTATTTCCTATGGAAATGATTCAAAATTGCTGTTAACCCATGTTTTATTGAGAAGAAGACAAAATATAAAACACCAGCTGACAACAATTTATGTTTCTCACATTCTAATGGTTAAAACATACGGTACATGCTGTCAGAAAATGAGTCTTAGTATGTATGGGATTTGTAGTGTGCTTTATTTCATTAACCCATTTCATGCTGGGGATTGCCCATTTTGCTGATAGAAAAATCTGATTAGTTTTCTCGTATCTCGCTAAAAGTATATGGTGTGGCCACCATTTGAACTGTCTCATCGAGACGGTTCAAATGAGTGGTCACAACACATACTTTCGATGAGAAAAAATGAAAATTTTTGTTTAGAAATGTTTATATTCCACATGGAATGGGTTAAAGACTAGGGTCAGCTCCAGATAAGGTGCGTATTGGCGTATTTTACGCAATTATTTTAGCTGAATACGGCAACGCATTGATTATCAAAAATGGGAGTACAAAATACGCACAGCAACGTGAAAATGCACATTGCTTTTCAAATTGAGTATTGAAAATACTGTCATAAAGTTGAAAATTCACTTAGTTGAGCTGCACAATTTGTGCAGCTCAACTAAGTGAATGTTTAAATTTGTTATATTTTTTTTATCATTTGTTTCCTATGTATGTATGAATGAAAACAATCAATAATCCATTTGTAAAAGTAAAATACGCAATGATTTTGAAATCAGTGGGTATAGTACACTTTAGACACAAAGCTTATCTGGAGCTCTGTAGGGTACTTTCTGATCACTCTACACACCCGCACAGCAATGTTGATGTCGTTGGTTTTGCTTGCTGGATGCATAATGAAAAAAAGTGAAAACGTGAATGTGTTTAACTTCCCACCAACAGCTATAGGGTCGACAGTTTAGAGTCTCATTCGACAGACCAGTGGGATGGAAATACTGTGAAAGTATTTTTGATGCCTAAGGTGAGGTTTGAACCCACAACTTCCAGATTGGAAGTCAGGTGTTCTAACCCCTAGGACACAATCCATCACGCATAATGAAAAGGAGAACGTGTTTAATGTCCCAGTAACAGCTACTGTCTTATTCTGAGAGATGGGTTCTGGGTCTCGAGTCTGAAGGTCCAGTGTGATGGAAATTATGAAAGTCAGGGCTGCAGATAAGGAATTAGTAATTGAGTAGTTTCACTCCATCATTTCTGAAGCAATTGAGTATTTCAAAATTTTAATTGGGTAAAATCAAATCACACTACTGTTTACACATCATCAGACAGCAATTATTGAATTAGTTTGCTTTGAAATGAAAAGATATCTTGGCATTTCATTAGAATTGTCTCCTTGAAGACAATTCTAATGAAATACCAAGATGTGTTTTCATGGAAAATAAGAAAAATATGCTATATTTGTGGTCCGTCCATTGTTTTCTGCAGCATGATACAGGTACCACAAAATTGTTATTGCTATTTGATACTCGCTACTTTGGATTTCAATTCGGTTTTTCGGCAATTTTAATTGGGTATTAACGCAAATACGCAGCTTATCTGGAGCTCTGGAAAGTATTTGTTCACGCCTATGGCAGGGATTGAACTCACAACCTTCGGTATTGAAATCCATTGCTGTACAGATCTCCAGATAATAAGATGCATTTATGTGTCAAAAACGCAATACATTTGTACAAAAACGCAAGAAATTGTATTTATAATTTGACGGATGACGCTTGGATCCACTGAACATGTGCGGGAGACACATTCATATTATGACATGGAGACAAATAGGTAGAACTATTCCTACAGTTCCTGTATATATGCTAATATTTCTTATTAACTCTTTGCATGCTAGCGGTGAAAATATCCGCCAAACAAATTAGGAGTACAGTATATGTTTTATTTCTCTCTGTAAATATGTCTTGGAATTTCATTAGAATTGAGTCCTCAGGACTCAATTCTAATGAAATTCCAAGACATATTCATGATATTTACAGGGAGAAATAAAAGAAAATATGATGATTTCTTGTCCGCTATTTTTGAACTATTTATAGCCCACAAGTTTCCCAGCATGCAAAGTGTTAACAGTCACAAATTTTGATCCACGCCAATTGCATTTGAACAGGCGCCATTTGTTTATGTATGATTTCATTTATGCCATTTGCTTTACGCATGAACATGGCCAAAAACGCATCACGTTTCATTTTGATGAATCAAAACCGCAATCACTCGAATATTTATCTGAAGCTGAGTGGCTGCATCCACTAGACTAATAAACCATACCAAATCGAAAATGAATGTATATTTCTGACTGAATTGTGAACCGTGTAAGCTTTCGTCCGATTGTATGCGAAGGCTGGTCTGGGTCTACATTGGTTGTATGGATATATGGTGTAGATGCTGCAGATCAACCGGACGTGCATGATCAGTTTTATATTGCATCCAGAGTCGACACTGTTTGTTGTTCAGTTAGTCATAGTAGACCCTGATCAGCCTGCACATGCATCTGGTCCACCGCTGCATTGATCACCGTTCAGATTCTGTCCATGAAGCACCGCTTATGATCTTAGCAAAAAGTATATGTGGATGTGGCTGGAGAAATGGGGCTTATGGGTTTCGCGACCAGTGTAGATCCTGATCAGCCTGTGCATCCGCACAGTCTGATCAGGATCTGCACTGTTCGCCATTCCATCAATGAAACACCCGTTCTGCTTCTAATAAACAAACTAGATCATTTTCAATATACAGGAGTTTATTATTTGATCAGGAGCTAGTAGCTCTTGTCACAAATCCCATAAGCCCCATTTATCCATTTTCTCTATATATATATATATAGAGGATTTTACACAATTGATGATGATTTCTAATGGAAACTATAAATAATAAGTGAGATACTAAGTGTTGCTGTCCATTTGCATATGAATCGAAAGTGATTATTATGTAATCCAATATGCATTTTGATTGGGGAAAATCATGAATATTTGCTTTAAATGTGCTTTGAAGTATATATCGCGACCACCATTTAAACTGCCTTGTCAAGCCGGTTCAAATGAGTGGTCGCAACATATACTTCATTTAGAAAAAATATAATAGGTAAAAACATCATACCCGTAAACGTGTATTCTGCATGTAATGGGTGAATGACACCTGTTACCAGATAAGGATTATTGCTGTTGAGTTTCTGAACTTCTTGCCATATTTTCACGACTACATTACTTATGAACCCATATCAACCCAGATATCACCATAACCAGTGTGAGCGACTCACTTGCCCAACATATAACATGTAGTTGAGGAGATGTAAAACCCCATTCAATGAACCAATTGACCAATTATTGCTGGACATGTTGATCACATTTCTCAGCTCATTAGTATCAGCGACCTCACACACAGATGTTAAATTTTTGGTTTCATGCCCAAATTCTTTTCACAAACCACATGTACCAGTAATTGGTACTACTACATTTCGTGCAATAGTGATACGGTACTATAGTCTGTTTCACGAAAGCTGCCCAAATTTTACAGCCATATAGACAATTCAAAAACCATATTTTTTTCGATAATATTAAATTAAAGGAAAATTTAAGAATGAGCCTTCTTTTTATTTCGTGAAATTTGGTCAAATATTGATTTTATTGCGAAAACAAAAGTTCCCCATGTTAAATCCCCATAGACATCTTCACGGTGTGAAGATGTCTATGGGGATTTAACATGGGGACATTTTTTAGAATTTCAAAAAAAAGTGTTTTTTGACTCCTCCCACAAGTCCTCTACCTCTTTTTCCCCATGTTAAATTCCCATAGACCAAATCAATTTTTCGTAATAAAATCAATATTTGACCGAATTTCACGAAATAAAAAGAAGGCTCATTCTTAAATTTTCCTTTAATTTAATATTATCGAAATAAATATTGTTTTTGCATTGTTTATATAGCTGTAAAATTTGGGCAGCTTTAGTGAAACAGACTATAGTTAACCCTTCCCTCCTCAGTATTTTGAATAGTATGTTCTATGTTGAATTTTGCTCATTCCATTAATTAGAAAAGGTGTAAATTTTTAAGAATTCAGATACAATCTACAAATTGTGCAGAGTTGGTGGCAGGTGGGAGCATGCGATGGGTAATTTAACGATCGGGTTTCATCCGTACCGGAATCCCGACTGGAGACCTGGTTTGGCCCTCACATAGTCTTGGCAAGTTTGTATGTGACAGTTGAATCTGGTTATACCCCTTATAATCCTACAGGTATTACTTTTTAATAGGGGAAGGGGCCAAGTGACTTTGGTGCGGTATAGACCTGGCACCAGGTCAGGTTATTCTAATTTCATGGCTGAATCTATTTTTTTCTCGATGTAAATATTCCGTTCTGATTTTGGAATTTTCTCCACAATGCAGCAGGTTAAATGCGGGATCGAACCCGTTGGCCCGGCCTTAAATGACCGTAGCTGTTTATAGGCCGTTAAACACCAATAAACAAACAAACAAATGGTGCAGATCCTGATGAGACGGCTCGTTTCGGGATCATCATTTGCAACCAATATAAGTATCTAAGAGGTCTTTAGTGTTGAATGGATTAATAAAGAACAAAGTTAAGCCGAAAAAATCTGAAGTATTTTTTCTTACACATCTATTCATGTACATGTTATATATGCGATGAATTGAATGTGTGTCAAGCATATACAAAATGTTTCTTATTGAAATACGACTATGTGTTATTATATATCACATGTCCACTCAGAAATAATTTATACATTATAAACATCATCACTGATGGGTTTATGTCCCATTTCAACCTACATTTGTAAAGATACAATAATTTTTGCTGAAAAAATGCATGTGTGTTTCCTTGGTACCGTACATGTCCTAATAGACTACGGAATACATAATTGTCATAAATGGACATGACTATAACACATGGTGACTCGCTTTCCATGCTTCGTGCAGAGAAAAATTAAGAACCTTAAGATGTTACTTCAGTTTTATGCCACATATAGAGACGTTAATTAACCATTTGCATGCCAGCTAGCAATGAAAATAACAGTCAAATATGTCGTGAAATTTCATTAGAATTGCAAAGCAACGATGCAATTCCAATGAAATTCCACGACATATTTTCATAGTTTTTAAAGAGAAATAAGAAAAACAAATATTAATGAAGTGTTGTCTGCTGTATAATATTTGAACTATTTTTAGCCATTATTTTCCCAGCATGCAAAGTGTTAAGAACCTTAATTTTCATCTTGATGCGGTTTAGAAACAAAAGAACACAATTTAAGCTTCTTATATAATCTTCGTTGCTATCTGACAAATCTTCTGCGTGAGACTCGAAACTGCATTCCCGTCTCTATATATGATCTTAGCGGTTGCTGGGACGTTTAAACCGTTTCTTCGTTTTTTCTACGAGGTGAAGGAAGGAGGAGACAAAATGCCCCCCATGAGCCAACACACATACCTGTATTTGCACGTGTGGCATATATATTCTTGCCTAACCCTTCCTGCGCTGTTGACGGAAATTGCCGTCTGCTGTTTTTCATTTTTGCTTTAATTCTTAACAAAAAACTGGTTTTGACAGCTCATGTGCTGTCAAAACCAGGTTTTTGTTGAGAAATATTGAAAATAAAACATTTCCAGCAGATGACAACATTTAATTCAGCGTAGTAAGGGTTAACCCTTACAATACTGGACACAAACATTTTAATCTGCTGTTGTTGTAGATTTTGCCTTATTTCTCAATAAAAATACGGTATGCCAGCACATTAGAACCATAATAATAGAAAATAAACAGTAGACGATAAAATTTAATTCAGCTGGGTATTAGGGTTAACCCTTTCATCCCTAAATAACTGGAATTTTCAGACCAATCCAATCCTCACAAAATGATTTTCAGACTAATCCATTTATGAAAATGGTTGTTTTGTTTGTCTCACAAAAATGAAAATTATTTGATGAGACGGCTCGAGTTATATTAGTCGGCTCACCTGGATCTACACTGTTTGCAAACACCAATATAATTATAGGGCTGTAGTGTTGAAAGGGTTGATGCATTACATGCATAATTATAACACCTTTACGTTTCTCAATGAAGGTATTATGTTGCATGTGACCACTCATTTGAATTGTCTCGACGAGACGGTTCAAATGGTGGTCACAACATATATTTAGGATTTTCCACAAACAAAATGGCATATCCTCGGCATGAAATTGGTTAAATCTATGATTTTTACTTGTGGTGAACATGCTACATGTACACATATACAGATATAATAGGATGGGAAAATCAGCTTTATAAGATCTTATGTGAAACGTTAACCCTTAGACCGTTACTCACAACAATTGTCGTCTGCTGTTGCTTTTATATCTTGCCTTATCTCTCAATAAAAACATGTTTTGACAGCACTTCAGAATCATTTCCAATGGAAATGATTCTGAAGTGCTGTCAAAGCATGTTGTAAACTATTCTAAAAGGCTGTCAAAGCATGTTTTTGATGATAAAAATGGAAAATAGAAAATAAACAGCAGCCGACAATTTTGTTTAAGATAGCGGTGTAAGGGTTAATTGAGGGCCATATCAGAAAATGAATGAACCTCCTCCATACAGGGGACAACTGTGGAAAAAAAAAAAATCTGGGGTGAACAAAAATTAGGGTCAGCAGCAAATTCGTAGATAGTCAGGTTGTCTGCTTCTAATTATTTTACCTACTGTAAACTGGTGTAGCAAGTGCTACATGTTACAGCTCTATCGTACAAGGAAACATGCCAATCCTACGGAAGAACATGTCTGATGATCAGACTATGTGGATTTTGCCATTTGCCGATTGATAAGCAGGGCCCGGTTGTTCAAAACATCAGTTAGCTTAACGGACTGTTAAATCCTTAACTGAATGGTTAAAATCTCTGTTAAACAGAGATTTTAACCATTCAGTTAAGGATTTAACAGTCCGTTAAGCTAACGGATGTTTTGAACAACCGGGCCCAGATGTATAAACATTAACCCTTACAATGCTGAATTAAATTTTGTCATCTGCTGTTTATTTTGTTTTTTCCATTATTCTCATCAAAAGCATGGTTTGACAGCATTTTAGAATCATTTCAAATGGAAATGATTCTAATGTGCTGTAAAATCATGTTTTTATTGAGAAAGTAGATACAATGTAAAACAACAGCAGACGACATTGTTCGTGTTCCGCGTTCTAAGGGTTAATGAAATAGAAATGCCCACCCACTTGGTTTTGGTTTGTTCAAGTGTGGAACATGATTTCTGAACATATTGAAGGATCAGTGGAAGAAGTGGGATAGCTCCCATTAGAGAGTTAGCCCCCTTATTCCACTGACCACTTTAGTTGTATTTTGCGGAGAAATTACAAAATAAAAGGCTAGATTCCAATGTACATTACAGCCAAATCACCAATAACTATCACCTTTGTTGTAAAAGATACGGACTTGAAATATGGACCAAATTCTCTGTAACAATTGCAATATGAACAAATTCTTTCACAGGAATTACTAATTGAGTATTTTTACTTCATCATTTCTGAAGCAATTGGATATTTCAAAATTTTAATTGGCTAAAATAAAATCACACTCCTGTTTTCACATCAACAGACAGTAATATTGAATAGGTTGCTTCGAAATGAAAACATGTCTTGGCATTTCATTAGAATTTTCTCCTTGGAACAATTCTAATGAAATACCAAGATGTGTTTTCATGGAAAATAAGAATAAATATGCTATATTTGTGGTCTGTTTATTATTTTCTGCAGCATGATAAAGGTACCACAAAAATTGTATTGCTTTTTGATACTCGCTACTTCTGATTTCAATTGGGTTTTTGGCAATTTTAAATGGGTATTTAAGGAAATATGCAGCTTATCTGGAGCCATGTAACTCGTATTCAATCATGAGTATCTTGGGTGAAGCCATAACACATTTACTAAAGATGTACATGTATTATTCTAAATTTATTACGTACAGAAATTGGGCTTTTTCAGTGTACTTGCAATAACACATTGTATTAAAAACCATAATACACTGGTACAAAAATGATTGCTACAAAACCGCTAGGTGATAAGTTGCATCCTCAATGCATGTTACTGTGCTTATGCAATAAATACCGGTAGTCACCCACTTTGTTGATTTATTCTGATATTTAATAAACCAGTTGGCTGATTTTGCACAGTCTTGTTTAATATCGTATTAACCCTTGCACCGTTATCTTAATTTTTTTGTTATCTGCTGTTTATTTTCTATTTTCCAATTTTATCATCAAAAACATGCTTTGACAGCACTTTAGAATAATTTACAACATGATTTGACAGCACTTCAGAATCATTTCCATTGGAAATTATTCTGAAGTGCTGTCAAAACATGTTTTTATTGAGAGATAAGGCAAGATATAAAAGCAACAGCAGACGACAATTGTTGTGAGTAGCGGTCTAATGGTTAAAGGTATATGCCCACTCAGTAGGCACAAACTGTTCTTTATAGCAATTAAATGAGTGTATAATTGTGTCACTATTCCACCGTTTCTAATCATTTAGTTATATTTATTAGTGACTCGCGGTGGTATCAGGTTTTTTTCATATGCAAATGAGAGATGGTATGTTTTAATTATTCCTACTAATTAAATGCGTAATAATATTTTCGACAGATTATAAAGTATGGTCATTGTACATCAAAAAATAAATACAGAGAATAAATAGTAACGTCCGTTAACATTTTAAGGAAACACGGTTATCGCCCATGATATCGGTGTGTAAATTTACGCTAGATATAAATGTATAATAATGCCAATCAATATGTGGGGTAATGGTAAATTAATATTTATTTTGCCAGAAAATGTCTCAGATGAGGTCTATGATATAAAGAACAGTTTGTGCTAAACTGAGTGGGCATGTACCTTTAAATTCATTTTTGGCATAGCCTTGTTTCCTACAGTGTAAGTAAACTTGTTTAATAATATCATATTAAATCATGACTCAAGTCAGATCCTGGGGCCCGTTTCACTAAACGTTGTACAACTAAAATGTTTGTAACTGCAAATTTAGGATCGTCTGAAAATTTCAATCGATGGATTTACATTTATTGAGCATATGCAGCCTATGCTCAATAATTGTAAATCCAATAATTCACTGTGAAATTTACAGACCATCATAATTTTGCACTGGCGAACATTTTAGTCATACAAAGTTTCTAGTGAAACGGCCCATAGTACATTATATACATTGTATAATGAGATATTCGGAGCAAGATATCGCTGTTTTATTTATAGCATTTTCTGGCAGAGATGATGCACGGTATGCCAGTATAATGGCTACGACTCGTTCATCACATGGTGGCTGATTCCAGGAAATAATTTATTAATTGTTGGTTGAATGTGAGTCGGTCCCGCCCCCAGTGGTGGTATAAGTGGGCCAGTCAAAGATTACCGTAGTAACTGTAAATATTCTATAAAGTTCTGTAAATAACTGTAAAGTTTATTTTGATTTTTTATTTGACCCCCGGGCATAGATTATCTCCCCCTTATCAACTTAGAATTTGGCAATTTTGCCTTGTAACTCGTAAATCTTTTAAAGCCTAATACATGTAGCTACACATCTGAAACTTGGTATGTAGCTTCCTTATGATGAGTAGATGCGCAAAGTTCATTTCGATTATTTATTCGACCCACAGGTCATGGATTATCTCCCCTTTTGTGCGATATGTGGGGCATCCGTGTTCTAGTTTTACAGGCAGCATGAGTGCAGTAAAACTCTTTTTTCACCTCTAAATGTCTGGAATGGATTTTGATATGTTAACTTTTCAAACAATTCAACAATCACATAATGATTTCAGACTAGTACATTTATGAAAAGGGGGTGTTTTTGTTCTTAAAAATATGAAAATTACTTGCAACAAGTGCAGATCCTGATGAGACGGCTTGTCAAGAGCCGGCTCATCTGGATATACACTTTTTGCCAATACCACTGTACAGGCCTGTGGTGTTGAAGGAGATAATCTGGTTGCAAAACCATTTGTCCACTTTCAACTTAGATTGTTGCCTTAGGCTTGCTTTATATTGACAGTCTGCTCCTTGCCGGTCAATAAGTACATACATTATGCCATTCTGTAAGATCTTTATGACATAATGCTCTTAATAGTGTATTAATAGGTCTGGATTACTAAGTGCTGACCTTCATGTCCAATAAATACAGTTAGTGTAGACGAGTCAATTCAATTGATTTTCCAAGTGAAAATATATATTTCCTTGCTGAGGAACAATTCTACAGTGCCCGGCCCGCAGGGGACGTAGAATTATTTTTTATTAATCAATTTAACTAACAATTTGTTCCTTCAATTTAACAAGTCGTTCCCACAAAATAACAATTCGTTCCCACGATATAACAATTCGTTCTCACGATATAACAATTTGTTCCCTCGAATTAACATGTTATATCGTGGGAACGAATTGTTAATTCGAGGGAACTAATTGTTAAATTGAGGAAACAAATTGTCATTTCGTGGGAACGAATTGTTAATTCGAGGGAACAAATTGTTAATTCGAGGGAACAAATTGTTATTTCATGGGAACGAATTGTTAATTCGAGGGAGCGAATTGTTAAATTGAGGGAACAAATTGTTATTTCGTGGGAACGAATTAAAAAAAAGTCCATGTCCTTTGTGGGGCTCCGTACAATTCAACTTACCCAGCGGCAATTCAACCCGAATCCAAAAACTGAATTTAATTCACTGGCAAGGGAAGGAATTGTCAAGTTGTATTCTTGAATTTTCAAGTTCTTTTCTTGAATTTTCAAGTTCTTTTCTTGAATTTTCAAGATCTTTTCAAGAAAAGATCTTGAAAATTCAAGAAAAGAACTTGAAAATTCAAGAAAACAACTTGAAAATTCAAGAAAACATCTCGAAAATTCAAGGAAGTATCTTGAAAATTCAAGAAACGATCTCGAAAATTCAAGAAAAGATAAAAAAAAAAGTGAAGTGGCCCTAATGGGCTTCCGTATCTAGAGGTTAGAGCACTAGACTTCAATACTAGAGGCTGTGGGTTCATTCCCCATTCCAAGCATGAAACAATACTTTCATCATACATGTGTATAGTGTACAGGTGCGTAATTTGACCAACTTAGGGTGAAATTTTATTTCTTCATCAAAAATGGCAAGTTGGGAGTCCTTTAGAATCGTCTCATTGAGACGATTCTAAAACACTCCCAACTTGCCATTTTTGATGGAGAAATAAGAAATTTACCTCTAAATTACACACCTTATTTTGGAGTTCAGTGTGTGTATTTGTTTTCCCATCAGATGAGACGCAGGACTCAATTCTAATGAATTCCAAGACATATTTTTTGAAAGAAATAAGAAAAATGCACCTAATTTGCTGGCTGTTGTTTTCACCAGCATGCTAACCCTTAGACCGCTATCTTAATTTTTTGTCGTCTGCTGTTTATTTCCTATTTTCCATTTGTATCATCAAAAACATGATTTAGAATAATTTACAACATGCCTTAACAGCACTTCATAATCATTTTCATTAGAAATGATTCTGAAGTGCTGTGAAAACATGTTTTTATTGAGAAATAAGACGCGATATAAAAGCAACAGCAGATGATAATTGTTGTGAGTAGCGGTCTAAGGGTTAAGAGTTAATGAGTCTGGTTAGCAATATTTTCTGGTTAACCATATTGTCATTTTTAGGTTAACCAGACAATAACAATGCTTGCTTGTTAACCCAATCCTACGCTGTTGACGAAAATTGCCGTCTGCTGTTTTTCATTTTTGCTTTAATTCTTAACAAAAAACTGGTTTTGACAGTACATGAGAATCGTCTCCACTGGAGACAATTCTCATGTGCTGTCAACACCAGGTTTTTGTCGAGAAATATTGAAAATAAAACATTTCCAGCAGACGACAACATTTAATTTAGCGTAGTAAGGGTTATAACCATGTTAACCCATTTCAATCTAAGGATACCATGATTTTTTGTTATTTTGTTTATTTCTCCATGAAGGTATATGTTGTTACCACTCAACGAGATGGTTCAAACGAGTGGTAACAACATAATTATACTTTCGAGATGAAATGAAGAAAATAGGGATTTTTGTCTCATACTACTATAATTGTATCCCGTCTTTAACCCTTTCCCTGATAGAAACGACTTTTCACGCCTCTGCAGAAGATGTCTTTAGAAAACATTGTGGGAAAAGGAGAAATTGCTTGTAACAAGCAATTTCTCCTTTTCCCACAATGTTTTCTACTCTATCAGATAATTTAACCATCATTTGACCCAGCATTTGATTCTTTTATTCAGATGTTTTCGATTTGGAAGAGTCGAAATATCGCAAAACCGGGTGGTGTCAATTTTGTTTCATCTAATCATGCTTTATCAACAGCACGCACCATACCTACAGATAGTCCTTTTGGTGAAGCAGTTTCCTATGCTCGGCCTATATCTTCCGGTATTTACATAAAGTCTGCTTTTCATACAGAAATAAGCATTTCATGCATGAATTGCAAACAGATCAGTAACCTTCAAAATATTTTCATAATCTTTTGATGCTCGAGTCGTGAAATATGATGTA
The DNA here is from genome assembly GCA_029237695.1 of Conchocele bisecta. Classification (NCBI taxonomy): domain Eukaryota; kingdom Metazoa; phylum Mollusca; class Bivalvia; order Lucinida; family Thyasiridae; genus Conchocele; species Conchocele bisecta. The sequence continues at coordinate 66,669,436 of CM055276.1, read as the reverse complement.
CACTGTAGTTATATGTAGTATCCATTAGAAGGCGGAAAACGAAAATTGTCGTCTGCTGTCAGAGCTCATTACGTATAGTTGTAGTGTTATGTTTTATTATGAGAATATATAAAGGATATTCATATTTTTGCAACGAATATGACATATATGTTCATCGAGTGGTGTGGAATGTCAATATTTCACTAGTGCCGTTAGGTGTGGTATGGACCTGCCACCAGGTCAGGTTATTCTAATTTCAGGGTTGAATATATTGTTTCTCGATGTAAATAATCCGTTCTGATTTTGTAATTTTCCCCCCAATGCAGCAGGTTAAAACGGGATCGAACCCGTTTGCCCGGCCTTACATGACCTTAGCTGTTGATAGGCCGTTAAATACCAATAATTCCAGCACAAAAATATTTACGCAATTCCCTAGCGTTTGATTGGCCCGTTGCAAGTCTCTGTCCAAAATTTATATCCCAGTAAACTCCCACGCCGAACTACTTTCCGTAACCGTGAGGCGCAGTTAAAATAATTCTTAAGAAAACGGAAAATAAACACATTTTCTTGATGAATTTATTTCAAATGCTGGAATTATAAGGAATGAATGGCTTTTTTGTGGAATTTATCGGGGATATAAACTTGGAAAAGTTGCGGGAATACTGGACGAGGCCTTCCGGCCTTCGTCCAGTATTCCCGCGACTTTTCCAAGTTTATACCCCGATAAATTCCACAAAAAGGCCATTCATTCCTATAATAAACAAACAAACAAACAAACGAAATAACTTGGAATCGATGCATCAAAGTCACGTGGTAGTACACTGCGATCGTGTGATAATCACATAAGGGTGTTCAACAACCTGTCTACCTCGTTGTTGCATTTTCTATTCATTCCAATATACAGTGGAACCTCTCTAAACCGGACAGCAAGAAAATATTATGTGATCTCATTTTGATGGGTTTCTCACATAATAATGCATTTTCATGATTGCAAAAGACAGGTATGCCCCAGAATGGTCATATGCCTGATTTACAATGGAACATCTCTAAACTCCCAGGGTGTCTGGTTTAGAGAGGTTTCACTGTATGTGAAACTGTATTGGAGCAGTATTATATCCCTGCAAAGTGCAAACCGTATCTGGGCTCACTAAAGCTTGTCCCAACAAAGCTGTCTGAGGCTCAAAACGTTTTACATTGAGGCCGGCGCCTGTGAATAGCGATCTTTTGACCTGTGCAGCCAGTGTAGCCCCAGATCAGCCTACACATCTGCACAGTCTGATCAGGGCCTACACTGTTCGCCAGTCTGTCACACTGTTCGCCAGTCTGTCACTACAATATTCCTATTATCACCAGGTTGATTTAAGTTTCACAGGACTCCAGATAAGGAATTAGGAATAGAGTATTTTCACTCCATCATATCTGAAGCAATTGGGTATTTCAATATTTTAATTGGGTAAAATAAAATACCAAGATGTGTTTTCATGGAAAATAAGAAACATATGCTATAATTGTGTTCTGTTTATTGTTTTCTGTAGCATGATAAAGGTACCACAAATTTGTTATTGCTTTTTGATACTCACTACTTCTGATTTCAATTAGGTTTTTGGCAATTTTAATTGGGTATTTACGCAAATACGCAGCTTATCTGGAACTCTGGTTTCAACCCGATCGTGTGAATAGGCAAATAAATCACAATCTGCGATGGTTGCGACTGCTGTAAGGCCCGTTTTCTCAGCTGGCGACCAATTTATAATCTTCTTTAAGGCACTAATCATGTATTTACTGTGGAGCTGCTTGTGATTATGTAACCTAGACAAATAAGGCATTCCCGGGTGCTGGAAATCGTACAATAGTCAGCGAAATTAGTTTTTTATATTTGCTGTTTATTTTTTTATTTCCATTTTTCTTAACAAACCATGCATGCTTCTGCAATTAAAATCTAATTTTATCATTGTATACATGTTGCTCATTTATATTGATTATCATAGTTTTATTGCCTACCACATCTCACATACTATTTGACTATTAATTTCTTCTTCATCTAAATTGCTTAATATTGGCCCTAAATGATACTATTTTGTGTTGATGGGCCGTAAAGCACCATTCCTTGCTGCAATTAAACATAATTTTACTGATCTACATGTTTTGGGCATTATCAGAGAAACAATCCCTTTAACCATTTCAACCCTAAATAACTGGAATCATCCAAATTGACTGTGATATGCTAATTTTCAAACCAATTAAAACATCGCAAAATGATTTTCAGACTAAATAGTCCATGTATAAATAGGTGTTTTTTTTCCCTAGGAAATATGACGTTACCTCTTGCGAAAAGTGCAGATCCTGATGAGTCGGCTCTGACTGGCTCATTACGAGCCGACTCATCTGGATCTACACTGTTGTCAAACAAACTATAGGGTAAAACTTAGTCATCACCGGGATGGACTGTGCCTAGGGGTTAGAGCACCTTACTTCCAATGTGGATGCTGTGGGTTCAAACCTTGCCTTAGGCATCAAAAATACTTTCATAGTATGTCCATCCCTCTTGTCAGTCGGATGAGACTTTAAACTGTGGTCATGTCTCTATATTGACCTTAGCGGTTGGTGGGACGTTAAACCTTCACTTTCACTTTCCATCACAGTGACATCACACTGCATGATAGCTGACAATAAAAAACAAAACAATTCCCTATACAAGTTTGTTAGCTTATTAACAAATGTGCCTTAGGCCATTTTTTTTTTATTTGTTGGTTTACGGATTTTTTTCCGCGAGATCGGGTCGGTCGGTCGTAAAAAAATAAAAATAAAAAAAAGTTTTTTCAATTTTTTTATTCTTTTTGACACAGGGTTGGGTCGGTCAAGGAAATAAAAAGAAAAAAAAAAAAGTCTGTCGAACGCGGATGCCACCGGCGGCATATTGAAGAAACGGCGGCATATTGAAGAAACTGACAAACGGGTGAACCAAAAGTGTTAAGTTAAAGGGTGAAGGTCATATGTAGTATGGCAAGGCAGGTGTAGCATACATGCAAATGAATGAAGTATGGAAATATTGAAGCAGTTAAGCAACTTATGTAGATGCTATGGCCAGTTTGAGAAACTGTGACAAACTGGTTAACCAAAATTGCTAAGTCCTTTCAGCAGCCCTGTGAAGGTCAAAAGGTCAAGGTAATATAAAGTATGACAAGGCAGGTATAGCACACATACCAATGAATGATGTGTTGAAATATTGAAGAACTTGAGCAACTTATGTAGAATGATATGGCCGGTTTGACAAAAACTGTTACAGAAGTGGTTAACCGAACGTGTGACGGACAGACGGACGGTCCGAACACCATAAAAATCACCTTTTTAAGGCACATGGTTGGGTCGGTTCACCTTTTTAAGGCTCATGGTTGGGTCGGTTTGTGGTCGGTAAAAAACAAAAAGGCCAGTGATTGTGATAGAGTGAAACTTGTGTTAACCGGCATCGTCTCGGACCAAGAGTTTATCGGTTAAAGTAGGGAGTCGGTTCAGCAAGTTTCTTTATATTCTACATAGCAACTCAGTTTCATATTCACATACTGTTGAATGTTGATCACTCTGAATGGGTTGCGTAATGCGTACATATTAATACCGTATCTGGTATAATTAAATACAAGACAACGAAGCGGCGATATAGTTGAAACGAACCTCAGGGGTGGTGGCACAAGTGTGGATTTGTGGCAGGGTGGTAGAGGACCCTAGGAAGAACACATACATGAAATATGAAGCACATCGGAGCAAGAAAATATAGGCCATTTACCCGAGCGTTAAGGTTTTGAATTTTTGCATTCAATCTGAAATGGAGATATATCAAATCATATCAAATCGTCCATTCGCAGGTTGTTGTTGTTGTCGCTGCTGCTAAGATCCGGTTTCCGCCACATACTTTTCTCGGCACAGCAAAATAATTTTTTTTATTTGTTTTTTTTTTTTTTTTTTGTTTTTTTTGGATCGGAGGTAAAAAAATATAAAAAAAAATCGGAAATTAAAATTTTTATTTTTTTCCACATTGTCAAAAAATCGGGTCGGCGGATCTGTAAACCAACTAATAAAAAAAAACTGGCCTTATCTCAGCTTGCATGTTACAAGCCTACTGGGAAACTGAATTACACAAGCTTACTGGATTACAATCCCCCAGAGGGCGCTGTATCAATTTGGTTTTATTTGAAACTACAGTCTGTCCGCCAATGGGCTTATAAACATGTTAAATCAGAAAAAAATACGTACCTAATTGTCAAAACAATATAAAAAGTTATTACAAAATACTGTCATATATTAATTATATTGTAAAATAAAGATTTTCTCATGGGAATTTACCTCTGCATGCTGGGTTAATTATGGGGTTAAAACTTATAAATAGGTCAAAAACAGTAGACAACAATTCATTATATATTCTTTTATTTCTCCATGTAAATGTCATGAATATGTCTTGGAATGTCATTAAACTTGAGTCTACGCAATCAATTGACCGACCGAAACAACCAACCAGCCAGCCAGCCAGCCAGCCAACAAATACAGTGGAACCCCTCAAAACACTCAAATAGATGTTTACCTAAGATGTGTTTCGCTGCTGTGTACATGTATCTCTGTACAATGGCTTTACATGATTGCAAAACGCTAGCATGTGTTGTGAAGTGCTCGCATGTCTGATTTACAGTGGAACATGTCCAAACCGGACACCCTGGGGACCTCCCAGGGTGTCCGGTTTGGACATGTTCCACTGTAAACCAACCATTAAATATATGTGATCATCGTGACAAGATAACAGTCCAAGAAGTTATTTTCACAGATTATCCCACGGCTAATTGATAGGGTCTTATATCTGTCACAGATGCCAAATGTGGTTGAGCTAGGGTTAGGGTTGGTATGCTCTGTTTTGGGGTGAGGTCAAATATTGATCCATCATTCCAACGTACAATATGTGTCGCTTTACAATTCAAACCGGAGTTGAGCTTAATAAATCATGCGTGTATATAGTATAGTACGGAGCCCCGCAGGGGACGTAGAATTCTTTTTTTTTATTAATTCGTTCCCACAAAATAACAATTTGTTCCCTCAATTTAAGAAAATCGAACAAATTGTTATTTTGTGGGAACGAATTAATAAAAAATATCCCCTTCGGGCCTCCATACAATTCAAACCGGAGTTCAGTTTCATCAATCATGCGTGGATGTAGTATAGGCCTGCCTACCAAGTCAACGAGGCAACATGAATGTGTGCCTCTGTATTGGACGATTGATCTTATGACATGCACGGCCAGCATAGTCAGGCCCATAAGCAGGAATTAATTTAGGGGGGGGGGGGGGGGGGTGTGCGTTATCGATGACGAAGGGCTAACATTATTTTTTGCACATCCAGGGACAGACCTCGGCAGATTAACTTTTTCACCCCTAAGTAACTGGAATGGATTTTTGATATGTTAATTTTGCAAACAATCCAATCATCACAAAATGATTTTCAGATCAGTTCATTTATGAACATGGGGTGATTTTGCGTTGCGATTTCAAACCCTACCCTAGGGCATGCAAAATACTTTCATTATATTTCCATCCCACTGGTCTGTCGGATGATACTTTAAATTGTGGCTCCATCTCTATATGATCTTGGCTGTTGCTGGGACGTTAAGCCCATTCATTAATTTCATTTGTCACCAGTGTAGCCACCAGGGGCCCTTTTCACTAAACTAAAATGTTTGTAAGTGCAAAATTATGATAGTCCGTAAATTTCACATTAACAATGTTTTCTTGTAAACAATTATTGGATTTACATTTATTGAGCATAGGCTGCATATGCAGCCTATGCTCAATAAATGTAAATCCATCAATTGAAATTTCCAGACAATCCTAAATTGGCTATTACGAACATTTTAGACTTACTAGGTTTAGTGAAACGGGCCCCAGATTATCTTGCACTTCCTCATAATCTGATCTGGAACTACGCTGGTCGCAAATGTTGGAAGGTCTGTTTTATCAGATGGCAGCACATATATAACATTATGGAGGAAATTATATTCCCAGATGTCTGGCAGGTGTATATATTTGTTTGTATATACGTCATACCAATGCATATACAGTGAAACCCCTTCAAACCTGACTTATACATGTGCATTATCATTCCTGATTCAGTGTAAATATATCGGGCGCGTCGGAAGGTAGCTGACATTGGGGCCGCGAGGCACCCACTTACAAAATGGTTAATGACGTGCAAGTGTCGTAGGGCCCTCCCCCCAAGAAAATTTGGAAAACCAGAATGCCTTAGACACGATTTCCCGGTACACAGGTCACTATTTCACCTGCCGCTGCCGTGTACCGAAATAAATTCCCGAAGTCTTTTAATATTAGGGCCAAACAACCTCCACCCAGCTTGCCAAAATATTGAGGCCGCAACCTCTGTATAATGATGTAATGTGATTTAATATCAATAATTTCTGTTGAAAAACATGTGACAATAAAAGACGATGGTCCAAAATTGCTTTTAGAAAATGTCTCGAGTTGTCCTAGTTTGTTTTGGAATACATAATCATTGGAGTTATTCAACAGAGAATTTTATAGGATAACTCTTGTAGCTCATGTGACTCAGCCTGAATACAAGTAGTCTCCCTTGATACACCGTTTTGTTATAAATATGAGGCTGCAACTGCAAAAATGAGGTTTATGGGTTTTGCGACCAGTGTAGATCCAGATCAGCCTGTGCATCCACACCGTCTGATCAGGATCTGGCTATTTCATTATAATTTAGTGTCCGGAATGAAATTCCAAGACATATTCATGACATTTATAAGGAGAAATTAAAGAAAATATAATGAATTGTCATCTGATATTTTTGAACTATTTATAGCCCACAAATTTCCCAGCATGCAAAGAGTTATAATTGCTGCAGGCACCAGTCTGAGAAACTGACTCATTTGCATCTACATGTTTGTGAACATAAATGTTGAGGTATATTGTGTTGAATTGGTTAAGCCCCAATCAATCAATCAATCATTGATGTGTATTATACGGCACCGGAGTGCCAGATTGGCTATGTTGACGCTAGGATTTGGAAATTAATAGCCAAAGAATGAGCTGATAGTGCGAAAAAAGACAATACTAGTTTACATATACTCCAACATCTGTAAAAACATAGTACTTTGTCAAATAATTTTTGAAATTTTTAGTAGCCAAAATGTTCATTTCTCAAATATTAGTAGCCAAAGAGTTATTTTAGTAGCCAACTGGCTCAGAGCTTCAGATAAGTTTTGTGTTAAGAGTATTATACCCCCAGATTTCAAATTCAATGCATATTTTACTTTTACAAATGTATTATTTATTTTCTTCCTTATTAAATATGGTAGGAAATCACACTATTTTCACTACTCGATTTTCACATTACTGTCAGTATTTGTACTCCCACTTTTGATAATCAATGCGTGTTCTGCTAAAGTAAGTGCGTAAAATACGCCAATACGCACCTTAACTGGAGCTCTGAACTGGCTACTGTGGCTATCAGTAGCGCCAACCCAGATCAGGATCTCGTACATTCAGTGGACATGTAATTTACACTTTCTCTACAGATTCAGACTGGTTGTATACTCAATCACGTACAGTGTAACCTGTCTAAACCGGACACCAAGAAAACATCTGTGATCTTATTTTTGATGAGTTTCTTGGTCATTTATCACCGGTGCTAATGTCTGTTCGTGATCGCATAGCTCAGAACTATGACTCAGAATGGTCAAATGCCTGATTGACAGTGAAACTTCTCTAAGCCGGACACCCTGGGGACCTCCCAGGGTGTCCAGTTTAGAGAGGTTTCACTACTTGTAGCCTGATAATGATCTATATATTGCTTGTTAGAAGCATGACGCGTGTTTCATTGATGCAATGGCGAACTGTGCAGATCCTGATCAGACTGCGGATGCACAGGCTGATCTGGATCTACACTGGTCGCAAAACCCACAATCCCCATTTCACCAGTGACAGCCATGTTTATATTGAACTATGAAGGGAAGTAACTGCCTCAAGCATACACAATACAATAACCAATAGTCTAGGCAGAGTATTATCCCATGAAACAAGACTAAATTTGTTGTGCCATCAATATTACTGGGCACGGTTGCTCAAAACCTCTGTTAGCTTAACAAACTGTTAAATCTTTAACATTGTTAAGAATTTAACATTAACAGTCCGTTAAGCTAACAGAGGTTTTGAGCAACCGGGCTCAGGTATACATGTACATCTAATTACAGTCTAAACAAAAACATCACATCATTGCAGATAAGAATTGTCTTATTTATTTTCTTATATCTCCATCGAAACAGATAAATTGGTAGAGATTTTGAAAAGCCTTGGCTTCTATGAAACCAGAAGAAATGATATGCTATGTCATTATCCTTACATTCTAAACGAAAACATTGTGGTATATAATCATCGTGTCGTATGTCTTATATCTCTATCGAACCATATAAATTGGTAGAGCTACTGGATTCCTGCAACTTCCATGAAGCAAGAACCGATCTAAATGAGAATTGCCACAGATAAGCATTTTGTCATATTTCTTTTATTATTTCTTCATCAAAACATATAAATTGGTAGAGCTTTTTGAATTGCCTCGCTAAAGTTGGTTCAAGCTAGCCCTTCAAAATAGGGAGAAATTTTCATAAAAAAATTGCGAAAATAGACCATTAATTTTTGTCCAAAGTTTCTGTTTTATATATTGAAAAAATTCTCCCTCAACTCAAAATAGGGAGAAGTCAAACAATTTATGGAGAGAATTTCGCCCACTTTGCTCTGTAAACTGTAAACTTTATATTGTTTCTCATCAAAAGGCCGAACTATCGTATGATATTACATACCATTCTGTCTATCTATTGATGATTACCAGAATCTGAGTAATGATAGCTAGCATGGATCGGTTAGCGTTGAAGCAGTTTCTGATTGGTTAATGGGCCTTTAGTACGGATCTTTGCCATCAGGTCTTGGCTTGAATTTCAGAAATAAAACAGCAGCCGACAACATTTAATTGAGAAATAAGGCTAGATATAACGCAACAGCAGAGGATAATTGTTCCGTGTAGCAGTCGAAGGGTTATATGTATGGAGCATATAGTAGTATTACAGAATCTTTGGGAGTCACAACTTTATAGTATTTTATCTAAATTTGTGTTATAACAAGTATAAGTTGTTGTTCACATATTTTATTGGATTTTTAAGGAATTAAATGCGAAGAGCTTTAGCGACCGCAACATTTAATTCCCTAAAAATCTAATATGTAAACAATAACATACTTATAATTAGCCAGGTTTATAATGCAGTCTGCTATCCGAGTATTAATTTTGAATTGCCTGTCGAACATGTAGTCATGCAATCTGGTAAATCTCTTATAGAGAGGTGGTCGTTGTAGACTTGGCTGTTGTAGAAAGGTTAAATATACAGCCATTGTTTTGATTGGGATATAAAATATTGGCTGTTACAGAGAGGTGACCTTTGTAGAGACGTGGAGGTTAGACTGTACTACAAACTATAATTTCACTTTTCACACAATAGTTTCCAATGGACCCCAATCATAGTGTTATAAAGAGGTTTAATGAAATGTATTTACCTTACAAGCAAACAATGTGCTTTTAAAAGTTTATATATACGATAATACAGTGTAACTTGTCTATTCCGTACCCTGTCTATTCCAGAATCTTGTAATATGTGAAATAAGTGGAGCACAATACTGGCCAGCGATTGGCTTAGAAAGTCGGGCGAATCATAAATAGCGTTATACTGGGGTTGAATGTGCGCAGCTTACCCGATTCCCCGAGTTGACTTCATATCTCTGCTCCATACAGTAGCAATACATACCCTGATACAAGCAACAGGCGATAATTGAGCTGACCAGCCAGAAAACGTACAGCTTGCTGTTGCAGCCAGCACAGATCGTTTGATCAAAGTCACCATGATTTTATCAAGAAATTATTTTTGCAAGTTTTATGTATAAGCGAGCGGCTTTGACCCAGATCGGACTGTGCAGTCCAATCTGGGTCAAAGCTGTTTGATCGAAGTTTAGAGATGGGTCATTGAGAGGTGGGCTATTTTCCAACATAGCGGACCAATTAGTGATTAATTATTCACATGTTTTGTTGTCATTACCACCCTGTGTTCCATTCTGGAGGAAAGTCAAGCTGAAGACATGATTTCCACTCGGATAGTTCGGGTGAAATCAGCCTAAGGGTATTTCTATATTTCTGTACCGGAGTCGTAGTGTATGTACCTAGCTATTTCATATTGTCACATTTCTGTCCAGTCACCAGAATATTGAAGATAATGATGGTTAATTGGTTCCAAGCAAATTGATTGGAGTTTGTATATATGATCTGTGTTGGGATAACACGTATCTCACAGTTGGCGCTGTGTTCTGTAAACCAACAATACTAACATTCATTGATGGAAAGTCTGTGGCACTGCCAGGTCATATGAGGTCCATTATTGGGTGTAAAATAAATAATAACTAGAGAAAGGTTGATGGCGCGTCATCACATTATACCCATTTTTCCAAATCAAAAATCTAAATTCAACTTGTACATCTACACATCACAAGGAAGTCACATTGCGCATCTGCACACCATAAAGAAGATACATACCACATATTAAGTCTCAAGCTATTACGGTTTAAAAGTTTTTCTTCTCACAAGGCAAATTTGAGAAATTACAAGTCCAAATAGGGGGAGATAATCGATGACCCGGGGTCAGATCAAAAATTGAATTCACTTTGCACGTCTGCACACCATAAAAAAGGAACATAGCAAATATCAATTATCTATATATTATGGTTTAAAAACTTTACATTTTACAAGAAAATGGGACCGACGAACTGACGGCCGGATGGATGGACAGGTATCATGAAATACCTGTGTGTGATCAGGAAATACCTGATGTGATCAGGAAATACCTGTTTGTGATCATGAAATACCCATTGTGATCATATCATGAAATACCTGTATGTGATCATGAAATACCTGTATGTGATCATGATGAAATACCTGTATGTGATCATAAAATACATGTACATGTGATCTTAAATAACTGTATGTGATCATGAAATACCTGTGTGTGATCATGAACTACCTGTATGTGATCATAAAATACCTGTGTGTGATCATGAAATACCTATGTGTGATCCAGAGGAAATATATGTATGTGATCATGAAATACCTGTATGTGATCATTGATCATGAAATACCTGTATGTGATCATGAAATACCTGTATGTGATCATGTGATCATAAAATACCTATGTGTGATCATAAAATACCTATGTGTGATCATAAAATACCTGTGTGTGATCATAAAATACCTATGTGTGATCCAGAGGAAATATCTGTATGTGATCATGAAATACCTGTATGTGATCATTGATCATGAAATACCTGTAAGTGATCATGAAATACCTGTATGTGATCATGAAATACCTGTATGTGATCATGAAAACCTGTGTGTGATCATGAAATACCTATATGTGATCAGGAGGAAATACCTGTATGTGATCAGGAGGAAATACTAGCTGTATGTGATCAGGAGGAAATACTAGCTGTATGTGATCAGGAGGAAATACCTGTATGTGATCAGGAGGACATACCTGTAAGTGATCAGGAATAAATACCTGTATGTGATCATGAAATACCTGTATGTGATAAAGAGGAAATACCTGTATGTGATCAGGAGGAAATACTAGCTGTATGTGATCAGGAGGATATACCTGTATGTGATCATGAAATACCTGTATGTGATCATAAAATACCTGTATGTGATCAGGAGGAAATACCTGTATGTGATCAGGAGGAAATACCTGTATGTGGTCAGGAGGAAATACCTGTATGTGATCAGGAGGAAATACTAGCTGTATGTGATCAGGAGGGAATACTAGCTGTATGTGATCAGGAGGAAATACCTGTATGTGATCATGAAATACCTGTATGTGATCAGGAGGAAATACCTGTATGTGATCAGGAGGAAATACTAGCTGTATGTGATCAGGAGGAAATACCTGTATGTGATCATGAAATACCTGTATGTGGTCAGGAGGAAATACCTGTATGTGATCAGGAGGAAATACCTGTATGTGATCAGGAGGAAATACTAGCTGTATGTGATCAGGAGGAAATACTAGCTGTATGTGATCAGGAGGAAATACATGTATGTGATCAGGAGGAAATACTAGTTGTATGTGATCAGGAGGAAATACTAGCTGTTTGTGATCAGGAGGAAATACCTGTATGTGATCAGGAGGAAATACTAGCTGTATGTGATCAGGAGGAAATACCTGTATGTGATCAGGAGAGAATACCTGTATGTGGTCAGCTGACACTGGGCCTCAGCTGGCACTACCATCACTGCAACTGGAGATCCTGGATTTATTGGCAACACTGAATGTTTAGTGCTGAGATTACAGCCTGAGACAGTTTATGGAGAAATATTGTCACAGACTGGGTTCTGATATTTACTTGTGCAGTGATGTGGATTACCGTATTCTGACTTTATCAGGCGATTTCACAAAAAATGTAAGGTATGCTTATCTTGCTAAGTACACTTTGAGGGAGAAATCAATTTAAGGATTTTTGTTTTATACTGAATTTATTACATTATCACAGCCATTTCAGTATAATAATTCTGCATACTTTTAATCACCAAATATATGCAGTTGTATACTATACTTAGCTAGAGAAGTATACTTAGCAATTTTGGTGAAATCGGCTTCTGGACTGTGCAGTATTTCGGTTGAGGATTCTAAATTTAGGTTGTGTACGGTTGTGGAAATTTATGGTGTGTGCTTTGCTTCATAATTGAGGTCAAGGAATAGAAAAACTTCACCAATCTACACGTTGTAAACTGATGATTATGCCAACACACATCACAGGCAGAAATTCCCGTCAAAACATTCTAATATGACCAAACGTTATGCAAGTTTTCATATCTGTACACTTTCTGCAAAGTTATTTATGCATTTATTCCAATCAAATTAAAAAGGTTATAAAGTCTTAATGAAAATAAAAATAATATTTCTTTGCATGTTAACTCATGATAACTCATCAAGTTCATCTAATAAAATAATGAGAAACAATTAAATTACATTTTATATTACATAGATACATGTAATTATAAATAATAATTTATTTCATGATGTCATATCGGAATATGCATCTTTCAGCTAATTAAACTATTTTCAAGCCATTTTAACTATTTGTTAATTTTGCATAATTATGTTTTTCAGTGTTCATTTACTAAAAGTATCATTTAACCCATTTCATGCTGAGGATACTCTGATTTTTGTTGAAAAAATCTCATTATTTTGTTCATTCATCGATAAAGGTATATGTTGTTACCACTCATTTGAACCGTCTCGTTGAGACAGTTCAAATGAGTGGTAACAACATATACTTTCCAAAGGATATAAAGAAAATAGGGATATTTTTCTCTCAAAAGGTTCATACTACTAAAAGTGTATCCCGTCTGTAATAGGTTAAAGAAAGAGAAAAGTTGCACTATTGACCATTAACCCTTAGGCCGCTACTCACAACAATTGTCGTCTGCTGTTGCTTTTATATCTTGCCTTATTTGTCAATAAAAACATGGTTTGACAGCACTTCAGAATAATTTCCAATGGAAATGATTCTGAAGTGCTGTCAAAGCATGTTGTAAATTATTCTAAAGTGCTGTCAAAGCATGTTTTTGATAATAAAAATGGAAAATAGAAAATAAACAGCAGACGACAAAAAAATTAAGATAGCGGTCTAAGGGTTAAAAATCGCACATGTTCTAAGGTACAAAATCACATGGCTTGTCTTCTTTCTTGGTGTATTTCGTCTTGTAGATGACTGTTATAATGTAGCCATCCAGTACATATAGCAACAATTTTGAGTTGAAGGTTCCCAAATGAAACAAACAAAAACGAATGGAAACAAAGCAAAACTAGAGCTGAAGCTGCATCAACGGTTTGAGGCTTGATGTACTGACAAACGTACACTGGCAAAGTGATTAGAAGACATTGTCAATGACGAAAACATATGAAACTCAAAAAAAATTGATGCAATTCCAATGAAATTGAAAAAATAAAGTTTTGTATTTTCAGAATCGCTTGACTATCCTAAGCATTTTTCATTATATAGCGTTCTACGAAATGTGTACCGTTAACCCCCTAGTCTGACATTGAAGTTGAGACGATTCTAAAGCACTCACAGCATGTCAGTTCGTATATAAAATGAAAATTGTTTTATATTGTTACTGTGTGATTTAACGTGACGCTGTCAAACTTCAAATGCATGTAGCTCTCTCATTTGAGCAGATAGCTAAAAACTACCAGCGATGCGGAGATAGAGAATTTTATTGCCTTTTTAATGGAAAAAAAATATTTGAAATTGGTTGAATAATAAAAAAGTTATGACCATTTCAAATTTAAAAAAATGAAAGAACCAAACTTCAAATGCCTACAACTCTCTCATTTGGGCAGATAGCCAAAAACTACCAGCGAAGCGGAGATAGAGAATTTTGTTGGCTTTTTAATGGGAAAAAAAATATTTGAAATCGGTTAGATAATAACAAAGTTATGAACATTTCAAATTTGAAAAATTGAGAAAAAAAACGTCCAAGTTTGAAAGGCAATAGAATCGGAACTCTTCAAGCTATAGCTCTGAAAAGTATCATCTTTTGTGCGGATGAATGTCCCGCGTCACGCTGTCAAAAAATTATGTTGCTGAGATTACTGTACAAATTGGAAACTGTTTTCGAAGACCACCCGTTAAAATAAAAAAGAAAATCCGAAATTGTTGATTTTTTTCATTTTTCTCAACTTCACATGTCAATAGCTCTCTCATTTGAGCAGATAGCCAATAACGGCCAGGCAAGCGAAGATAGAGATTTCTCGCAGCTTTCGAATACAAAAAGAATTTTTGAAATCGGTTGAAAAATGTGGAAGTTATAGGACATTATATGATATATGACGTCACTTCCGGTTTCGTGGAAAGTGACGTCATGAGAATTCTGAAAATTGCGTTATTCTCGTCTGACAGTTGATACAAATCGGCATACAAAATTTGAAGTCGATCCGACAAGCGGTTTGGGCTGTAGTCCCGACGGCTGAATAAAAAGAAGAAAAAAAACCAACGAAAACAAAAGGTTTGAGGAATCAAATTCCTCAAACCTAATTTGATGCAATTCCAATGAAATTGAAAAAAAAAGTTTTGTATTTTCAGAATCGCTTGACTATTCTAAGCATTTTTCATTATATAACGTTCTACGAAATGTGTACCGTTAACCCCCTAGTCTGACATTGAAGTTAAGACGATTCTAAAGCACTCACAGCATGTCAGTTCGTATATAAAACCAGTGTCTGATACAGCCCACCATACCTGTCTGGCCTCCACCTCGAAGTTTGTCAGCTGTACACACTGTTCTAGGCGGCTAAGTTTATATGCTCGTTCTCAAACTTCAAATGCATGTAGCTCGCGCATTTGAGCAGATAGCTAAAAACTACCAGCGAACCGGAGATAGAGAATTTTATTGGCTTTTTAATGCAAAAAAAATATTTGAAATTGGTTGAATAATAAGGAAGTTATGACCATTTCAATTTTTTTTTAAAAACTTCAAATGCCTACAACTCTCTCATTTGGGCAGATAGCCAAAAACTACCAGCGAAACGGAGATAGAGAATTTTGTTGGCTTTTTAATGCAAAAAAAATATTTGAAATCGGTTAGATATAAAAATGTTATGACCATTTCAAATTTGAAAAATTGAAAAAAAACGTCCAAGTTTGAAAGACAATAGAATCAGAACTATTCAAGCCATTGCTCTGAAAAATATCATCTTCTGTGCGGATGAATGTCCCGCGTGACGCTGTCAAAAAATTATGTTGCTGAGATTACTGTACAAATTGGAAACTGTTTTCAAAGACCACCCGTTAAAATAAAATAAAAATCTGAAATTGTTGATTTTTTTCATTTTTCTCAATTTCACATGTCTATAGCTCTCTCATTTGAGCAGATAGCCAAACATTGTCAGCGAAACGAAGATAGAGAATTCTCGCAGCTTTACAATTCAAAAAGAATTTTTGAAATCGGTTGGAAAATAAGGAAGTTATAGGGAATTATATGATATATGACGTCACTTCCGGTTTCGTAGAAAGTGACGTCATGAGAATTCTGAAAATTGCGTTATTCTCGTCTCACTGTTGATGCGAATCGGTATACAAAATTTGAAGTCGATCCGACCAGCGGTTTGGGCTGTAGACTGAACGGCTGAATAAAAAAAAAAAAAAAAAAAAAACCAACGAATACAATAGGTTTTCGGCGCAGCTGAAAGCCGCCTCAAACCTAATTATTGTTTTGTACAGGGATAAACAGCTGACGACAAAAAAATTAAAATAGCGGTCTAAGGGTCAAGTTGTGGATGTAATATTTGACTGGGTCATGCAATATTTAGGCTGTGGAGCTGAATTCAATGCATGGGCTCTGCTCTATTTTAAGGATGTATTCTATTACATGTACATGGCCATGTACTATTTCAGTTGTGGAGTTGAATTTATGCATAGGCGTCGCCAGGGGAGGGGGTAGGGTTCGGGGTGTGCGAATGAACCCCCATTTCAGTTTTAACTTTTGGGTGCAAGTATGACTATTAGAAAATATAGCTCTAATATGCTTTAGAATGCTGGAAATTGCACATAGAAATAAAAAAAAATCCAGGGGAGGACCCACGAACCTCTCGTGTAACAAAATTGGATACCTCTCTCGGCAGTCGATACCCACAGGAAAATTCCTGGCAACGCCTATGTCTATGGTGTGGATTGTGTTATACATTGTAGGCTAATTTCTACATTAAGGACCTGTTCTATACCTGATCATCGTTTTATTCAAAGATAATTGCTTCGTAAATGTGATAGAATATATGTATAACATATATGTGAATACTGCCTCGTTACAGTATCCTATACGGCACATGGAGTGGCCTTGTCGGCCATCTTTGTGTGTTCCAGCCATCAGCCAGTTTCACCTGTTCTGCTGTTTGACAAAGAACTCCAAATGTGAGGTAGAACATATCAGAGCTCCAGTTAAGGTGCGTAATTTGACCAACTTGGGGTGAATTTTTTAGCTCACCTGAGCAAAGCTCATGTGAGCTATTGTTATGGCAAAGTGTCCGTCGTCCGTCGTCTGTCGTCCGTTCGTCCGTTCGTCCGTCCGTGAACATTTTCAATCATCTTCTTCTCCTGAACTGCTGAGCCGATATTGGTTAAATTTCACAGGGATGATATATGGGTGATGCCATTTCAGATTTGTTAAAATGGAGGTCATCGACAATCCAAGATGGCCGCCATGGAAAAGTAGGTCAAATTCTTAAAAAATCTTCTTCTCACGAACCGCCAGGCCGATTTCGACGATACTGGGTATGAATGATCGATAGTTAGTGCTGTTTCAGATTTGTTCATATGGTGGCCCGAGGTGTCAAATAGGGGTAAATTTTATTTTTAACCGAATATAGTCATATAATATATCAAATCGAAGGTATTGACGAGACGATCACTCTGGAGAATTTTTTGTCTAAATTAGATGATTACGTCATCCAAGATGGCCACTGATAGTTCAAAAGGTCATTCTTTTACTAAAGATTTCAAACGTCTTTTTCTTGTGAACTGCTTGGCCGATATTGGCCAAACTTAACTGTAATGGTCTGTGGGTGAAGCCTGTTCATTTTTGTTAAAATGGAGGTCATCACCAAATCCAAGATGGCCGCCGTTGAGAAGTAGGTCAAATTGTCAAAAAATCTTCTTCTCACAAACCTCCAGGCCGATATCGACGAAACTTGGTAAGAATGATCGATAGTTAACGCTGATTCAGATTTGTTCACATGGTGGCCTCTGGGTCAAAAATGGTCATGGCCCGAGGGGTCAGATAGGGGTCAAATTTTATTTTTGACCGAATATGGTCATTTTATATATCAAATCGAATTTATAGCAGTAAATCACATGCACATTCGCAATATATGTTAGATCAGAAGGAACCAACAAATTCTGTGAAACATTTGAAGTTGTAAGTGAAGAGTCTTTGTGAAATCAAGATGACCACTATGGAGGCTTTTAGGTGAGCGATACAGGCCCATTTGGGCCTCTTGTTTTATTTCTTCATCAAAAATGGCAAGTTGGGAGTGCTTTAGAATCGTCTCATTGAGACGATTCTAAAGCACTCCCAAGTTGCCATTTTTGATGGAGAAATAAGAAATTTACCTCCAAATTACGCACCTTAACTGGAGCTCTGGAACATATGATATAATGTAGCTAATCACATGTAGAAAAGCCAGAACGGGTGTGTACACTAACGTAGGCTGTGCATCACATTGGAAAGTTTATACATAAACATTTATTGTGAGATTGATGAGAGATTGTATAGTTTGCTGGCATAATATTTATAGCTTGCCATTGTCATATCTGCATGTCTATTATGTATGGCTCCAAATCGTATTTGGTTTACTGTCATATTATTTACCGTATGTGTCAAATGCACGAAGTGGTGAAACTGTACAATGGCAGCAGTTGTACATACAAAGATGGCAGTGATGGTAACTCAATGTACCATATAGCACAGGTTGAAGTTAAACGGACCATTAGGTCTATAAATGTTTTGTTTTAGGTTATTTTGTTTTCATTTATAGCTGCTTTTAGGCATATTTAATGTATTTATAGACCTCGGTCCGTTACTTCAACCTGTGCCATATAGTATGCAATAACAAGACAATATTCATAAATCACATCACTCTTATGAAGCAATTATCATTGAAGCCAAATGTATCTATCTATGATCTACTACCCTAATGAAATGGGTGACATATTTTGTATTTGTGCTGTGTATTATGTCGTTTGCAAGGATTGGGTATTTTGATCTACACTCATCACAATGGCTGTGCCAGAACATCAGCAATTGATCTCACTGTGAGCTTGCCAAATGTCTTTAAAATAACAAAGAATTGCCATTTAGACCGGTTATGTGTGAAATTGCTGTTCCCAAAAGTCATTTTCCGCAAGATTACTGGATGCTTTTTTGCTGGACACAATAAGACCATTCGTATTGATGCAGTCTTGTTTGTGTGTGTCTACAGAGCTCTTCAACCTTGAATATTGTTTAGGAAGCTACCTTATATGTGGCTGTGACTGAAAGAGTGGAATTATAACCAAGCGGTTAAGACCTCCGACTCTCACTCTGGCAGCCCGGGCTCGATACTCGATCCCGCCATGAAATACAATTGTATGTCCCGCACTACTAACTGGTTCTACCAAGGTGTGCCATATAGCGGCTTGATACGCGGGTATGCAAGGCCTAAGAGCAAATTATGTTGCATTGTGTTTCATTGGGAAACCAAAATACGTATATAATAAGTCACTAATTATGCTGAGATAATTGTCACCTAGCAAGCAGCCTCTGCGACAAAGATGCTTAAATTTGTAGCCGGTGTGCGGTTTCGGACATTGATGACACTCTATGGCCAATTACGCTACAAATGTCACCAGTTAAATATCTTCTAACGACATGTTGAACCAAGTTAGCCTGACATTCTGTTGAATGCCACTAATAAAGGTTTGAGGGGAGGTCAAAAAGATATTAGAATTTTTGTTTCAAATGTGTGCTATATCAGTCTAATTACAGTTGTTTCTGTCAAAATGTTCCGGGTTTATACGTGTACAAAGTGTTGTGCGTTGCGTATCCGTGGAGTTTCCGTTAGTTGCGTTTCAAACCGTGTGTCGTCTACGTGTAATACGTTTTCGGCCATGCGTTGCGTTTCCCCACTCTTGCGCATGCGCGAAAGTCGAACAAACCGTGTTCAACGCATTGAGTTTCAAAAGCGTGTAATCCGTGTACAACTGTTGTAAACGTATACAACGGTTGTAAACAACGTATTGAGTTTTAAAAGCGTGTAATCCGTGTACAACGGTTGTAAACGTATACAACGGTTGTAAGCGTATACAACGCTAAGGTAAACCGTTTAAACGATTTAACGCTTTCTTTGACGAACGGTTACACGCATCTACATGTACACAGCACCGTACCGATGAAACCGTGTTATACGTATAACACGTTTCCACGGGTTTTAACGCATTACACGTTTTGGTATGCCAACCTTGTATCGCGTAGAATGCGCATGCTCTGATCGTTCTTTGTGTGTGTATATATACTTCTAGACTCACTGCAGGGCTTCTAACATTTTCAGTTTTCCCGTTCTGGACCGATTTTTGAACCGATTGAGATTTGAAAACTAGTCTTAAAAATCGGTCCGAGAAAAATTGCCAGTCGGCTGCTATTTCGCTATAAACCTTGTAAATTTACCGGTTTTGACCACCAAGTAATTTATGACACATATCCGCGGGCCATATCCGTGTTAAACCAGTGTGCAGCTCGCTGTGTATTCAGTTTCCCCAAATATCGATTAATCTTAACACACGCGTGGGACAGGTGTATAGCACAGGTGGAAGACTCGGACCTATGACACCAAAAAAATGCCTATTAAAAAAAATCCCATTACCCCACCCACTTGGTCTCGTACAGTACATAACGTTAATTCAAGGTGAGCATAAATAGCGCTATTATAGAAAGAGCCCTCTTTTTTCCGGCTCGCACAAACACAATAAACATCGATTAAATGTATGAAATATGTCTTTGGCAATCGATGAAGGTATTAACTGTGTGAATATACTCACTTCAAATCGCTGTTTCAAGTATTTATTGAGTTATTCGCGTTTTGATTACCCCATCCAAAGTGAAAGTTGCGTGTACGAAAGAATCTCACACAGAATCGGAGGCCGTCCGGCTGGATTATCGGTCATATTTGGCCGATAGCTGATCGCCAGCTCAAACTAAAGTCGTGCACCATGATCATATACATTAGAGACTCCAACCATACAAAGTTCGTCCAATTGTGATCGTTCGCCGATCTAAAAAACACTTTTTTCTAATTTTATTGACTTTCTTTCATGATTCGCGTACTATCAGATTATGTCTTCCGGAAACCCTGAAAAGGGAAAGTCCTCGCGTCTATTTTTAGGTTTAACCAATCAGAGATGTTCTTACATAGACGCTTCGGTGGTTGTATTATGGAAGATAGTGCATTGACCCAGTTCCAGATAATGAACGAAATTATAGAAAAAAGTGTTTTTTAGATCGGCGAATAAAAACATGTTTTCATCATGCCCCTGTGTACAGTGGTTTAATTGAAGAGATATAGAGAATAGTAGGTTAGTGCCGTGAATGGGAAAAATATCCGGCAAGGCTCAAGAATTTCTTTATTTCTCATCAGAAGTATATGTTGTGACCACTCATTTGAACCGTCTCGCCGAGACGGTTCAAATGAGTGGTCACAACATATACTTTGGTTCAGAAATAAGGAAAATAGGTAGAGAATAGTAGGTTAGTGCCGTGAATGGGAAAAAATATCTGGCAAGGCTCAGGAAACGGGATGGGCGAGGCTCTGCCGAGCACATCTCGTTTCCGTGCCGCGCCAGATATTTTTTCCCATTCACGGCACTAACCTACTATTCTATTTATCCGGTCAACATCTACAAATGGCTGTAAAATGCAAAAATAGTATTGACTGGATATCAACAATGTTTCACGGCACCGTGTTTCACGGCACATACGCACTGTGTTGACGGGATAAATGACGATACTAGGACCACTGTATGTAAGTATCAGTATTGAACGCAACAAGATGGTAATAAAAACAACCCAACGGTCCGAGTCTCTTAGACCGCTACTCACAACAATTGTCGTCTGCTGTTGCTGTTATATCTTGCCTTATTTCTCAATAAAAACATGGTTTGACTGCACTTCAGAATAATTTCCAATGGAAATGATTCTGAAGTGCTGTCAAAGCATGTTGTAAATTATTTTAAAGTGCTGTCAAAGCATGTTTTTGATGATAAAAATGGAAAATAGAAAATAAACAGCAGACGACAAATAAAATAAGATAGCGGTCTAATTAAGGGTTAATATATCTTCAATTAAACCACTTTACACAGGGCCATGATAAAAACATGTTTTTATTTTTATAGTATTTTTTCAAAAAATTATGCGCCTTTAATCCTTTCACCACTAATAATGGAGTTATCCATGTGAAGTTTCAGACTATTCCATCAATGTGCAAATTGTTAATGAAATCATTACCAAACTTACATTACGCAAACACGTCTTATTTGGAATTAATAAATCACCGAACTACTTTCGGCAAGGGAGATAATCAATATCACGCAAACTATTTTCCAAGCGGATTGTTCTGTTTATGATTAGTATATATAGTTTTAAGCTATCTCCTGTGATATATAATGATACATTACTTTGTTATGTTATGGGTACTAATACATGTTGTTTCAATAGCGTATCTCTGTAACGGTATCGTTGTAGATGGAGTTGCAAATAATTTAATAATTATTACGTTCAAATTGTTGCGTAATACTGATAGCACTTCTGTATAACTGTGATTGTCGTAAATGGCGCAATAGTCGTGAGGTTAAGGTCGCTGATTTCAATGATTTAATTACCGATTCCCGAAAGGGTCGGGGGTTCAAACCTCGACGTGGTTTTTTTTTTTTTATCCATATATATTATTTTTGTGATTTTAATATTTTCACAATTTTATGATTTTAATAAAAATACCTATAAATTGATAGAAACTTACCAACAATGAAAGTGTCTGTCTTTAAGTAATATATACACAGACAGTTTGTTACTGTTTTTAGCCAGGTTTTTTTAAAAAAAATCCAGGCTATTGGATTGGCGAAAGCCGGGCGGGCGGCGGGCGGGCGGGCGGGCGGCGTCCACAATCAATGTTAAGTTTTCGTGTTTGAGTCCATTTCTTTGTTACTGTACCACCTAGGACCACCAAACTTTCACAGCTTCATAATCAAGGGGTGCCCACCACATATCACTATCCAACATGTTTCTTTTTTTTTAACTTCACCCATTTTTTCTGCGCAGTCGACTTAGCCATTTTCAATGTTAAGTTTTCGCGTTTTCAATGTTAAGTTTTCGTGTTTAAGTCCATTTCTTTGGTACTGTACCACCTAGGACCACCAAACTTTCACAGCTTCTGTGCGCAATGTCAAGGTCAAATTACTTTGAATTTATTTGTTTGTTTGTTTTTTCGTGTACTATATCTCTGCAACTGCTTCACCCATTACCTTGATACTTCACATGGGTGTTTATCATCATTGTCGCACCCGCTTGCGGAAAGCGCGATATCGTCGGCATTTTGGCATACGTCCGTCTGTCCGTACGTCCGTGTGTCCGGTTAAAGTTTTTTCATTAAAGTTTTTCCATCTACTATATCTATTTTTTTAGTGTCCATACCTCGCCCCAAGGCGCGACATGCAGGCCACGGCCATCTAGTCTACAAAAATTGGGTATAATTATGTTATCCAAGTGTCCATGCTTGGAAAAAACCTGGCCTTCGTGGCTTTGCCTCGTTTCTTGTTTTAAGTTTAAGTAATATATACACAGACAGTTTGTTACTGTTTTTTTAAGTTTCAGGTACTGTCTATACCATATAATGTTTTACTGTCCCAAAATCTATTTTTTTGGCTGTCACAATTAATTAATTTTCGGACAGCAAACATTTTTTTTATGAATTTGAAATAATTATTGTCCTCCATCTGCTCACAACACTGTTCGAACTGCGCCTGTGGCTACCACGACCAGAATTCACTGGCCGCAAACACAGTAGCCATCGGCGTCTATTTATTAAATTATTATTTTTTATTTTATTTGAATTCCGCGTTAACGCTGCATTTTGTGTCAACACCATTTACAGAAAATATTGGTGATTTTCTAAACGAATATCAGAGAAATGCATGCGGCTATATATTTTGTCAATTTTCAACACCATTTACGGAAAAAAAATACTGATTTTTTAAAACAATATCGGCACAACTAAATACGGTATAGATTAATTTTTGTCAACTTTTCAACACCATTTACGGAAAATATTACTGATTTTCTAAAAACAATATCGGCGAAGGTGTACTGAACTACTCTTTATTTTAAATAACCAGCCGTCTAATTATAGATCTGTGTATAATTCGGAGTAGTTATCGTTAATTGACATTGTTGTCTCTGACAGTGAGGTGTTGTGGCCTCACAAATCAAAATAAGACCACGTCAATTTCAAAACATTGCCTAAGGGTCACAGCTGTGTGGTGTCATCAGATCAACATCTCGTCACACACAACTACGCATTATCGATTTTTTTCCCCACACAAAGCGACGTGTATTTACAACTAGATCTGTGTAATGTGTCGGGTGTAGGTAGCCAAAGACCATACATAAATTCGTAATTAGTCACAGATGTAGCCTTAAAATATAATCAATTTCCTTAAATTACATCCGCAAGTTGACAGATATTTCAGAGCAGACGTCATCGTAATTTGCCATTATTTATTTCCAAAATTAACCATATATTCTGTAAATGGCGTTGAAAGTTGACAATAAATTAAGACCAGATCAGTACGTTAAATCGTTATTGACGACAACTGACGATCCGATGAGAGAGTAATACCGTTTACGCGTATCCAATGTTAAATATACATCGTTATTTTGTATGACTTTCGTAGTTTTTACCGAGAAATTGAAACCGTTTCCAATTATTGGGGAAAATAATATCATGATTAGCACACCGTTTCACTAAGCAGCGGCTACTCAGGGAATGGGATCACACGGTCTATTGTTTACACTGGATTAATGGCGGTCCCCATGAGGTCTCGGGTAAATCTTATTTTTAAATAATACGACTGTGGTTTCTTCCTTTTAGTGATGACCATGTTCCAGCCGTTAACACTTATTTAGCAGCATTATTTATGTAGTTAGTCTGAACATTCTGCAGAGAAATTTGAATAGGACGGAATCGAGCGTTGTTTAAACTTAGTCCTGTTCATATGCACAGGTCAAAATATGAACTGAAAATGGCGCTTTGTGTGACAGAAATCCGTACGCGGACGAATAAAAAAAAAAAATTGTTATAAATATCACATATAGCGAAACAGCGTAGCATCTACTGTTTTTAATAATATGCATACATATTGTAATTAATGTTTAATAGTGATATACTTATGAATAATATACGATACTATGGTTTATACTCCAGCACTATGTTTTAAGGCTGTGTGATTTGCCTCAATATAAGCTGGATTAATTAATACTTATATTCATGCGCTTCATGAGAACATCAATACATTTAAAATATACAAATATTACTTAAAGGGGTATCGATATGATACATTTTAATAATATAAATATTGAAAATACATACAATCGCTTACAACATAAGTTATTGATCGAAAATAGTCACTGCATCGTGACCTATTTGACCGCATTACCTATTGCGCGGGTACCTCATCATACCCCTGTTTACATAGGTAACTGGGGGTATAGTGAGGTATGTTCGCTAATACAATGTTTGCGTAATGTATTCATTATCTCACATTGATGGCCGTGAGTGAAGTATTTAAACCCAGTGTCATACG
Source organism: Conchocele bisecta (assembly GCA_029237695.1). Classification (NCBI taxonomy): domain Eukaryota; kingdom Metazoa; phylum Mollusca; class Bivalvia; order Lucinida; family Thyasiridae; genus Conchocele; species Conchocele bisecta. Next base: position 66,643,931 of record CM055276.1, on the reverse strand, counting down.
GGTGACCTTGATTTTGGTGACTTTAATGGGTGAAACGCTGGGTGATCACCTCATCATAAATTCACTGTACTTTTTCAGCAGTGTTAACCCTTACTACACTGAATTAAATTTTGTCGTCTGCTGGAAATGTTTTATTTTCAATATTTGTCGAAAAAAACCTGTTTTGACAGTGCATGAGAATCCACTGGAGACGATTCTCATGTGCTGTCAAAACAGGTTTCACTGGAGACGATTCTCAATTGTCATGATTGCCAGGAACAGAATTGTATCGCGAAGTGCTCATGTACCAGACTTATCGTGGAACCTCTCTAATGCTCCCAGTGTCCTGTTTAGAGAGGTTTCACTGTATTAGCTGCTCAGGGCTCCAGATAAGCTGCGTACAACGTATTTGCTTAAATACCCAATTAAAATTGCAAAAAACCCAATTGAAATCAGAAGTAGCGATTATGAAAAAGCAATAACAATTTTGTGGTACCTTTATCATGCTGCAGAAAACAATAAACAGACCACAAATACAGCATATTTTTCTTATTTTCCATGAAAACACATCTTGGTATTTATAATGAAATGCCAAGACATATTTTCATTTCGAAGCAAACTAATTCAATAATTGCTGTCTGTTGATGGGTAAACAGTAGTGTGATTTATTTTACCCATTGAATACAATTTTGAAATACCCAATTGCTTCAGAAATGATGGAGTGAAAATCTCAATTACTAATTCCTTATCTGAAGGCCTGTGCTGCTGTTATTTACACCGTACGTTGATTGATTGCAACAAAGTGATTAATGCATTATTTCCATTTGTGGAAAAATCTATTTCCGTCACAGCAGATTTGCTGGTCAGACAATTGGATGGATGGATATGTGGTAAACAACATTTGTCTAGATATAAGAATATATCGAGTGTTTAACCTTTACTACGCTGAATTAAATTTTGTCGTCCGCCGAAAATGTTTTTTCAATATTTCTCGACAAAAACCTATTTTAACAGTGCATGAGAGTGGAGACGATTCTCATGTGCTGTCAAAACAGCAGACGACAATTTCCGTCTCCAGCATAGTGAGGGTCAATTTTCCGTAACATGTGCCTCCAGTGAATGAAACATGGATGTGCTAGGAATTAATCTTCAAACAAGTGCTGAGTATGCCAGGGTTGGATCCAGCGTTTGTGGAACGGGGTGGTGGGGGGGGGGGTGGGGGGGGGGGGGTGGGTGCGTTTGTCCTATTTCAGCGAGTATGCTAGGGGGGTCCGGGGGCATACCCCCCAGGGCAAATTTTGAAATCTAGATGTCCAGAAATGCACTTTCGTGTGTTTTACAGCATTTAAATTCAGACTCCAACTGGTGATAAACTGTGATCTATGTAAACTCCATGGCAACCCCTGAACCCCCCGCCAGATCCGGCCCTGTATGCTACGCAGGTTTAACCCTTACACCGCTATCTTCATTTTTTGTTGTCGGTTTTTTATTTTCTATTTTCCATTTTTATCATCAAAAACATGCTTTGACAGCACTTTGAATAATTTACCACATGCTTTGACAGGAAAAAGTGCTGTCAAACCATGTTTTATTGAGAAATAAGGCAAGATATAAAAGCAACAGCAGACGACAATTGTTGTGTGTAGCGGTCTTAGGGTTAATTTTCGCTGGGACCACTTGTCATTTTCGCATATCCTCACTTAAGACACTTTCATCTGCGCCTTGTCCTTTTGGTGCCGACAACACTTCAGAATCTGGAAATTATTCTAAAGTTCTGTCAACACATGTTTTTGCTGAGAAAAGGGGATAAGTAATCCTGCAGCTGACGACAACATATAATTCAAAATTGTAACGGTTAAAGGAGAATTAATGGTAAGCCACATGCTTATCACACCCCCAGACACCCACTCCCACCCATGACAGGGATTCCGCTGGGGAAAATAAAAAAATCGCCACTTCAACAAACAAAAAACAAAAAAATTGTCATTTTTTATCACCAACTGTTTATTTTTATCGCCAATTGCGAAAGCGTCGATCACCAGCGGAATCCCTGCATGACACCCACTCCCGCCCTTCCCCATTCTTGTCATCACTGTTGCTAAGACGCACCCACGGTAGCCACAGGTGTCTGATCTCTGCAACTGACTGACAAAAGGTAAAATGCAGCGGCATTTGTAACATATATAGACCGTGATCTCCCACCACAAGTATCTCCCAACATTCCCCCATTCTTGTCACCACAATCATGCCACTGACTGCTGTTGCTAAGACAGTCCCACAGCAGCCATGAATCGTTATCTGATCCGACGCTGCAGATAAGCTTTGTGTCTATTGTTAATATTGTACGTGTATGTGTCTTAAAGGTACATGCCCACGCAGCAGGTTACACTGTACTACTACTTTTCATTTTCTGTCATGCCTTATATGAGCCATTTGTCTACCCACTAACGAGTTATTTTTAATTACGGCGCGTGTTAATTGGTATTAAATCGCATTGTATATGCCGCGACCAGAAAGGGTATTTTCTGACCTCGTGCTATTTTTACCAACACGCGTCACGTGACACGGTCAATCATATCACATATTTGACATGCGCAGTGAAGTATCGGAAGTTGAGAAGAAAAATCTCTGTTCGAGTCCAAATCTAAATCTCCACGTAACTCTTTCCATTTGGTGATCTGGTCGTCAATATTAACCACTCTCTCTCTGTACTGCCTGTCCCTCAGATATTTCGCCTTTTTTTGGCCGACGCCGTTTCATACAATTTCCGTCCTGGACGTTTCAACATGTTGATATTCTTGTTTACATATTGGGAAGCCTACTGGCGCGCGTAGTATACTGCTCATGCGCACCGCAAGCCGTGATGTGAAAGTCGTCGTCCCCGCACATTATCAAAATAGACTGTTACCGCCGCGCATCGCTAACAGTAAATTGATAATTAATAAATGATTATATTTGTATAGCGGGCACTCGTAATTTTTAGAACTGGTGGAATAGTGACATAATTATACACTTATTTAATTCCTATAAAGAACATTTTGTGCCTACTGCGCAGGCATGTACCTTTAATTTCAACTAAAAATAGTTTCTTCCATTAATATTTGATCAGATGTTTTGCTATCCGTATCCAGATCCAGATACTGTAATGTAATGCTAGACGATATTATTCAAACAAAAACGGATATGGAAATGTGTATTCATTTTTTCTTGCCCACCAGGTAACCTGAGACAAGGATATCTGTAGTCACGCGCGGGCTGAATGGTGATGACATTGAACATTAGTTTAATAATAATTTGTAAACGATCCATTGAACTGGTATTTAAGCATCCAATTCGTGGGTTAAAACAAAGTTTTGACGTTTTGTTGACATGGCGAGCACAGCACGTTGGACATATCAAAATTCGCATAAATTCAGCTAATAAAAAGTTGGGTATTATTCTGGGTCAGACAAATATTTTGAGATTCACAAATATGTTCTATATAGGGGCGAGAAAAAGTATCCATCATATGCACTGGTGTGAGAGAAGGATATTCCACCTTCGTGATCAGAATATGTCGTCAGAAACTCGGCAAAGCCTCTGACAACATATTCTGACATTCGGGTGAAATATCCTTGCCCCACACCAGTGCATATGATGGATATTCTTAATATAATCTCACTGTTCCTGAAGGAAACCCTATTCTCGGTCACGTAGATATTACTGATGAGTTTGCATTTAGGGGTGGCATGATTCCAGCATAAATATCGACGTTGTAGGACTTTCTAAGATGTATTAATTATTATGTGGGCATATTGCGTCGCTCTTGAGGTTCCTTACGTCCTTCCGTCCGTACGTCCGTTCGTGTACATTTACGTCAAAATGTTTATAAGAGTTATTCCAACATGTAATATTGTCAATATTACGATATAGCATTGCTTCAATACTTGGACACTTGAATCACCTGAAAATTTGTCACACACCCGCGCCACCATTAACACGACCTTCACATTTGTTACCTTCCAACTATCACTGAAACACTTAGCCATTTGGTTACGTCGAAAAGTTTGTACGAGTTTCTCCAACATGTAATAGCTTCAATATTACATGAAGGATTGCTTTAATATTTGGACAGTTCATTCACCTGAATATGTGTGATGCAATCACATCACCAATGACATGACATTTGTGACCTTCAAAATGGTGCTGAAACAATTAGCTATTTTCTTACGTCAAAAAGTGTGTAGGACTTTCTCAAATGACTTTGAAATTTGTGTAAATTAATAAATTTCATTTTTGACACACAATTTCTAGTTAGAGTTCAGGGGCCCGTTTCACTAAACTTTCTACGACTAAAATGTTTGTAAGTGCAAAATTATGATAGTCTGTAAATTTCACATTAACAATGTTTTCTTGTAAATAATTGTTGGATTTACATTTATTGAGCATAGGCTGCATGTGCAGCCTATGCTCAATAAATGTAAATCCATCAATTGAAATTTGCAGACGATTCTACATTTGCGCTTACGAACATTTTAGTCGTAAGAAGTTTAGTGAAATGGCCCAATGTTTTACAAACATAATTTCTAGTTGTGCATAAGAAACATAATTTCTAGTTGTGTATACATTGAGGTTCCAAATAAATCTATTTATTATTATTTCCACATTTCAAATTTTCACCATTAGTGGAGAATCAGAGTGTGGGTTCGAATCCCAATGCAACCCATAATTTTTATTTCCTAAAAGTGTCTCATTTTCCAAACAAAACTTTGCCGTAATTATCTTTAACGGTGTGATCGAATAGCACTGAAACAAATATGATTGCGACATCTGTCATTCGAAAATAAGCTTTACTTGAAGTTGAACCCAGGTTTACTCGATTAACCCAAGTTAATTCGAAAGTTTCAACAAAGCCGTGTAGACACAGGTGAGCCAACTCATACCGAGCCGTGTCATCAGAATCTGCTCTATTTGTAAGTATTTTTTAGATTTTATAATAAATACTCGTAATTTTCTTTCCATGTGTGGGTGGAGGAGGAGGGGGGGGGGGGGGGGGGGGCATGACCCCTGCCTCCTCGTTCTTGGCTTCCTGGTTATGGCCCTGATGATGTGTCAGGAACTTCATATCTTTTTATCGCCTTCCATAATGCAAATTTTCTATTTATATTATCACAATACACATTATTGTATTTGATCAAAATCCGAGGACTTTGTATTTAATTTTACTTGATATGTATACTATAATAGACTGTGATAAACAGGGGAGATACTTCATAAATTACAAGAGTTAAACGCCAGTAATCACACGTTGTGCATGTGTGGATGCGTCAATCCATCCATCCATCCGTCTATGCATGTCCATGACCAACTCATGCACAGTTAATGCACCAACAATTTGACATTCCGAAGATTCCTGTGGATAGGATATTAGATTTCTAAAAGTTTGTCCATACTGCTAATTTTTATGTCTTCAAACTAACCTGAATGGTTGCAAACTGATAGGTTGCTATGAAATCGTCCTAATAATAAAAATCTGCCTACTCCAATCACTCAAATAACCCACCATAGACCATTCCGCTCTACCCACAGCCAATTGGCTAGTCCGCTATTTAAACTCCTCCTATTATTTTTAGGACGCTATCAGGGTGCAGGTATATTTTGTATCTCCCATAATTTCGTTCTAATTTTAGGCCCCGTGCAGGCACCGGGGCGGGTCAAATGATCCTGAGAATAGTGCTGCAGTAGCATTGCTTGTCGAAAAGGCGACTAAAATGGATTAAACGATTGGGTTCATACTTTCCGGAAACCACTCCAGATTTGGCCCTCGACATTTTTGCTTTCTTGTATGTGAGTTGAGTCGGGCTATTTGCATATATAAAAGTAAGATTAGCGATTATTACTTTAGGGGATGGGATAAAATATGTGGTGTGGCGAGGGCTGGCCAAATCAGGTTGTAATTTCAGGACTGATATATATTTTGATTGTATTGAGTTCTGAAGTTGGGATTTACCCCCCTTTGGACGGTGGATATGGGACTCGACCCCGTTGACCTGCGTGTAGACTCCCTGAGGTGTACCTCTATGTTCGAAAAGCGGCGTTAAACCTATTCATCACTCACTCGTTCTAATTTTGATTTCTGTCGTGTATTGTACCTTTTTTGTCATTGATATTGTTCAATTCATATTACTATCACTCATTCGTGTTGCGTGATTATTCTCCATTGCGTTTTTTGGGGTTTTTTCACTGTGTTTTATTCTGTGTCACGTATTTTCGCGGTTCGCGTGTACGTTATTCGTACCCTAACGGGTTCGTCCCTTAGTGGATTCGTTCCCGTGACACATTTTTTGTAGCGTATTGCGGTGTATTCTATCGGGTTTTGTATTACAATACCGGTTAGCATGCCGCAATCACGCTCTGCTTGTGGGCACATGACTTCTCCGTGGGACACCCATAAGGACAGGTGCTTATGCCTGTGGCGGGTGTTGCAAGGAGAGGCCATGTGAGTTGTCTGTCGTTGGACGGATACGACGTGGGGTAAGGATGGGTATCGTAGGACCCATATCTCACGTTCTAAGTAGTCTGTGGCCGCTTTCCAGCTCTTGGGAGCGGTGGGGCCTTCCGAGGTTGGTAAGGCTTCGGAGGGTGTGCCAGATGGGATCCCCCCATCGGGGGGATCTGGTTCCGTTGAGAAAGTTCGGTCAGGTTCTCTGACTTTGAAACTTTGCTCAGGTGATAGGCCGGTGATCCATGCAGGGGATACTGGGCTGCTGGGTTCCCGGTACTGATGCTCATATCACCCGGTTATCTTTCATGGCACTTATACCTTATCACCAGGGTTTGGGCTTTGGCCGGTGCTTGTTCCCATACACCCGGTTCAAAGCGAACCCAGCCTCTCACAGTAGAGGCGCCCGGTGTAGCCTCTCACAGTAGAGGTACCGGTCACCGGGTCACCGGTACCGGTACCGGGCATAGGGCACCGGGCACCGGGCACGGGCACCGGTTATGTCACCGGGCACCGGGCACCGGGCACCGGTTATGTCACCGGGCACCGGCATTATGTCACCGGGCACCGGGCACCGGGCACCGGCACCGGTTATGTCAACGGGCATCCGGGCACACGGGCACCGGGCGCCGGTCACCGGGCACCGGGCACCGGTTATGTCACACCGGGCACCGGTTATGTCACCGGGCACCGGGCACCGGGCAACCGGGCACCGGGCACCGGGCACCGGGCACCGGTTATGTCACCGGGCACCGGGCACCGGTCACCGGGCACCGGGCATTATGTCACCGGGCATTATGTCACCGGGCACCGGCCATCCGGGCACCGGGCACCGGCACCGGTTACCCCCGGCACCGGGCACCGGTCAAACACCTGGCACTGGGCAACCAGACTCTCCTTGGACAGCCTGCTGTTTCCGGTAGGAAGACGTTCTTGTCTTCGGTTGGTCTTCGTTATACGTGTTCACGTAAGTCGAGGAGTCGATCTCGTCGTAGGTCAGGATTGGGTTAGCTCTTCGATTTCGGGTTCGGAGTTTAGATCTTGTTCTTCCTTTTCCTCGAGGTCATTCTCAGGTTTTGCAACAGGTTCATCTAGATCTCGTTCTCCTGTTCGTCGTAGGAGACGGTTGTATAGGGCTTCTACATGTAGTACTAGCTTCGGCAGTACATACTATTTGGAACGATACAGTACAGTTCTGTTGAATCAGATTCCACGTATGTGGTAGATGACTGCCAGTCTAGGGTTGCTGCGGCAGGTGCTTATCACATTCACCCGGTCACAACGTACCCTAACTCGCAGGAGAGGTGCCGGTATTGTGTTACGGGCACCGGGCACCGGGCACCGGGCAGGCACCGGGTACCGGGCACCGGGGTAGCAACTATTTCTGACCGGGGTGTTCGTGAGTTCGTATCCTGTGTAACATATTGTGTTTTTGTATCCGGCTCCTCGAGATCTAGCTCTTCCGTTCTCGGAGGAGACGGTCGAGGTGGTATTGGACGCCGTGGTGCTTTGGCTCCGTACTTGTCTGGCCTGCTCTTTATTCGAGTGTATATGAGTTCGAATTCCCAGTCTATATTCAGGACTCGACACGCGATAGAGTTATGATGGTTCAGTTGGCTAAGATTCTGGAGTTCCTGTCTAAGTCCTAGTACTTAGTGGGTTTGTCGGCTCTTTCACAGCTGGTGGTTTGGCCAGTGGAGCCTCCCATAGGGGTACTTCCTCGGATGGCTGTTGTGAGGCTGATTCGGTGGTGGTGGAATGCCGGAGTTGTCGTGGTTTCATTGCTCTCCTACAGTAGGGCTTCTTGTTACGTACATTGGGGAGCTTTAGGTAGGATTTGGCCACTGCGGGGTTCCTAGTGCTCAAACTTTGATCGCCACACTGGGGTCTAAGTTCTACATGCCCCTCTATGCGGTATGGTTTTTGAGATCTCCGTTTCTGGACAAGGACGCCGCAGCGTTTGGGATATCTTCGGCTCCTGGTCCTGGTTCGCGTTTGCGAAGGCATGGGTGTAGGCTGTTAAGTCGATTGTGGCTATGCCAACTTTCGATTTATGTTTGAATCAGTATGATTCATCGTCTCTGGACGCAGTGCTTCAGTCGGCGATTTGTGCCGCTAAGCCTCTTGCAACATGTCCTTTGGAGTTTTCTATGGACATGCTCTTGTCCAGGTGAGACACAGTGATAGCCGGCTAGTTTTTTTTCTTGAACGGCTATAGTTTTGCTTCGTTCGCCTCTTTTGACCTCTGTTAATTGTGCGATCGAACGGCCAAAGGACAGCTACGGTACCGATGGTCCCTCCTGCTGCTCCTTCTTGTCTACCTCCTGTGGGGTCGTTTCCCCTGACGGGGGTATTTTCAAGGGTTTAGTAGAGTCTCTCTCTTGAAGTATAGTGCTATAGAGGAAGTTCGGGACGTGGTCGGAGCGCCATTTGCCCGGTAGACTGGGTTGTTTCCATAGATCTGCGGGTCTCGTACTTCCACGTGCCCTTCCGCAGATGCTCTCGGAAGTTTAAGTTGTTTCCGAGTTTTGTGTCTTTTAGATCTAGAGTAGTCGTAGTTGGTTCCCACACAGGAGGTAAAAAAAAAATTTTTCTTAGGTGGGGGGAATTAGCTTATTGACCGATCTATCAGTCATCATAGTACCTTTGGACAGGGTGCGTGGCATCTTGTTTTAGTTTCCGGGTACTGGTCAGAGGTTCTCTGTCAGCTAGGAAATTTCTGCACTCCTGGAATTTCGGGGTGCAGAATAGGGGAAGGTTATGTTTGCGACTCCAGTATTACTTACTAGGGCTATGGAGGCCGCACCCCGATCCTTTGGATCGGTTCTCTGCCTAGGATCACCATCTTCCTACGTTGTATCAGATGGTGGGCAGTGGAGGTCTGGTTCCTACAGGGATTTCCCATAGTGTTACCTCCTCCTACTCGCTTTCTGTCCACAGACGCGTCGTGAGAAGGCTGGGGGGCTCATTGGAGCCCCTACATTGGTGTGTTGGTGGTCAGTGCAGGAAACTCAGGGACACATCAACATGTTTTAGCTTTTGGCAGTGTTCCGGGGGTTGACAGCGGCGGATTCTGTTCTGCACGGACAGGTGGTTATGGTTTCTGCGGTCATCTCCGGTTCTGACGGAATGGCTTCTGCATCCGTTGGTGTCCAGTGCTATCTTGTCCGGATGGGGGTATCCATTTGTGGTTTTGTTGCGGCAAGGCTCAAACGTCGGTTTTATTTTTTCCACTGTTGCGCCCACGTACCGATTCGGACTTTTCAATTTACTCGTTCCAGTATAACTTCGGACCCATGTACTGCATGTTGGACATTGCTAAGGAAGTGATTTTGAGATACCATAACTGTTAGTGTTTTATAAGATCGCATGTAATTCACTCAATTGTCAATTATTATAAACAAGCGTCCGTTATTAATTGATTATCGGCATTTACGGATCGATTCATGTCAAGCATATAATTGGCTATTAACAAGAGTATTTTTGTGATTTCACGTCACACTGTCGTTAAATTGGTTGACCACTGCTTACGTGGTCGGCTTTGACGGTATTCCGCGATTGTAACACGGTTACCGGCGGCATGTTTTGATCACTTTGTATGTGTGAAAAACTTACCTGTGCCAATTAAGTTTGACCAGACTTTACGACGCCCGCTGTTCAAATTGCATATCGACATTACAGTATAATGTGTATTAATTATACCATCGGCACTTGTTTTCCACATCGATATAAGCGAAATGTCGACATTTCCGATATCGATATATCAGGTATGTAATGTATGAGTTATATAGCAGTTCGGCCGGGACCACTAGCGTATATCGACATAAGCAGGTATATCGATGTAGGCAATGTCGACATAACGCGTATCGACTGTATATACAACATGCTGTTGTCACTCCATCATTTCTGAAGCAATTGGGTATTTCAAAATGTTAATTGTGTTAAATAGAAGCACACTACTGTTTACACATCTAGCAGTTTCTCCTATGACCGAGATTTCTCCCTCAGATACTTTATCCCTTCTCACATGATCTGGAATCAGTTGTGTTTTTCGGGCCTCCCTCCGTCACGCCTGTCAGCGACAGTGGTTACACTTTCTGTCCAGTCCGTGCGATGAAGCATTAGGTTCGGAAGAATTAGGACATCCGGTCCGACCGTAAAGTTTTTTTTTTATTACCAATTTTAAGCCAACGGGAGGTATCGCAATCCTTTGTCTTCCGTTGGATAAGATAGGCCATTACTTGAGTTTATTCTACAGTAGTTATGCCGTGAGTTGTTTAGGCCCTAAATGCACGAGGTGCATGTAGTCTCAACTTCTTTCTATGATCGCTCTCTGCACTGGCAGGAGATGCGTAACTGCCAACTGTTACGATTTTTCCGTATTTATTCCGGGAAATACGTTAGATAGACGGTAGTACGGATTACTATTAAAAGTACGATTTTTGATCGGCGCGGGTATATCTGGATATTATTATTTCGTTTAAATACATTCTGCCAATAATCCTATTGTTTTATTTACCCGTTATCATTCTCGTCTAGGCGATTACCATTTGATATTCCAGCGCTCAGAGATATTGATTTATTCATCACGTAATTCGTATAATGTGATCTAAGCGTGCAGCCAACTTATTTGGGGATTGTTTTATCGGAAGAAGTTAGGACAACACTTCTGTTCATCTATGATTACAGCGAGACATGCCCAATTTGGTCCTGTCACAGCGCGGTGATGTTTTTGCGTCTTGCAATCAGTGTTATTGTAGTTATTCGGGTGATCATGGTAGCCGAAACTTGGGCCAAGGCTATACTTTAACTTATTTTTATGCATATAAAGTGAGTACTGATTTGTGTTCCGGAATACATATGTGGTGTTCCGGAAAGTAACCCCCTTTTCTCTCCATGTTCCTCATGTGACCGACATGGGGTTGGCATCTCAGGGAGATGTTTAAGAACTGGGTCCGTTAGTAGCAGCGGGTGCAGTTGTGGGTTTATCAGCCGGTAGCATCAGTTTAGGAGGCTGTTTGGATCTACCTGTTCGCGATAGTCTGCGATTTTTTTCTGATTACCCGATTATTCGGTTTTTGTCTTTACAGTCCCAGTGGAATCCTGGGGGTTGGTAAGTGTGACTCTCCGCTCGATGAACTTCACTTGCTTTTGTTGATGAACGGGGATCTGTGGTGATCTATGGTTCTTACGGTTCATCACGCTGGCCCAGGAGGCATTGTTTTGTACATGTTTCAATTAGGGCGAGGCTACCTTTCTAGTTTGTAGCAGTGTTGTTGCAAAAGGATAGTGTTTCACTTTGGGTTATGATTCTATTCTCTTTGTCTACTATACATGGGTTTATAGGTATACAGTGGTCGACACTCGCAGTGTCCCGAGATCCCGAGGATCCCTGTTTTGTAGGAGGAATCACTGCATTTTCAAGAAAATCCCATTCAACATTATGTAACAATAGGGATGTCCATGCTGCGGAATCCCTGGGCCAAAAGTTAGTGTCAAACCCTGGTATAGGTTTTGATCTGGCTTTAGGGCCAGTTTAACTCCTCAGCACTTGCTTGTTAGGATGACCTTAGTGCTTAGGGCGTTTATACTGTGTTCTCGATATGTACGAGTCATGTGTCGTCATGAGACTATGTATAGACTTTGAGTTTATCTCAGTTGAAGTTATTTGCGTGTGAAGTGCCGGGCGACTACATTCACCAGGGCTTCGTCTGGTAGCAGCAGCTATACCTTGAGTATTCTCCGGCGTTCTAACCAAGTATAGCAGGTTGGAGTCTACGAGTCAGTCTTACGAGACTAGCTTGGTGGTGCTTGTCTTTATCCACCTCTCTTCTACTTTCGTAGAAAAGGGGGGGGGGGCTCGCTTTGGGCTCCCCTATGATTCTAGGGTGAGACCATGTTATTACTATATAGGTAACACCCAAGTTTGTACCTAGACCAAATATTTTTGTCTGTTTTGAGGGTTTTTAATCTGCCTTACCATTCCGGTCGAGTATGAGTAGTGAGAATACCTCCCACCATCACTACGAATTCTTGCAACCATTCAGGTTAGTTTGAAGACATAAAAATGAATTATTTCTAATTTTAGTTTTATTATTCATACTCACCTGAATGGTAAGGTAGACCCTCCTCCCGTCCCCGCTTGATGGTTTTATCTTCTCCCTACTTAGTATACTTCAGGCTATTTTTATCTAGCAGTGTCATTTCCATATGGAAATGATTTACTTTTGAAGCTGTATACCTAACAATAATAGGAGGAGTTTAAATAGCGGACTAGCCAATTGGCTGTGGGTAGAGCGGAATGGTCTATGGTGGGTTATTTGAGTGATTGGAGTAGGCAGATTTTTATTATTAGGACGATTTCATAGCAACCTATCAGTTTGCAACCATTCAGGTGAGTATGAATAATAAAAACTAAAATTAGAAATAATTTTCCATTTTTGATTGACAATGCTGCTACAACCTATGCCGATTAACAATTTTACCTCTAAGTAATTTAACTCTTTGCATGCTGGGAAACTTGTGGGCTATAAATAGTTCAAAACTAGCGGACAAAAATTCATCATATTTTCTTGTATTTCTCCCCGTAAATATTATGAATATGTCTTGGAATTTGATTAGAATTGAGTCCTAAGGACTCAATTCTAATGAAATTTCAAGACATATTTACAGAGAGAAATAAAACATACACTCCTAATTCGTTTGGCGGATATTTTCGCCGCTAGCATGCAAAGAGTTAAATGAACTGTTTCATGTTAAGTTTGAGACTTCCATTATACAGAAAAGGGTGTCATTTTGAAAAAAAAATAAAAAAATATGTTCAAGTGGTGCATATCTTGAATGAGACGGCTCATTAGGATAGATACACTGTTGCAGGGCCATAACCAGAGGTAAAAAACAGACGAGGCGAAGCAAGTCCCAATATGGGGGTCAGGGAACATTCTGGCCGCCCCCTCCCCGGGGATTTGTTTAATTCTAAGCAACAACAAAAAAATCGACAACATAAGTGACGAGGTGACCTCCTCGTCTGCCTCATCCTGGTTACGGTACTGAGAGGTCTCCAGTGTTGAAAGGGTCAAACACATATTTGAGTCGAGAACTTAATTGACTGTCAACTTCACTGAGCAAAGGACGACAATAATTAATTCCTGTATAAATTTTTAATTCTCTGCTGAGGGGCTGGTGGGGGTGGGGTGTACACAGTAAATTAGATTAAAAACAAAATTTGTTGAGGTAAGAATTTGACAGTCAAATAATTATTTGTCATATAATATTAGATGTCCATCGGCTGTACAGGCAAATTCTACTTTTACAGCCCCATACCTGTGAATTAGACATGGATTTATTTCTGAGAGACATGGATTAAATAGCTTTGATTTACGTAATTAGTGGGAAGGACACATTGCTAGGTTCATACGTATGTAGGATGTGTGTCTCCAGTCATACAACAAGTACAAAACATATATATGTGTGGCAATCTGGCGACACCACCAGAACATTATTGATCATTTGTCTAATTGTGTATACATTTCTTTTTTACTCACAATTATATTGTAGTGTGAAATTATACGCAGAATTTTAGATACAGATGTTAAATTGTCCTTGAATATAATAAGAAAAAAGTGTTACACATGCGAATATAATTAGAGGTGGAACAGCTAGTGTCACTAATATGATATAATTCGTAGTAAGTGTATACATATACAGGGGCGGATCTAGAGGGGGAGTTCCGGGGTTGCAACCCACCCACCCCCCCCTGTTCAGCCACGGAGTTTACATAGATCTAAACTGCTTTGAACAAGTCATATGGTGTCCACAGTTTACCACCAGTTTGAGTCCGAATTTAAATGCCGTAAAACACAGGAAAGTGCATTTCCGGACATCTAGAATTCAAAAAATTTCCAATGGGTTGGGGGTAGCTTGAAAATAGGACAACCCCCCCGTTCCCCAAATGCTGGATCCCTGATATATGTATCTGACAACACAAAATAATTTCTAGGACAAATTGGGAAGGATTAACGTTTTAAACCATATTAAAATAAACGTAACATATATAATATACAATAAATCGAATTACTGCTGTCTTGACAGCTTGGCAAACATTTAAAATCACCGCAGTATCTTGCTTACACGTATCCCAACTGTTATGTATGTCGAAAATAAAACTTGTATATATTGCATGTATCCCATTGATATAACACTCAGGCCATAAACAAGTACTTGATTCTCAGTGATATAACACTCAGGCCATAAACAAGTACTTGGTTCTCAGTGATATAACACTCAGGCCATAAACAAGTACTTGATTCTCAGTGATATAACACTCAGGCCATAAACAAGTACTTGATTCTCAGTGATATAACACTCAGGCCATAAACAAGTACTTGGTTCTCAGTGATATAACACTCAGGCCATAAACAAGTACTTGATTCTCAGTGATATAACACTCAGGCCATAAACAAGTACTTGATTCTCAGTGATATAACACTCAGGCCATAAACAAGTACTTGGTTCTCAGTGATATAACACTCAGGCCATAAACAAGTACTTGGTTCTCAGTGATATAACACTCGGGCCATAAACAAGTACTTGGTTCTCGGACACGTTGATTCTCAGACACGTGGATTGTGGAATGTGACACGGGAGGGCAGATTTTTAAAAAAAACACACGTGTATTTTTGTTTCAGATGTTTGTCTCTGATTTTTTCAAGTCACCAGATGCATATACATGTATGTTCTATGAAGTTACTATAACATCTTTAGACGTGAAACATCACCAGATTTTCGCCAAACATGATTGGATTTAACATATTGTTGCATGGGTGTGTTTTTAGCTCACCTGAGCGAAGCTCATGTGAGCTATTGTTACTGCAATGTGTCCGTCGTCCGTCGTCGTCCGTCGTCGTCGTCCGTGAACATTTTCAAACGTCTTCTCCTCGGTAACCATTGGGCCTATGGTCACCAAACTTCATGGTCATGGTCCTTAGGTAGGGGGATTACAAAATTGTTAAAATGACGGCATTACGTAATCCAAGATGGCCGCCGTCTAAAAATAGCACAAATTCTTAAGAAATCTTCTTCTCAAGAACCGCCAACCGGATTTCGACAAAACTTGGTAGGAATGATCGATGTACATGCTCTTTCAAAGTTGTTAAAATGGTGACCCTGGGGTTAAAAATGGGCGTGGCCCGTGGGGTCAAATTGGGGTCAAATTTGATTTTAGACTGAATATGGTCATTTCATATATCAAATTGAAGGTATCAATGAGGCGATCACTCTGGTTCATTTTTTGTCGAAATCGGATTGTTATGTCATCCAAGATGGCCGCCGAAAGGTCAAAAGGTCGTTCTTTTATTAGAGATTTCAAAATTCTTCTTCACATGAACCGCTTGGCCCATGGTAGCCAAACTTAAAAGTTATGGTCCATGGGTGAAGCCTTTTCAGATTTGTTAAAATGGAGGTCATTGCTAATCCAAGATGGCCGCCGTCTAAAAATAGCATAAATTCTTAAAAAATCTTCTTCTCATCATGAACCGCTAGCCGGATTTCGACGAAACTTGGTAGGAATGATCGATGTACATTGCTCTTTGAAAGTTGTTAAAATGGTGACCCCGGGGTCAAAAATGGGCGTGGCCCGTGGGGTCAAATTGGGGTCAAATTTTATTTTTGACTGAATAGGGTCATGTCATATATCAAATTGAAGGTATCAATGAGGCGATCACTCTGGTGCAATATTTGTCGGAATCGGATGATTATGACATCCATGATGGCCACCAAAAGGTCTATTTATTCAAGATTTTTAACGTCTTTTTCTCAGGAACCACATGGCCGATGCTGGGTGAAGCATTTTCAGATTTTGTAAAATGAGAGTCATCGCTTAATCCAAGATGACTGCCATCTAAAAATAGCACAATTTTTTTAAAACACATGAACTCAATGTCACATTCTGGTGTTCATGGAGTCAGGTGAGCGAATTAGGGCCATCATGGCCCTCTTGTTTATTGATCATGCGGTGAATTTAAAGTAAAATTTTATTTCTCCATGATGATAAAATGCTCAACGTGCAGGGAATTTTCTGACGCAGAGATATCTGAAAACCAAAGAACTTTTTTTATGGCCTTATACATATATATCGTATATACATACCAATTTCAGGTCTGTAGCTATTACGGTTTAAAAGTTTTACGAGTTACAAGACAAAATAAGTCGAAAAGGGGGAGATAATCTATGACCCCGGGGTCAAATAAAAAATCAAAATAAACTTTGCGGATCTACTCATCATAACGAAGCTACATTCCAAGTTTCAGGTGTGTAGCTAGTACAGTTTAAAAGTTTTACGACTTACAAGGTTGGTGATGGGTGGGACGGACGGATAAGGGTAAAACTAAATGCCCCCTCCACTATCGTGGTGGGGCATAATAATAAGTGCACTAGGGTGATGGACAATATGCAATAAATATAATGCTTTTTCTCGAATTTTACCTTTTTTGAAATCTATGTTTTCATAAGCCATGCTCGTATATAGTCATGAAATTGACAAAAATGGCGGCCATTTTGAAAAGGTGTTTAGGCCCATACAGTTCCTGTCTTAAATCATGGCAATTAATTATTTCCTGCGAGCTTCATGATGTTTGTCTAGAATGCCAATTATATTTCAATCACAAAATCCCCCGCTTTCCAGTATCGTAACGTCATCTCACATGTTTTAACGTCAAATTGATAAATGTGCCATTGGGTTGTATCATTAAAAACGATATTGTCCAAAAAGTAGTAAAGATATCAAATCCAAAATTTCAACATAGCTTCCTGACATATTGATGTACACTGCTACTGCTACATTGTTATTTTCAAATTTGGGTGTGGGCCGATTTTTGTCATTTAATGCCAAAAATCGGCCCACACCCAAATTGGAAAATTGCCCCTTGTCCTTTTATGGATTATTGATTTTCTTCGTTATTAAATAAGGAACAAATTATATTTGCAGCTCAATTAAGTAAATTTTCAAATGCAATACACTATTTTCACTACTCAATTAAAAATCAATGCTTATTTTCACATTCCTGTGTGATTTTGTACTCCCACTTTTGATAATCAATGCGTATTCTGCTGAAATAAGTGCATAAAATACGCCAATACACACCTAATTATCTGGAGATCTGATCGCACGCCATCTCTGGAGCTGAGTGACAAAAGCAAGGTTGGCTTTATTGGTAGATGCAGTAGCCATTTGGCTTATAAAATTACCATTTAGCTACGAATATTTCAGAAATGGACATTTTGACTACCAACACTTTCTGAAATTCTTCAAAAAAAGTTCTATGTTTTTAAAATATTGGAGCAAATATAAAATAGTATTGTCTTTTTTCCGCGTTATCTGTTCATTTTGACTACTAATTTCACAATGCTAGCGCCAACCTTGCAAAAGGTACACAGGCCTATACGCAGAGGGGGAGCGACGGGTGCGTACGCACCCCCCTTAACCCGTTCAACACCACAGGCCTGTATAGTGGTATTGACAAAAAGTGTAGATCCAGATGAGCCGGCTCGTTACGAGTCGTCTCAGCAGGATCTGCACGTTTTGCAAGTAATTTTCATAATTTTGAGAACAAAAACACCTCGTGTTCATAAATGGACCGGTCTGAAAATCATTTTGTGATGATTGCAAAAAAACAATGTTTAGCCCTTCGCGCCGTCGATAACACACCCCCCTAAATTAATTCCTGCGTACGTGCCCGGTACACTATGACAGCATTTGTGATGTCTATAGACTGTGATCCTCTGGCAAATTCACATTGCTAGCTTGGAATCTTGAGCTTTATTTATGGACACAATGCTATTTCAGTGATGAAATCGCAAACATTGTAGGCCCTGGTCGCACTGCGCAGGCTGACCGGGGACTACATACGCTGTTCGCAAACATCATACGCCTTTAATTATCCGCCGTCAACCAATATCATTTCTATTACTCTATGATGTAAATCATCGAGGAAAAAAATAATTTGACATTAATAGAAAGCGTATTGATTCCTTAGACGGCTTAACCCTAGCTTTAACCCCTGGCAGTCTGGAATCAGCTCTTCCATTCCAATTGTTCGGACTATTCTATTAATCAGAAAAGGGTTCATTCATTAAAATTTAAAAAAAAATCACAACTACCGCGGATTACGATGAGATGAGCTGGCTGATCTGGATCTACACTGTTTACAAATATTGGATTTATTGCCTGTGGGGTTGAATGGTTTAACATGATGCTTGTGCGGTTCTAAGGCAGTATCTTGCTTTATTCTAATCGACAGCCTTTTGTTGTTTCCATCAAGACTGTGTAATTTACTGATAGGCTGTAATAATGGAGCAATAAATGTAATGAGGTAACACAGCATACATGAAGTTCAGGGATTTTATGTGCTATACATTAATAATGTATATATAGGTCAATGATATACAAGGTGACTTGTCTACTCCTGACAAGCACGGCACCATAGTCGGAATTTTTGCCTATCGATTTAAAATTAATCACCAAAACAATCACTCCTTAACCCTAATAGACCTCTATCTTATTTTTGTTGTTGTCTTCTGTTTATTTTCTATTTTCCATTTTTATCATCAAAAACATGCTGTGACGGCACTTGAGAATCATTTCCATTGGAAATGATTCTCAAGTGCTGTCAAACCATGTTTTTATTGAGAAATAAGGCAAGATATAAAAGCAACAGCAGACAACAATTGTTGTGAGTAGCGAGCGGTCTAAGAGTTAAGGATCTTTGAGTGTGACTCCTGTAGCCTAATTTCACCAAAATTGCAAAGTAGACTTATCTAGCTAAGCATACTTTCAGGGAGTACCTAATCATTTATTTTTCACGAAATGCATAATTTCATATAGAACCAACAACTGCATATATTTGATGATTAAATGTATGCAGAATTATTATACTGAATTTATTACATTATCACAGCCAAAATAATGTAATAAATTTAGTATAATAAAAATTAATAAATGCATCCTTAAATTGAAAATTTCTCCCTCAAAACGTACTTAGCAAGATAAGTATACTTTGCAATTTTGTTGAAATAGGCACTGATCATCATACGATTTCAGTGGTGAAATATGGCTGATGGCTAATGAACACGGTGTTTGCTGATCATTTCAACACTGGAGACCTCATTCCTGATATTTATAAACAGTGTAGATCATAATGAGACGGCTCATAACAAAACTACCTCCTTTTCTTCATAATAGAAGAGTCTCAAACGTAACATGAAATTATCCATGTCCGTTACTTAGGGGCAGAGCTCCAGATAAGCTGCGTATTTGCTTAAATACCCAATTAAAAGTGCCAAAAACCCCAATTGAAATCAGTAGCGATCGAGTATCAAAAAGCAATAACAATTCTGTGGTACCTTTATCATGCTGCAGAAAACGATAAACAGACCACAATTATAGCATATTTTTCTTGTTTTCGATGAAAACACATCTTGGTATTTCATTAGAATTGTCTCCAATTCCAATGAAATGCCAAGACATGTTTTCATTTCAAAGCAAACTATTCAATAATTGCTGTCTGTTGATGTGTAAACAGTAGTGTGATTTTATTTTACCCAATTAAAATTTTGAAATACCCAATTGCTTCAGAAATGATGGAGTGACAATACTCAATTACTAATTCCTTATCTGGAGCACTGTAGGGGTGAAGGAGCTAAGGCTGTATATGTATGTAAAGTAAAGACAAATTGGTGGTGTAAACGGTTTTCGATCCGACTGTAAGACTGTCTGGTGTCATTTCATTAATGTATGTAGATCCTTGTCTGTTTCTGACTAATTGCAATTGTTAGGATTCTGTCTGGTCAGTCTCCTGGTAAATATCCCAATATGCGGTCGATAATGACAAAATGGGGAAGCTTTCACTGTTGACCAATGTAGCTCATGATCCCCCTGCCTGCTCATCCTTAACCCATTTGTGGCTGTGACTGGATAAAGGGGGCGTTTTGGGTTTTTGCACCAATGTAGTTCCTGATCAAATAACACTCATGTAGCCTGATAACAATCTATATTGCTTGTTAGAAGCATGGCAGGTGTTTAGTTTAAAACAATATTAATTTCATACAACACATGGTACATCATTACATGTGAAATGTACATTGATTATGACGGGCGTTTCATTGATGGAATGGCAAACAGTGCAGATCCTGATCAGACTGTGCGGATGCACAGGCTGATCTGGATCTACACTGTTCGCAAAACACATAGGACCCATTTCTCCAGTCACAGTCACATTCATGATAAGGAGACAGAGAGTTCAGAAGTCACATGTTCTGGCCACCATTGCACCACAGCTACAACGATTGGTCACAACATACACTTTCATTCAGACATGATAACTCTACTTTGTATTTTCCGTTCTTTGTCAAATGCCACAAGAGGTGAAACTGATTGATGGCTTGAATGCACAAAGATGGCTGAGTTGGCCACTCCATGTGTCGTATAGGATACAGTAACGAGGCAGTGTTCAAGTATATGTTATACATATATCCCATCATATTTAGAAAACAATTATGTTTAAATCACATCCGTATACTTATGGTGGCCACAAGTCCGAAAGCCGCCCACACAATAGCCATTGAGGAATCATTCTCTGAATGGAAAGGACAAGTAACGGAACGTGTTCACATGGACAATTGGCTTGTTTTCCATGTGACTGGAACCTGATAGAGGAAGACAGAAATTACATGGACGCCGGTTGAGAAAAGATGCCTTACTAGCTGTGAGCCTTGCCGACAATTGTAGTCGTGTTGCTGGTGGTAGTAATGCAAACAGCGTAGAATGGTGAACAGCGTAGGCCCTGATCAGACTGTGCGAATGTGTAACATACATTTTATCAGTGAGTACTTATTGTAGAATCTGTTTCTAGAAGCCATATGCATAAACATGATTGTGTATGATACACATACATATAAAGTGCCCAGCCTGGATGATTTATCTCTATTTTCAGATTTTTATCAATAATTGATTGATCTAACAAATTGATATCATCATGAAGATGTTCATTGTTTAGCAAATGAAATGTCAGCAACTGTCGTTTTTGAATCCATGTTGACCATGATCTGTCAAACCTGTGAATAAAGGCCTGTCACAGGAAGAGACAAATATGGCAATTGAATAATTGGGAAAATAAAAGTGTGGCTGTTGGGCGACAAAAAATTAATGTTTAGATTCTCATTCAAATTTTGGGGAAACATGGGACGGGTGGGAAACTTGTATTTTTTATTTTCAGGCAATACTAAAACGAGGTAAACAGTTGAACGGCAAGACGCAGTTGCGTGCAATAGTGTTTTGTAATAACGTATTCATGTTGAAGTATTGGTAATCTGGAGGGGGCGGGTTCCGGGGTTGCTGTATTGCGCTACGTAAAGCACTCAGATAAAAAGCTGTGGGAGCGGTATAATACGCGGGCCGCATCATTCTCGTAAATTTTACCAAATGTTTTACCAAAATTTATTTATTATTATTTTTTTAAATAAAAACCTTGGGCGGGCCGTTTTATTAGGGGCGGGCGGGGATGAGAATCTAAACATTAATTTTTTGTAGCCTTATATACAGGTAATTGCTATATGGAGGTGGCCTTTAGCACATGCAGGATCAACTGTACTTTGCCTCATAAAACCCCTGGTTATTGGAAAGTAGTTCAGCGTGGGAGTTTACTGGGATATAAATTTTGGACAGAGACTTGCTACGAGCCAATCAAATGTTAGGGAATTGAGTAAATATTTTTGTGCTGGAATTATTGCCTTTTACCCTTACATAACATAAATTGCTCTTCATGAGCTACACTGCAATTTTATGAAAGCAGTCTCGAGTGTTAAAATGTTCGTATAATGAATTGATACCCGTTTTATCATTTTACCAATTGTCTCCAGACACACGTGCTTGTGAACAATTTGTATTATATAACTATAGATAAATATAGAACGACATAAACACATAATTAAACAGATCTGTGTAATACTGGCAGCGTATTATATGACCGCGATGTCTGTTCGAGGCTTGTAGACGAACATAAATGGTCCCGTAAGGGTCGAGGTAATTACATTTGTGCCCTTCGCGACCAAATTTGGCGGTCATATTTCCCAGTCGCAGGTGACAAATGGCCAGAATCTGACAAAACTGCGCTTATTTTATGTGTGGCCAATGTAGATCATGTTTGGCTTTGACACTGATATGTGGCGTTGACCTGATACACATTAGGGCTCCAGATAAGGAATTAGTAATTGAGTATTATCACTCCCATCATTTCTGAAGCAATTGGGTATTTCAAAATTTAATTGGGTAAAATAGAATCACACTACTGTTTACACATCAGCAGACCGCAGTTATTGAATAGTTTGCTTCTAAATGAAAACACATATTGGTATTTCATTAGAATTGTCTCCTTGGAGACAATTCTAATGAAATACCAAGATGTGTTTTCATGGAAAAATAAGAAAATATGCTATATTTGTGGTGTGTCATTGTTTTCTGTAGCATGATAAAGATACAACAAATTTTTCATTGCTTTTTGATACTCACTACTTCTGATTTCAATTGGGTTTTTGGCAATTTTAATTGGGTATTTACGCAAATACGCAGCTTATCTGGACACATTGTTATCTCTCATCCCTAAGTCGCTCAAATTGATTTTGATATGTTAATTTTGCAACCATTCCAATCGTCTTTCAGACTAGATGCGCAAAGTTTATTTAGATTTTTGATTTGACCCCCGGGTCATGGATAATAATATCTCCCCTTTTGGACTTGAAATTTTGCCTTTATTATCAAAGCGGTATGTGGGGCATCCGTGTTCTATGAACACATTTTCTATTTTTTTCTAATTTTTTGGGGGTTCATGATGCCACCAAATTCAGTCATGGCGGCTCCAAAATCTGGCATGGCTCAGCCCCATTCTAACATAGGCTGATTGAACTCTGTATTTAACAACTACCACACTTTTTCTCAGATATTGAACCAAATTGTTTTGTGTCCGTTTCTGCAACGACATTTCCCTAAGGGCTGCTGCTGTCGCTCGAACACTGGACTGAACCAAACTCACCGATTTTGTCGAACCTTCTTGTATGAAACGGATGGGTTTTGTTGGCCTAGGGGTTAGAAAACCTGACCTGACTTCCAATCTGGAGATTGTAGTTTCAAACCTGACACCTTGGGCATCAAAAGTACTTCCATAGTATTTCTATCCCACTGGTCTGTCAGATGAGACTATAATTTGTGGTCCCGTCTCTATATGACCTTTAAAATAATTCTTAAGAAAACGTAAAATAAACTCATTTTCTTGATGAATTTATTTCAAATGCTGGAATTATAAGGAATTAATGGCCTTTTTGTTGAATTTATCGGGGATATAAACTTGGAAAAATCACGGGAATACTGGACGAGGCCTTCCCGCGACTTTTCCAAGTTTATACCCCGATAAATTCCACAAAAAGGCCATTCATTCCTATATTATACCGGTGATAGCCGAAACATGCCGACTGCCTATGCTTAAACCCATTCCCTTTTTCTTGTATGAGATAATAAATTGACATTTTTGAACATGACCATGACTAAGACATGGGCTTATGACATGTGGTCAGTCTTGTACGCGATTTGCTAGCCCTCACGTGCAACTTAAGGCTACATGTATATACACGTTGTCGGAACACAATACTTCACTGGTGGCAAAGGCCATCAGCCCCATTTCTCCAATCACTGCCACATTTGTCACCTTAACCCTTAGACTGCTATCTTAATTCTTTTGTCATCTGCTGTTTATTTTCCATTTTTATCATCCGAAACATGCTTTGACAGCACTTTAGAATAATTTACAACATGCTAGAACCATTTCCATTGGAAATGATTCTGAAGTTCTGTCGAACCATGTTATATTTGAGATTTTATTTGAGAATTAAGGCAAGATATAAAAGCAACAGCAGACGACAATTGTTGTGTGTAGCAGTCTAAGGGTTAACCCTTTCAACACCACAGGCCTGTATAGCGGTATTGGCAAACAGTGCAGATATCCAGATGAGCCGACTTATAACTCGAGCCGTCGCATCAGGATCTGCAATTTTCATATTTTTGAGAAGAAAAACACATCCTTTTCATAAATGGTTGGATTCATTCACAATTATACACTTATTTAATTCCTATAAATAACAGTTTGTGGCTACTGAGTCGGCATATACCTTTAACATATCAAAATCCATTCCAGTTACTCAGGGGTGAAAGGGTTAACTGGAAAGAACTTTTATACATTAATTTTACAACCAATCCAATCGGCACAAAATGATTTTCAGACCATTTATGAGTGTTTGTGTTCTAAAAAATATGAATTTACTTGCAAAAAGTGCAGATCCTGATGAGACGCCTCGTCACGAGCCGGCTCATCTGGATCTACACTGTTTGCAAACACCACTAATGAGGGCTGTTGTGTTGAAAGGTTTAAGGCCACAGACCATGGCTGAGACAGTATGTCTAACAGCATTATATAAATGCCTCTGAATGTTGATTGCCAATAGCTAGGAATTGGTTTACTCTATGGAGACAGTTTAATACGTGGCTTCCGTCGGAGCTCAGAGTGTGCTATATCGTGAGAGCTCTATACTATCGTGTCACTGCGACTTTATTCGCTGGAATGGAAAATGGATAGGGCTTTGTGGAATTGTGTGGAAAATATGTTTCTAGATTAAGTTGATGGTATTTGGCGGCGGTATTGCTGTATTAGATGTTTTGCGTTTTACGAGCCAATTTATTTGGGAATACTCCGATTGTCCCATGGGATATACCGTATGTTTACTTGTGTAGCTGTATAAGACACAAACAAAATTGAAGACAAAATGGTGTTAAAATTTCGTAACTACTAAAATTAATGTTGTATATAATAAAATGTGTCTGAATTTGTCAATTTTTAACATTTTTTGCTGTGACTGGAGAAATAGGGCTTATGTGTTTTGCGACCAATGTACATGTAGATCGAGACCGGGATCTACATGGTTTGCCATTCCATCAATGAAACACCTGTCATGCTTGTAACAAATAATATTGTGATTTATTATAGGAATGACTGGCCTTTTTTTTTTTATATCCCCGATAAATTCCACAAAAAGGCCATTCATTCCTTATAATTCCAGCAATTGAAATAAATTCATCACGAAAATGTGTTTATTTTGACAGACGGCAGCCATTTGTTTACATTGACAGCACTGACAGCGCTGTTGTAGAAAGTAGTTTGGCGTGGGAGTTTACTGGGATATAAATTTTGGACAGAGACTTGCTACGGGCCAATCAAATGTTAGGGAATTGTGTATATATTTTTGTGCTGGAATTATTGTCTCTTTGTGGACGTTTTGATACCTGAGTATCCATATCCAGCATGAAATGGGCTAAAGGTACATGCCCACTCAGTAGGCACTAAATGTTCTTTATAGGAATTAGATAAGTGTATACTTGTGTCACTATTCCACCAGTTCTAAAAATTACGAGTGCGCGCTATACAAGTATAATCATTTAGTAATATTTATTTTACTGATAGTGGTATCACAGTGGTATCAGGCTATTTGCATATGCAAATGAGGCATGATATTTTTTAATTCTTTATACTAATTAAGCTTACAGATTATAAAGTATGATCATTGCACATCAACAAATAAATACAGAGAATAAATGGTAATGTCCTTTAACATTTTAAGGAAACACGATTATCACCCCTGATATCAGTGTGGACATTTACGTCTGATATAACATGTATAATAATGCCAATCAATACGTGGGGTAATGGTGAATGAATGTTTATTTTGCCAGAAAATATCTCAGATGATGTCTCTGATATAAAGAACAGTTTGTGCCTACTGAGGGGGCATGTACCTTTCTTTAACTGTTTAGGCGGCCGAAATGTATTGTGTAACTGTCAAGATTTATCAAAATCTGTTGTTCATAACACAAACAATGTTGGGTTGACTTATTGGCGACCAGCGTGGGCCCTGATCAGACTGCGCAGGCTGATCTGGTCGCTCATATCCTTTCACAGTCGGGAGCACATATACAATGGTAAATAACTTCACTTTTTGTGCCAATTGAGTGAATTTAAATGTCTCAGATGATGTCTCTGATATATACTCAACAAAACTAGAAACGTCCCTGTTTTATAGCCGGTGTAGCTCTGTCTATGTATGTACCACATGTTCAAAGTACATGTATTTTTATAAACCGTGGCGATGTTCAGAATACGATCGTGTAGAGTTTAGCCGATACACACGGTTTACATAGCGGCCAGTGACCGGAACGTTGATTTCCACTTTTTGCACGTGCACGCTATACTTGTCATCGATAAGGTGATTCAGTTCATGTCGTACCATTCATGCGATAGGGGCTATTCGGAAAATTAAAAAACTTTTTTAATTTTTCACTGATTTCGATATGCCACGGCTTTCCGAAAACGAGCGAAATCAGGCAATTGGGATGCTTGCGGGTGGAATGGCCGCCAGGGCGGTCGCGCCTCGGTTTGGTTGCTGTCGGAAGACGATTGATCGTCTTGCAGCCCGGTACCAGCAGACTGGGGCTGTTCACGACCGGCAGCGACCTGGTAGGCCTCGTGTAACGACGGCTAGAGCCGATCGTTACATTACGTTGACGCACTTACGTCAACGTCGATTGGCAGCCACAGTCACTGCTAGGCGATACGGTGTCTCAGGGCAGACCATTCGCAACCGGTTACGTCGTAACGCCCAACCAATCCGGGCACGCCGCCCGTACACTGGTCAGATAATGACCCAACGTCACCGTGCTGCCAGACTGTTATGGGCGCGACGTCATCTGAACTGGAGAAGGGCTGACTGGAACCGAGTTTTGTTCACCGATGAATCTCGGTTCACAGTTAGTCATGCTGACGGAAGATTACGGGTATACAGGCGTAAAAATGAAAGATTCACCGATTGTTGCATTGTTGAGAAGAACAGGTTTGGGGGAGGGAGCGTAATGGTCTGGGGTGGGATCATTGGAAACCGGAAGACAGATTTGGTTGTTGTACAGGGCAACATCAATGCACAACGTTATGTTGCAGATGTGCTAAATGCACATGCCTTACCATTTATCCGTCAGCATGGTCCTGGTGTGACATTGATGCGCGACAATGCCCGCCCTCACGTAGCCAGGGTCACCACTCAATACTTACAGCAAAACAACGTCGACGTCATGCCACTGCCCGCGGTCTCCCCGGATCTCAATCCCATTGAGCACATATGGGATGAGCTGGGTTTTGGTTTTTGGCCGCAAAGCACGAGCTAACCATCAGATTGACAATGTTCGCGATCTTACACGGGCGTTACAACGGGAATGGAGGAATTTGCCCAACGCACTGGTATTGCGTTACGTCACGTCGATGCGGCGTAGGATCATTGCATGCATTCATGCAAATGGTGGCCACACATGGTAATAACGAGATTTACTGAATTTGCCACATTACTTATTGAAATTCCATCTCTAAACATTAAGTAACACATTTCTGAGTTTTTGTGATTTTTGATTTTGACCCCTACCGCCCTTGGCCGGTTATCTCTCGGATATTTAACAAGATATCCAAATGCAATTTATTGGCTTTGATACAGAAATGAATGAACTTGTTTTTCCATTTTGATTTTTAAAAGTAACCCTTTTGGTTTTTGATGAATCTTTCCTTAAACATGGAGGGACGTTTCTAGTTTTGCTCAGTATAGATAACAGTTTGTGCCTACTGAGTGGGCATGTACCTGTAAAAGACTGGAACAACATTGTGTCGGCGGTTGTTGTCCATACTTAACCCTTTCACCCCTAAGTAACTGGAATGGATTTTTAGACTAGTCCATTTATGAAAAGGGGGTGTTTTTGCTCTCAAAAATATGAAAATTACTTGCAAAAAGTGCAGATCCTCATGAGCCGGCGAGCCGGCTCATGTGGATCTGCACTTTTTACCAATACCACTATACAGGCCTGTGGTGTGGAAAGGGTTAACATATTTTTAACTAAAACATGACTGTACTTCGTCACTGTAGGTGATTCTCATGAGCTGTCGAAGAATACTTTCATCAGTAAACATGGTAAAATTAATTTATGAACAACATTTTAGATTGTGAAATCTAAAATGGATGCCACTTAGCGTTCAGTAGAAACTAATTCCTTGATAAAGGCCTTGTGCCGAAACTTTAGAAAAGTGGGTTCCTGGTTTTTGTATTATTGTATTATTGCCGAAAGGTTATTCATTTATGAACAACAGACGACTAATTTTAATATTGAAAATAAATAATAAACTGCAGATGACAAAATTTAATATGGAAAATAAACAAACAAATGAAATAAATTAA
Source organism: Conchocele bisecta (assembly GCA_029237695.1). NCBI lineage: Eukaryota > Metazoa > Mollusca > Bivalvia > Lucinida > Thyasiridae > Conchocele > Conchocele bisecta. The sequence continues at coordinate 66,615,112 of CM055276.1, read as the reverse complement.
TGAGAACAATAAATAATAAATAGCATGCATAACAATTTAGTATGGAAAAATATACTATAAACAAGAAACGACAAACTTTAATACAATAATAAATTAAACAACAGACAAAACAAATAAACACTAGGTTACAAAATTCAATATAAAAAACATAAACAGCAGTTGACTAAATTTAATGTTGAACATAAATAATAAATAGCAGGCAACAAAATAGTATATTTACTGGACATTATGTTTGTAAAACATGGATATGCCCTCGTGGCATACTGGCCTCTAAGTGGAGAAACTATTTGACTTAACAAAATTGTTTCAGTGATATTTAGAAGGTGACAAAGGTCAAGGTCATGTTAATGGTGGCGTGAGTGTGTGACAAATGTTCAGGTGATTGAAGTGTCCAAGTATCGAAGCAATCCTTTCCTTAATATTGGAAGATATTACATGTTGGAGAAACTCTTACAAAGTTTTTGACGCACAAACTGGCTAAGTGTTTCAGCGACATTTTGAAGGTGACAAATGTCAAGGTCGTGTTAATGGTGGCGTGAGTGTGTGTGAAATGTTCAGGTGATTCAAGTGTGCAAATTTCGAAGCAATCCTTCAAGTAATATATTGAAGATATTACATATTGGAGAAACTTACAAATTTTTTGACGTAAATGTACACAAAATATGACCCCCCTTGCTATCGAATAGAGCGCACAATAATCAACATCTGAATTTAACCCTTAGTCCGCTATCTTAATCTTTTGTCGTCTGCTATTTATTTTCTGTTTTCCATTTTTATCATCAAAAACATGCCTTGACAGCATTTTAGAATAATTTACAACATACTTTGACAGCACTTCAGAATCATTTCCATTGGAAATGATTCTGAAGTGCTGTAAAAACATGTTTTTATCGAGAAATAAGGCAAGATATAAAAGCAACAGCAGACGACAATTGTTGTGAGTAGCAGTCTAAGGGATAATAAGGAAAAATAAAGATTAAACATGAAACAAGGCAATTCAACTCACCATTTCAAGGGACACGTAACATTTTGTGACATGATTGTGCGGAGCTTTGTGAAATGACAATGGAAGGGGAACTTGACAGCAGCGAGGTGGAGGTACATGCGTGCCACACGCTGCCCAACTGTAACGGCTACTCCGAGCCTATAGACTTCATGAAGGAAATGACCTGTAGGCTCTCTGGTATAAAGGTACGTACCTCTAGAGGCAAGTGCGTCATCGCCGGAGGTTCAATGCGTTCGGCACGCTATTCTAATTTCAGGGCTGAATATATATTTTTTAAATATCCCGTTGGCCCGGCCTTAAAATGATCTTAGCTGTTGATAGGCTGTTAAACATGAATAAATAAAATCGAAAGGTTCGTATTTGCGGTCCCACTGATACATCCAGAGTTATGCCCATTTTTTTACTCAGAATTTATTTTTTCCTTGTCCGGCGAACTACTTCTACAGTTTTTGGCAGATCGATTCTCTACATATTCGATATACAGCCCTACCATGAAGTATAGGAGTACGTAACGTTAAACCTTTTGCTCTCCCACTGATCCATTCGCAGTTATGCCCCTTTTTTGACTCGGAAAATGTTTTTTTTTCCATGTCCGACGAACTACTTCTACGTTTTTTGGCTGATTCTCTTCATACTCTGGATACATCCCAACCATCAAGTGCAGGAGTGCGTAACGTAAAATATTTCGCTGTCGCACCGTTCCATCCGCAGTTATGCCCATTTTTCCACTCAGAATATATATTTTTTCCTTATCCGGCGAACTTAACTTCTAACAGATTTTGGCCGATTCTCTTCATACTCGTTATACATTCTAACCATCAAGTGCAGGAGTGTGAAAATTATTTTTGTCCTTGTCTGGCGAAATACGTCTAACATTTTTGGCCAATTCTCTTCATACTCGGTATACAGCTATACCATCAAGTACAGGAGTGCATAACGTAAAATATATCCCTGTCCCACCGATCCATACGCAGTTATGCGCCTTTTTCGACTCTGAAAATATGTTTTTCTCCAATTATACCACTCTCAGTGATTGTTGTTGTATTCATGAATGCTCAACAGCGGTGGCATTTTGTTTTACAAACAATTTTCTGGTTTTTGTCTCGCCCGCGAAAGCAGAAAGCGAGACATAGGTTTTGCTTTTCCGGAGTCGGCGGTGGCAGCGGCGTTGTCGTCGGCGGCGTCATCATTCAATGTTAAGTTTTCGTGTTACGGTCATTACTTCAACACCTTATCAGCTACAGTCATCAAACTTTATACATACCTTTAATATGATATGTAGATGGATATACGACTATTAAATCTTTTTTTATCGGGCCCCAGGGTCAAGGTCAAGGTGTTTATTGTTTATATAAATGAGGTCCGCGATAGCCATTTTCAGTGCATGAATGAGCAGACATGAGACATTGTCTGGCAAAATAAACATTCATTCACCATTACCCCACGTATTGATTGGCATTATTATACATTTTATATCAGACATAAATTTCCACACTGATATCAGGGTGACTGACCACAGGTGCTGGTGACACCCGTGCACCCGTGCATTGACCACAGGTGCTGGTGACACCCGTGCACCCGTGCATTGACCACAGGTGCTGGTGACACTGATACATTGACCACAGGTGCTGGTGACACTGATACATTGACCACAGGTGCTAGTGACACCCGTGCATTGATCATTGACCACAGGTGCTAGTTTATTTTACTCAATTAAAATTTTGAATTACCAAATTGCTTCAGAAATGATGGAGTAGCAATACTCAATTACTAATTCCTTATCCGGAGCCCTGTACCAGCTCACCCTTTCTCCTGCGTTCTCCCTGAAAACGGAGTGAAACAGTGAGATGGTAGAGTACTATTAACCCTTACACCGCTATCTTAATTTTTTGTTGTCTGCTGTTTATTTTCTATTTACCATTTTTATCATGAAAAACATGCTTTGACAGCACTTCATAATCATTTCCGTTGGAAATGATTATGAAGTGCTGTCAAACCATTTTTTTATTGAGAAATAAGGCAATATATAAAAGCAACAGCAGACGACAATTGTTGTGTGTGCAGATTTATTGTTTACCCTAATTTCTCGACCAATGAAAGAACAGCATTTCATCTCAATTAATCGCATATTGCGACACTTTCGCCAATATGTATTAAATTAATCATTAAATTTTCAACCGCTATGTTTAGAACTTGTTTTCACCAGTTTACGAGACGCAAAGCATATTACCGCCCACACACACGCTCATTTCGTGTCACACCACCAATCACATGCTAGTACATGTTAGTATAGCGATTCAAAATCACGTTTAGGGGCGGAGCTTCGCAAGTGGGCTGGTAAACAATAAGTACGTTATAGTTCATATATTGAATTTTTAATAAATTAGTTTATTAAAAATTCAATATATGAACTATAACTATTACTAATATATCTTTTTAGCAAATTTAAGTGTCATATTTATTTTGTGAACTTTGGTCAAAGATTGATTTCAGTCTATAACTTTATTATGCAGCACTTACAAAGGCAGGCATTGCCATATCTGTCACATCCACGTCGATGTTTGCCAGTGTCGTATTCATATCTGTGGCTGTTACTGGAGAAATGGGGCTTATGTGTTTTGCGACCAGTGTAGATTCAGAGCAGCCTGTGTATCCGCAGTCTGATCAGGAATTCTGCGCTGTTCCACTATTCCATGAATGAAACATCCGTCATGCTTCTAACAATATACAGAGCTCCAGTTAAGGTGCGTAATTTGACCAACTTGGGTGAAATTTGGTTATTTCTTCATCAAAAATGGCAAGTTGGGAGTCCTTTAGAATCGTCTCATTGAGACGATTCTAAAGCACTCCCAACTTGCAATTTTTATGCCCCACCAAGATAGTGGAGGTGGCATTTAGTATTACTCTTGTCCGTCCGTCCCGTCTCCGTCCCCGTCCCGTCCCGTCCCGTCCCGTCCCGTCCGTCCGTCGTCCGTCGTCCGTCCGTCGTCCGTCCGTCCGTCCGTCACAAAACTTTAACACTCGGGTAAATGTCTAATAATTTCTTCATCCTTCGACTGATCTGCTTCATATTTCATATACACATTGCTCTAATGGTCCTCTACCGCCCTGTGCCAAATCCTTTAACGCTCAGGTAAATATCTTATGATTTCTGTTTCCTTTCACGGATCAGCTTCATACTTCATATACGCATTGCTCTAATGGTCCTCTACTGTCCTGTGCCAAATCCACGTTCGTCCTGCCCCCGCCAAGCCCAGGGTCAAGGTCACATACTTAGTGCTTCAAAAACTTTAACGCTCGGGTAAATATTTTATAATTTCTGTTCCCTTTCACGGATCAGCTTCATACTTCATATACGCATTGCTCTAATGGTCCTCTACTGCCCTGTGCCAAATCCGCGTTCGTCCTGCCCCGCCAAGCCCAGGGTCAAGGTCACATACTTGGTGCTTCAAAAACTTTAACGCTCCGGTAAATATCTTATAATTTCTGTTCCCTTTCACGGATCAGCTTCATACTTCATATACACATTGCTCTAATGGTCCTCTACTGCCCTGTGCCAAATCCGCGTTCGTCCTGCCCCCGCCAAGCCCAGGGTCAAGGTCACATACTTGGTGCTTCAAAAACTTTAACGCTCGGGTAAATATCTTATAATTTCTGTTCCCTTTCACGGATCAGCTTCATACTTCATATACGCATTGCTCTAATGGTCCTCTACTTCCCTGTGCCAAATCCACGTTCGTCTTGCCCCCGCCAAGCCCAGGGTCAAGGTCACATACTTGGTGCTTCAAAAACTTTAACGCTCCGGTAAAAATAAATTTTTACTTGGAATTTGACCTCATTTATTATCAAAGCGATATGTGGGGCATCCGTGTTCTATGAACACATTTTCTAGTTGATGGAGAAATAAGAAATTTACCTCCAAATAACGCACCTTAACTGGAGCTCTGAATATAGATGATTTTCAGGCTACAGGAGTGTGCATCCGTGTTCTATGAACACATTTTCTAGTTGATGGAGAAATAAGAAATTTACCTCCAAATAACGCACCTTAACTGGAACTCTGAATATAGATGATTATCAAGGCACAGAGATTTTAACCATTCAGTTAAGGATTTAACAGTCCGTTAAGCTAACTGATGTTTTGAACAACCGGGCCCTGGCTACAGGAGTGTGCTATTTGATCAGGAGGTGACAAAACCCATAAGCCCCATTTCTCCGGTCACGTGCACATTGTCAAAAGCCTGAGACAGGTCTATGAATATGCAGGAAACAGTGTTGTATCAAATTAATTGGACCTGTAGCTGAGGGATAGACTGATTGTTTAGTGGGAAAGGGTTAGTGCTCAATACCGACGGTGAGGATTCTATTCATATTCTAGTGGGTGGCAGGTGGGAGCACGTGAAGGGTAATTTAACGATCGGGGTTCATCTTTACCGGAATCCCGACTGGAGACCTGGTTTGGCCCTCACATACGTCTTTGGCATTTTGTATGTGACAGTTGAATCTGGTTATACCCCTTATGTGAGTAGTTGAATCTGGTTATACCCCTTATGTGAGTATTACGATATTCGTAATCCTATTTTAGGGGAAGGGGCCAAGTGACTTTGGTGTGGTATGGACCTGGCAGGTCAGGTTATTCTAATTTCAGGGCTGAATATATTTGTTCTCGATGTAAATATTCCGTTCTGATTTTGGGATTTTCCCCCCAATGCAACAGGTTGAAATGTGATCGAACCCATTTGCCCGGCCTTACATGACCTTACCTGTTGATAGGCCGTTAAACACTAATAAACAAAAAAACTATTCATATTCTTAACCCAGAGCTCCAGTTAAGGTGCGTAATTTGGAGGTAAATTTCTTATTTCTTCATCAAAAATGGCAAATTGGGAGTGCTTTAGAATCGTCTCAATGAGACGTTTCTAAAGCACTCCCAGCTTGCCATTTTTGATGAAGAAATATCAAAATTTCACCCCAAGTTGGTCCAATTACGCACCTTAACTGGAGCTCTGTTTACCCTTAGACCGCTACTCACAACAATTGTCCTCTGCTGTTGCTTTTGTATCTTGCCTTATTTCTCTATAACAACATGGTTTGACAGCACTTCAGAATCATTAAATTATTCTAAAGTGCTGTCAAAGCATGTTTTTGATGATGGAAAATAGAAAATAAACAGCAGACGACAAAAGAAAATAAGATATCGGTCTAAGGGTTAAAGGTACATGCCCACGCATTAGGCACACAATGTTCTTTATAGGAATTAAATAAGTGTATAATTATGTCACTATTCCACCAGTTCTAAAAATTACGAGTGCCCTCTATACAAATATAATCATTTATTAATTATCAATTTACTGTTAGCGACGCGCGGCGGTAACAGTCCATTTTGATAATGTGCGGGGACGACAACTTTCACATCATGGCTTGCGGTGCGCATGCACAGTATACTACGCGTGCCAGTAGGCTTCCAAATATGTCGAAACGTCCAGGACGGAAATTGTATGAAACGGTGTCGGCCAAAAAAACGCCGAAATGTCTAAGGGACAGGCAGTACAGAGAGAGAGTGGTTAATATTGGCGACCAGATCACCAAATGGAAAGAGTTAGTGGAGATTTAGATTTGGACTCGAATAGAGATTTTTCTTCTCAACTTCCGATACTTCACTGCGCATGTCAAAGATGTGATATGATTGACCGTGTCGTGTCACGTGACGCGTATTGTAAAAATAGCAAGAGGTCGGTAAATACCCTTTCTGTCGCTGCATATAAAATGCGATTTAACACCAATGAACACGCGCCGTAATTAAAAATAACTCGTTAGTGGGTAGACAAATGGCTCGTATATAAGGCATGACAGAAAATGAAAAGTAGTAGTACAGTGTAACCTGCTGCGTGGGCATGTACCTTTAATAGACAAACATACTTTGCATTCATAATAATTACCTACAGTATATGACCTGGCTGTTGAACAGACATAATGTCCCAATCGACTCCAATACAAACAAAGAAAGGGAGATAACTAGAAAATTAGTGTGACAGTCTCCCTAATTTTTGTGTTATTTCCCTTTATTTTTTCCTCACTAATTTTGTTTCCGGCACATAACTCGAATACCCTGTGGAATATTTTCATGAAACTTCACAAATGCATAGACCACTTCACAAAGTGTGTCATGCACAAAAATAACAACTCTTGCCTCACAAATGTATTAGTTATTTCCCTTGTTGTGTCACAGAGTGATTTCTTCTCAATTCAACACTTAATTTCTTTTTGGAATATTTTCATGACATTTCACACTTGCATGAAACTATGACTCGGAGGTGTGCCTCATGCAAGAACGACAACTTCACCTTATTGACATATTAGTTATCTCCCTTTTCTTGCAGACTGCAGGCAGGGATTGGTATACACATGTACATATGGACAAGCGTATCATTCTATTAATTAGCGCGAGAGTTGTCATTCTTGTCTGTGATACAATTTCGGGTCGTGGTATATATATATGTGTGAAGTTTCATAAAAATGTGTCAAAGGCACATTCCAGTTAGAGTCTGACCAAGCAAGTGTTGTACACGGTGGCAGCAGAACAAAGTCAAATTCGTATTGTCTGGACAAAAGCAATGAAATATGCTTTGCTTCTTGTAAACCAGTGACAAAAAGTTCTAAATATAGCGGCTGCACATTTAATGATTAATTTAATCGTAGTTGTCACTGCAACAGCAAAACAGCAAAAACGTGTTGACTTATGAGTTTTGCGCCCAGTGTAGCTCCTGATCAGCCTGTGCATCCGCACAGTCTGATCAAGATCTGCACTGTTCGTCATTTCATCAATGAAACGCCCTTCATGATTCCAACAAGGAATACAGATCATTATCAGGCTACAGGGGCTAAACTAAACTTCACTAAACTTCTTACGACTAAAATGTTCGTAAGTGCAAAATTATGATTGTAAATTTCACATTAACAATGTTTTCTTGTAAACAATTATTGGATTTACATTTATTGAGCATATGCATATGCAGCCTATGCTCAATAAATGTAAATCCATCAATTGAAATTTACAGACGATCCTAAATTTACACTTTAATACGAACATTTTAGTCGTACGAAGTTTAGTGAAACGCACCCCTGGAGTGTTCTACTTTACTCTTTGCATGCTAGCGGCGAAAATATCCGCCAAAAAGAATTAGGAGTATATGTTTTATTTCTCTCTGTAAATATGTCTTGAAATTTCATTAGAACTGTGTCCCCTGGACACAATTCTAATGAAATTTCAAGACATATTCATGACATTTATAAGGAGAAATAAAAGAAAATGTAATGAATTGTCATCTGCTATTTTTGAACTATTTATAGCCCACAAATTTCCCAGCATGCAGTGAGTTAATCACAACTCCTACAAGCCTCATTTCACCAGTCAGCGCCAACATTACATTGTAGAAACCTTTGATTGACCCTGTCATATTTTCTGTGTTTTCAGAAAGACACCGTGGGCCAGTTTGTGCTCGACAAAGTATGTTCGACACTCAACCTGATGGAGAAGGATTACTTCGGGCTGAGATTTGTGGATGCAGACAAACAGAGGGTATGTACCTGAGCCGCTGTAATGGGTATGATGAAAATACTGCCCTTGTGGTCAAGGTTGGCACATACCAGCTTTACTAGCCGCACATTTGCTGCTTTCTAGGCCATGGGTGCTCTATAGCGCTGCACTGCAGTCAATGGCATGGGTTTGCAGAATAAGGTTTCACATTTGTGCACTGAAAATCATATACAGTGAAATCTCTCTAAACCGGACACCCTGGGAGGTCCCCATGGTGTCCGGCTTAGAGAGGTTTCACTGTAAATCATGCATTTGATAATTCTAAGCTATAGGTGTGTGTTATGCGATCACAAACAGACATTATCACCCGAGATAAATGACCCAAGAAAATAAGATCCCAGGTGTTTTCTTGGTGTCCGGTCGTAGTCAGCGTCTGTCCGTCCATCTGTTTGTCCGTCTGGCCGACTTTAAAAATTTGAAAACTTGACGTTTCCTTTCACCAAACCTTTTGATATTTCACACATGCCTTTCTCTAATAATTCTCTATCATGCTGTGATGAATCCACGATGCTCGGACCCCCAGTAACCCCAAGGACAAGGTCACAGTCTTAGTGCTTTCATAAAATTAACGTTGGGGGAAATTTGTTATAATTTCTGTTTCCTTTCATCAAACATTTTGATATTTCCCTCATGTCTTTCTCTAATGCTTCTCTATCATGCTGTAATAAATCCACTATCCCCAATATCAAGGTCACCGTATTAATGCTTTCATAAACTTAATATAAACCTTTTGATATTTCACACATGCCTTTCTCTAATGTTTCTTTATCATGATGTGACAAATCCACGATGCTCAGACCCCACTAACCCCAAGGTCAAGGTCACCGCTCTTCTTGATATTTTACACAGCCTTTCCTCTAATGGTTCTCATCATGCCATGCCAAATCCATAACTCAGACCCCCGCTAATCCCAAGGTCAATGTCACATTCTTAGCACTTTCGCAAACTTAACATTGGGGGAAATTTGTTATAATTTCTGTTTCCATTCACATAGCTTCTTGATATTCGTTAAAGCTAAAGCACCACGCTTTGTTGTCTTCTGACAACTCTTGTTATCGAAGCACTATGGCAGCGATTTTGGCAATTATTACCTGTATGTTTTGAATCTATATCATTTACATTGTAACAAATGCAAGAGCGAAGTTTTGGCATGCATTTCTATCTAAAAATGTGCGAAAAATGAGAATAACGTAAAACGCAAACAGTGCAGATGAGCCGACTTGTAACTAGCCGTATCATCAGGATCTATCTGCATGTTTTGAAAGTAATTTTGATAACAAAAAATACCATAAATGGACTAGTCTGAAAACCATCGTGACGGTTGGATTGGTTGCAAAATTAGCATATCACAATCTATTCCAGTTACATAGGGGTGAAATGGTTTTGTTGTAACTAGAGTTATGTTCTCAGAACCAATAACGGTTGTACACTTAGGCACGTACGTGTTTTGTTCACCTACAGTAGAACTTCGATCGCTCGAACCGGCAACGGAATCGAGTTTGAGTTCGAGCGTAGTTCGAGGGAATGAAGTTTCAAAAATGTACTGTCACATTCAGTCAATAAAATCACTTATGTGAATATATGAGATGACCGATGTGACATGCCATTGTATATGCATTACATTTGGAGGGAGAAATGAAAAATAATAAATACAATTGTAAAGTTGCTGTTTTATTCAATATTTACATGTAATTATACGTCAAATAAACCGCTATGTTCCGCTTTGCGTCTAACATAATACTGGTATTCCCAGTGTCTAAAAATAGCACACAGCACAGTGGTTGGAATAAATATACAAACGGAAAATATAAACGAATTCAAATCACTTAATTAGCGTGGACATCATAACGCCCGTAATTCACGCCGCTATTGTTTGCGATTCGTGATTTAATGTCATCCCGCGTCAAGGGAAACTACTCAACGCGACCGCCCGCAATGGTGGAATTCGCACCTCGTTAGACAAACAGCTGATCACAGACTTACCTGTTCAAGTTATTAGCGGTAATTACCACTGTTTGACCATCCACAGGACTAATCCACAGGTTCGACTGTTCGAGTAATTCATAGTTCGAGTTTAAGGTGTTTTATTACATGAATTATATAGGAAATTTGGCGGGACTGTCGAACCAGTTCGAGTTTTCCATGGTGTTCGAGCCAGACCTGTTCTAGTTATCGAAGTTCTACTGTATATGTAAAGATCAAACACAAGACACGTGTTTTTTTGCCTATATGTAAAGATCACAAACACAAGGCATGTGATGTGCATCCATCTGTCGTGATTGTGACAAGATGTGGGAAGAAAACTGCTAAGATATTGATCAACAGTGAGCCAGGGTCGTAGGAAAATAAAGCTGCCAACAGACATGATATAGTCGTTTGTCTGACACAGAAGGTTGTATAATACTGAGAATTGACAGCACAACCTCCCATTCCGTTAGGCTAGAAACAATTAATGTTTAGATTCTCATCCAAATTTTGGGGAAAAATGGGGCGGGTGGGACACTTTTATTTTTTATTATTTATTTTCAGACAATACTAAAATGAGGTGTGGAACGGCAAGGCGCAGTTGCGTGCAATAGTGTTTTGTAATAACAAGTTCATATTGAAGTATTGCTAATCTGGAGGGGGCGGGTTCCGGGGTTGCTGTATTGCGCTACGTAAAGCACTCAGATAAAAAGCTGTGGGAGCGGTATAATACGCGGGCCGCATCATTCTCATAAATTTTACCAAATGTTTTTTAATTAAAAAAATGTTTTTTTTATTTATTTTTTTTAAATAAAAAACCCTTGTGCCGTTTTATTAGGGGCGGGCGGGGATGAGAATCTAAACATTAATTTTGTGTAGCCTTATGTCACAGTTTTCAGACAGAGTTGTGTTTATTGTCTAGTCCAACAGCATCCGACTTCAAATTTAGAGTACTTGGGTTCAATCCCTGACATATGCATGAAAAACTGCCTTCATCATACATTGGAACCTCTCTAAACTGGACACCCTGGGAGTAATCATTTATTTTTTCTGAAATGCATTATTTCATATAGAACTAACAAATGCATATATTTCATGATTAAAAGTATGCAGAATTATTATACTGAATTTATTACATTATCACAGCCAAAATTGGCTGTGATAATGTAATAAATTCAATATATTAAAAAAAATTAATAAATTTATCATAAAATTGAAAATTTCTCCCTCAAAGTATACTTTGCTACTAAAGTATACTTTGCAATGTTGATGAAATAGGCTCCTGGGAGTGGGAATTGACGATCATAATTCAGTAATTCACAAATGGGGTATTTTTTTTTTACAAATTCTGAAAATAAATACTGAGTAATGTTCAGAATTGAATGACATGTTTATAAGGTGGTCACATGAATCGATGAGAGATAACCAAAATATTTTGTAGTTTCTGTCGGACACTCTTTATATGTAGCTAAATTATGTTAACCGCTATCTTAATTTTTTGTTGTCTGCTGTTTATTTTTTATTTTCCATTTTTATCATCAAAAACATGCTTTGACAGCACTTTATAATAATTTACCACATGCTTTGACAGCCCTTTAGAATAATTTACAACATTGCTTTGACAGCACTTCAGAATCATTTCCATTGGAAATGATTCTGAAGTGCTGTTAAACCATGTTTGTATTGAGAAATTATGCAATATATACAGCAACAGCAGACGGCAATTGTTGTGAGTAGCGGTCTAAGGGTTAAAGGCAGACTCTCACTGTAAAAAAAAATACTAATGAAAATAAACACTTGCATACTTGTGTATATATTCCACCACTTTAAAATATTGCTAATATGTTTTACTTATGTTAGTTAGGATACCACCTGAATGACAAGCAATGTAGGCCCTGATCAGACTGATCTGAGGCTACACTGGATGCAAACGTAGTAAGGTTCCTTAAACCTTTAGACCTGTATCTTAATTTTTTTGTCGTCTGCTGTTTATTTTCTATTTTCCATTTTTATCATCAAAAACATGTTTTCACAGCACTTTAGAATAAAATTCAACATGCTTTGTCAAACCATGTTTTTATTGAGAAATAAGGCAAGATATACAAGCAACAGCAGACGACAATTGTTGTGAGTAGCGGTCTAAGGGTTAATAGTCAGTTTCAAATATCATCTGTGAGACACCCCTGCTCTATTGGACATGCAAGTAACTCTCCTGATTGATTAAGTAAATATATCATTGTCAATATGGAGCCAAGAAAAACATTTATCCAAGAAAATATTCATTGTGCCACATGCATGCAATGACAGATAAGCTTAGCCATTATTCAGCTGTGATTTTCACCCCTCCTCTGTTGTCAATGTGAATTACTTGTGTGAATATAAATTAAGTTTCTCTTTGGTTAAATAACTAAACAAATAATGTATTTCCTTTGCATTTACATTATTGATGCCTGTATGAAGATATATTTAACCCTTAACCCTTACTACACTGAATTAAATGTTGTCGTCTGCTGGAAATGTTTTATAATTTCAATATTTCTCGACAAAAATCTGGTTTTGACAGCACATGAGAATCGTCTCCACTGGAGACGATTCTCATGTGCTGTCAAAACCAGTTTTTTGTTAAGAATTAAAGCAAAAATGAAAAACAGCAGACGGCAATTTCACTCAGTAGGCAGAAAATGTTCTTTATAGGAATTAAATAAGTTCATACATGTAATTGTATCACTATTCCACCAGTTCTAAAAATTGCCCGCAATACAGATATAATAATTTAGTAATATTTATTTTACTGATAGTGACTCGCGATGGTATCAGGCTATTTTCATGTGTCATATTTACTATAGTCGCCGCTTTTTCTGTCGTCCTCATCGTCTGTGTCATCATCGTCTGAAATGTCAAAAAGTTTGTACAAGCTTCGTCATCGTGATATAACTTTAATAATACTTGACGGATTGTTTCAATATTCGGACACTTCATACATGTGAACATTAGTAACACACTTATGGCATCTCATCAAGAAACCGGTGCATTTTTCGATGAGAGACATTTTATGCCGGTGCCGAGTGCATCACCAGTGTAATTAGTGGTTTTCTCCATCTTTCTCGTGGTCATTGGCCACTAAAGACCGCTACAATTGTCGTCTGCTGTTGCTTTTATATCTTGCCTTATTTCTAAATAAAAACATGGTTTGACAGCACTTCAGAATCATTTCCAATGGAAATGATTCTGAAGTGCTGTCAAAGCATGTTGTAAATTATTATAAAGTGCTAGCAAAGCATGTTTTTGATGATAAAAATGGAAAATAGAAAATAAACAGCTGATGACAAAAAATTAAGATAGCGGTGTAAGGGTTAGCAAATCTTGTCCCATATTGGCACAATACAATACAACGTACGTCAGTGACATTTTCGATAACGGCTAACTAGATATTCCCTCCTTGTATTGGCGGCAACCCAGCGATCATGTTGTGGCATCCCAGATCGAATGTCTTTCTTTGGCTGTTAATGGCACATAATCATATTTGCCTGATTTCACGAGGAATTGTGGTAATGGTGATGCTTGGGATGAATATGTCACCCGGAGTAGTCCATGTACGTACATGCGTATGTATGTACGTACATTAGTAACACCTTTCATTTTTCACTTATGAACCGCTTCACAGATTTTTTATAATATTTGACCACGATGTGTGTCTAGGTGATGGTGGTTTGTTTCGCATACGACCCACATCCGACCACGCAAGATCACTGAGAACTTATGTTCACCTTGTTTGTAAGGGAATGCGTTAACATTTTGTTATCAAGGCTGGGATTTAGCTTAATGATAATGATGCCCTTGTTATCTATTTCTGAATGAAAAATGGTGTCGATGATCTGGAACACTGGTGATTTTCTAAAATAAATAAAAGCTTCTTTCTGGTAATGGGTCTCGGATCTATGAATGTCCAGATAGATATTTCTATGTGTTGCCTTATTTGTCCATGGAATCAATATCATCCACTGCCTGAGAAAGCGACCTTATAACATTGGCGACGAGTGTAGTTCCTGATCAGACTGCACACTGTGCAGTCTGATCAGGAACTTCACTGTTCGTCGCTCCGTCACTAAAGAATGTATGTTTTCAGCAAACCGGTCGGATTGAAATTCTGCCAGATCTAATGATATGAGCAGGCTGATATTAGCTGCGCGTTTTCCACTTTATAGGCAACACGTTGCACTATATCGCTACACCACACTTCACAGTAAAAATAGGCGTAATAGCATTTAGACTTCGCTCACTAAAATCTATAAAAAAACCTGCAGGGTGTTGACGTTGTTACTGAGAGACCATTCTACAATATGACACACAATCATTACCATAAACTTACCTAATAAATTGTGTATTCACAAAATTCTTAGGTCACTCTCCACGAAGTAGAAAGTTAACAAAGAACTCTTCAACACACATTAGGAAAGACTACTCCGTCATAACTCTTATGTAATGTAATGAAATGTAATTATTAGAGTTATGTAGTCAGAACTAGACTGATATATGAGTACATGGATGGTTAGAAAAAGGTCAGGATTTAAACTTTAAGCATGTTTTGTAATGTTCCATTTGTTAGCATGGGTTCATATATGGTAGTCATTGCACTGCTTTTATGTGGCTGTGACTGGAGACATGGGGCTTATGGGATTTGTGACCAGTGTAGCTCCTGATCAAATAGCTCACTCATGATAACAACCTATTTACCTTGTTAGAAGCATATGACAGGTGTTCATTGATGGAATGGCGAACAGTGTAGATCCTGATCAGACTGTGCGGATTGACAGGCTGATCTGGATCTATACTAGTCGTAAATCTCATTAGCCCCATTGCACCATTTTGAGTTTTTGCGAGTTTGCCTTTGAAAATGAACGTGTCGGTGAGAATGGGAAAAGGCAAACTTCAGAGTTCATGTGAACAGGTGAAATTAATTTTGTGTCTCAATTTTGTAAAAAGGCAAAACCGCAACAGTTGCAATCAGCCATACATAATAGGGAACTATTTAAAATTTTATTGCTGAAAGTCGGCAAGCTTTTCAATAGTTCTACAATTAGGCCGTACAAAGTTCTTTCTTTGTTAAGGTTTTGAGAGTGGTTCTGTGAAAAAACAAACAAACTGTATATGCTATTTTACACTATTTACTGGTGAAGTAATATGAAAACTGATTGGGGACTTCTGCATGTTTTATATCCGTTCATGAATGTACACTTAATAACTTTCTTCATATTTTTTTCTAAAATTTGATGGTGGAAATTTAAATTTATGCTGAAAACTTCCACAACCCTTTGCAGACTACATACATTTTCGTTTTTCTTCTTCAATATTTGGCCATCTGGGTGGACGCTTAACAGAGAAAAATAAGTGGCATGGCCTTATAATTGTCCAATGCATGCTTTCAACTTTACTGCAATATATAACCACAATAAGTGACATGAATGACAGTGTCAATTTCATTACATAAATCATAGTCCCTCTTCAGTTTGAGTAAGCAATCATCACATTTTATTTAGTTTATCCAGAATAGCTGTTTGTTTTGTGGAATAGCCCAGTCTCAGAGACCATTGTTATCTGTCTGTAGTTGTTGTTGTATCAAGGTGTATGATCATGTGGTTACAACAACAATTAACAATGTCGCCCACTCCAAGTAAGTATTATGTGATATTTTCCTTAATATGCAACGGATTTTGATGAAATATGGCGCAGCAAACGCGTTTTCATGAGCTGCATTTGGTGGTCCAGGGAGTTCGGCACAGACTTATATCGTTTTTGCGAAGAATCGATTTCCGTGTCGGTATACACGGAAATCGATTTTTCCGCAAAAACGACAGAAGTTTGGTCGAAAATACAAAGACCACCAAATGCAGCATAACAAGACACGACCAAATGCAGCATAACAAGACACGTTTGATGCGCCATATTTCATCAAAATCCGTTACGTAATAAGGACAATATAAAAGAATACGTTCTTTGAATCAGATGGATTCTGGAAGTTTCAGTACTTGTTGTTGTTGTTAGTACCACATGAGCATACACCTTGTGTATACATGATTGGTATCATTACTGGCAACACCATACTTTAACCCCTACACGGCTGAATTAAATGTTGTTGTCTGCTGTTGTCTTTCTGTCTCTTGTCCATTTTTATGCCACCGGGTTTCGAAGAAACGGGTGGCATATAGTGTTTGGACCGTCCGTCTGTCCGTCCGTCCGTCCGTCTGTCACACTTTTCGGTTAACCAATTTGTCACAGTTTCTCAAATACAATGTATGCTGCAGGTGGCATCCGCGTTCGACAGACGCATTTCTTGTTTTTCATCAAAAACATGTTTTGACAGCACTTTGACAGCACAAGTTCTGTCAAATCATGTTTTTATTCAGAAAGAAGGCAACAGCAGACAACAATTTTATAGTCCCACATGCTAAGGGTTTATTACATATTACATTTTGACTTATGTAAGATCCTCTATGTAATGAATACTATTATAACCCTTAGACCGCTACACACAATAATTGTCGTCTGCTGTTGCTTTTATATTTTGCCTTATTTCTCAATAAGAATATGGTTTGACAGCACTTCAGAGAATCATTTCCAATGGAAGTGATTCTGAAGTGCTGTCAAAGCATGTTGTAAATTATTCTAAAGTGCTGTCAAAGCATTATTTTGATGATAAAAATGGAAAATAGAAAATAAACAGCAGACAACACAAAATTAAGATAGCGGTGTAAGGGTTAATACATAACATAATTTACATCTTCTATGTAATAAATACTATTGTGTGCATAATTTCTGTGTTTTTTCATTTCAGCACTGGTTGGACCCGACAAAGACAATTTACAAGCAGCTGAAAGGTACGTATCTACATCAGCTTGGAAAAAAAAATTGTCATCGGCTTGTGTGCTATATTTGGACTTCTTTCTCAATAAAAACATGGTCTGACAGCATTTTAGAATAATTTCCATTGGAAATGATTCTAAATTGCTGTCCAAGCATGTTCCTTGTTGAGAAAAAGGTAAAGTAAAAAAAATAAACAGCAGACGACAAAATTTAATTCAGCATTGTAATGGTTGAACTGTTGCCATTGGCAATGTGTATGCTGCAACTGGCATATTAACCCTCACTACGTGGGAGACGAAAAATATTGTCTGCTGTTTTTCATTTTTGCCTTAATTCTTAACGAAAAAACCTGTTTTGGCAGCACATGAGAATCGTCTCCAGTGGAGACGATTCTCATGCGCTGTCAAAACAGGTTTATATCGAGAAATATTGAAAATAAAACATTTCCAGCAGACGACAAAATTTAATTCAGCGTAGTAAGGGTTAACTCATTCCTTGCGGGATACCAATTCACAGGTACACGCATCTTAATTTCAAACATTTGTTTTTTGTCTTACCCACCATTGTGGAAAGTGAGACATAGCGGGTCACAATAATTCCGGCGTTGTTGTCGGCGTCGTCAACAATTTCGAACGTCTTTTTTTGTTACAAGCATATACTTTTATGCATAAAATAGAAGGAATATTTAATATTTTCAGTTATAAAAAATTGGTAACTCTAGCATAAAAAGGGTTAACACTTACTAGTTGTGTTTGACTTACATTTTCCATGGAGGAGAAATGATTTCTGAGATTGTAATTATAATGTTATCATCTTTAGTCCGGCACACCTTCCAGAAATTGATCCATTTTCTGATAAATGGTAATGGGAGCTGTATAAGATGGTTAATAGTTGGTGCAAGCAGCATGAGCAGACTTGCAGAATATTGAGTTGCTTTTACAGATGCGGATCCAGGCGGGGGCGTGTCCGGCGCACGCCCCCTCTAAAATTGGTTGAGTTTAGATTCTAAACCATGTTTTACGTGGAAAGATCTGATTATTTCCTTATTTCTCACCCAAAGTGTATGCTGTTACCACTCAGTTGAACCGTCTCGTCGAGACGGTTCAACTGAGTGGTAACAACATATACTTTTGATGAGAAATAAGAAAAAATGCAGAAATAATCTGAATTTTATGGAAGTCTCATTTGAAATCCATCTAGACATAAATCCTGGACCCGCCTCTGGCTTACACGAGTGTATAGAATGAGAATGTGCGGTATTGAAGCAATCATGTACAAACATGTCAACGTGTAGATTACGTACACCAATCACCCAAATAGCTGTGCATCTGCTTATCTGCCCTTTAACCCTTAGAATGTGGTCTCGTGTTGTTTTATGTTTTAACTTCTTTCTCAATAAAAAAGCTTCCAAGCCTTGTCTGATAAGCTTGATATCAAAAGACATTCTCTATATGATATGTCATAAACAAACGCAGACATTTGAAGATCTGATGTGTTCCTGTCAAACCTCGTATCAAGCTGAAAAGCTTGACGTGACTGGAGAAATGGGGCTTAGAGGATTTGTGAACTTAGAGGATTTGTGATCAAATCCTCTTGATAACGACCTATGTTGCTTGTTAGAAGCAAGACAGGTGTTTCATTGATGGAATGGCGAACAGTGCAGATCCTGATGCACGTGCTGATCTGGATCTACACTAGTCTCAAAACCCATAAGCCACATTTCTACAGTCACAGCCACAAATTATGATGTGTGAAACATAAAGTCACTAGGATTGAAACAGGTTTTCGAATTAACCAGTGTCTTTAATAAGTAACAAATACTGATTTTTGGCCAGAAATCTTGACTTCCATGCTAGTGTACACTATCCCCTTCCCTTTCGAGATTGTGTGCTACTTCTATAGATATTTCTTTCTATAATTTAATTATACCAGAAATGGCATTAATTCCAATTGCAGATTATCGAGTAATTGTTGCTAACCACGAGGCATTGCAAACAATAGTCGTAGCCAATTTTGGGGTATACCCAAATAAATTAGACAAACCAGGTGAGATTGTGCACCAATATAAACAGAATTACTAAAAACAAACATAAATGTGTGTTAGTAGACGTATTATCAATATATGTGTGAAATAAATCCATGTATCCTCTGCTTCTTCTACCTCGGAGTGGTTGGTTGTGGCCTAGGGAATATTTACAACTCCTGGGGGCCGTTTCACTAAACTCTGTACGACTAAAATGTTTGTAAGTGCACACTTAGGATCGTCTGTAAATTTCAATTGATGGATTTACATTTATTGAGCATAGGCTGCATATGCAGCCTATGCTAAATAAATGTAAATCCACTAATTATTTACAAGAAATCATTGTTAATGTGAAATTTACAGATAATCATAATTTTGCACTTACAAACATTTTAGTCATACAGAGTTTAGTGAAACAGGCCCGACTTCCAATCCGGAGGTTGTGGGTTCAAACCTCGCCTTAGGCATCAAAAAAACGTTCATAGTACCGCTATTTCCATTCCACTGGTCTTTCGGATGAGACTGGAAACCGAGGCACCATCCATAAATGACCTTAACTCTTAATTGTTTCTGGGACGTTACACCAATTAACTTTTTAATCTACCTAGGTTAAGGTCATTAGTCAACATCAGGAGCAAGTGGCTGTGTGATCTATCAAGGTCGGCAGAGTTTTGCAACAGCAATGACATGTTTCTTTTTTGTCAAGGTCAATGTAATTAGGAAGTATTTTGTCATCGTAATGTGTATTTTTGGTTCCAGTGTCAAGGTCAAGGTCACTACTCAGCACTAGGTCTGATATAAGGATCGGTTGTAAATATATGTTGCCAGGTTTTTGCTTTTTGCTCAGCACTGTATTGCCATCTGGAATAAGTGCCCTGGCCTAAAATGACCTTAGCTGTTGATTGGCCGTTAACCACCATTAACTAAATAGAAAAAATATGCATTTTCTCCATGAAGGTCAATGGTACTAGATGGGTCAGGGTCAGCATAAGGAGCAATTGGTTGATTTATATTGAAGTAGTTGTGAATTACTTTACACTTTCCGCAATAATTCAACAATTCCGCAAAAACCAGGAACCCACTTTTGAGACGTTTCGGCACAAATTAGTTTCTACTAAATGCTAAGTGGCATCCATTTTAAATTGTGAAATCTAAAATGGATGCCACTTAGCATTTAGTAGAAACTAATTCCTTGATAAAGGCCTTGTGCCGAAATGTCGGAAAAGTGGGTTCCTGGTTTTTGCAGAATTGTTGGAACATAATTACTGTACACTTTCATTATTTTTGTGAATGTAAACACACATTACTAGAAATAATGTTGTTATAAATGTGTCACCAGGATTTTGTAAAATTCTTATCAAACTTTGTTCCTGTCATATTAACCCTTACAATGCTCAATTAAATTTTGTCGTCTGCTGTTTATTGTTTATTTTTTGTTGCGCCGGCTTTAGCAGAAGTTGTCATCGTCCGCATTGTCGTCGTTGTCCGAAATGTCAAAAAGTTTATACAAGCTTTGTCATGATGGTATAACTTTAATATTACTTGACAGATTGCTTCAATATTTGGACACTTGATAGTTGTAAGCATTAGGAACACACTCATGCCGCCATTAAGATGACCTTGACCTTTTTTACCTTCACGTGGTTGTGGAAATTCTTGTCTATTTTTCTCATCAAAACATGGTTTGCCAGGACATCAGAATCATTTCCAATAAAAATAATGCTGCTGTTTAATGAGAATATAAAACAAAATATAAAACAACAGCAGATGTCAATTTATATTTCCCGCATTCTAAGGGTTAACCCTTTCAACACTTAACAGGCCTGTATAGTGGTATTGGCAAACAGTGTAGATCCAGATGAGTCGGCTCGTGATAAGCCGTCTCATCAGGATCTGCACTTTTTGCAAGTACATTGTAATTTTCATTTGTTTGAGAACAATAACACGCCCTTTTCATAAATGGACTAGTCTGAAAATCATTTTGTGACCATTGGATTGGTTGCGAAATTAACATATCAAATTCCATTCCAGTTATTTAGGGGTGAAAGGGTTAATATGTCACCAATTGTCATGATACTAGAAAGTATGTCAGCAGAGGTCGTCACCATGATGCAAACTGTCAGGAAATGGCAGAGTGAGACAAAGTGACACAATATAAGTCTAGGAAAATTCTAAACTAGTATTTCAGTACACCGGTGATGGTATTAATCGTGTAGTGGTAGCGGATTCCTTGGTGACGGATTAAAAAATTAAACTGCTCTTCCCAACTCATCAAGAGGTTGTCCTATGAAGGACGGAACGATCAACAACAACAACAACAAGTGGTCACAATTCTAGCATAGGCGTCATTGTCGGGGTCAACAATTGCGTCCAAATGGTCGGATCATTATCAAACTTTATCAATAACTTCCTCACAATGATGGCTATCCACCCAGTGTCATTTGGGTGACCTTGACCTTGGCGATTTTGACCTTCGTGCGTGAGATCACGTTATCACAAACGTAAACTAGATTATAACTACATTTTATGTATATATAGCTCTCTCTATCACAGTGTGAAGTTCTGTCTGTAGTAATCACCCTTGTATAAACTTCTATCACCCACTGTACATATATACTGAAACAATTTAACCCTTTAGACCGCTATATTTTTGTTTTGTCGTCTGCTGTTTTATTTTCTATTTTCCATTTTTATTATCAAAAACATGCTTTGACAGCGCTTTTGAATAATTTACAACATGCTTTGACAGCACTTCAAAATCATTTCCGTTCAAACCATGTTTTTGTCGAGCCCGCTTGCAGAAAGCGAGACATAGTGATCACAATGACAGACATAGTGATCACAATGACGTCCGGGTGTCTGTGCGTCCGTGTGTGCGTCCGTGCATCCGTGCGTCCGAAATCTGCTTTAAAGTTTTTAAATACCTTATATCTCTATAGTCCTAAGTCACATTGACTTGAAACTTCATATGCTTATTAGTTATGATCCATATATTCATGCTGTATCCCACTCATGCGGCCTCTGTGTCCAAGGTCAAGGTCAAATGACTTAGAAGTTTGCGTTCCGATGCGGCCCCTGTGCCCAAGGTCAAATGACTTAGAAGTTTGTGTTAAAGTTTCTGTCAAAATTTGCGTTAAAGTTTTCACATACATACTATCTCTGTAATCGTCAGTCAGATTTGCTTGAAAGTTTGTATGCTTATTGGGCATCAAACTTCAAATAAATACACTCTGAGACTATCGAATGCCTCGGCAGGCTCGACATGCGGGCCGCGGCCACCTCGTTATTGATAAATAAGGCAAGATAATATAAAAGCAACAGCAGACGACAATTGTTGTGAGTATCGGTCTAAGGGTTAAAATCACCACAAGGAGGCAGACATATTATTGGATACCCCTTTGTGATTATCCATGTGACCGCAGCCTACCATGTGACTTTGATGTATCAATTCCGGGTTATTTTGGTATATAGTGAATTGCTATTCATCCTCATAATAAAATGTTTGCCAAAATATGTAATGTGTGAATAAATAACATGTTTACCACCTTGCGTTTTTGCATTGTTATGCCACCGGGTTTCGAAGAAACGGGTGGCATATAGTGTTTGGGCCGTCCGTCTGTCCGTCTGTCCGTCCATCCGGGCAAACATCAGGGGTTTAGGAGCTTAGGGTAAGGGTTAGTTTCCTTTGAAGTTCTTTGAACTTATACCATTAGCCCATAAAACCTTTTGAAGTTTAGGGGCTAGTCCTTTGATCTTTTATATAGCAAATAGCCCATAAACCCAAAATGTTGGTACGTCCGTCTGTCCGGGCACACATTAGGGGGTACTTATGTGGCTAGCCCCACAGGGTTATGGACTTGGTAAAGGATAGGGTTGGTTACAATTAGCCACCTAAAAAATCCTTTTATGTGGCTAAAAATCGTTTTATGTGGCTAATATTTAACATGTGATAAGCCACATAAGTATAGTATTGTAAGAACGTCCGTCCGCCCGTCCGTCCGTCCGTCACACTTTTCGGTTAACCACTTTGTCACAGTTTCTCAAATATGCTGCAGGTGGCATCCGCGTTCGACAGACGCATTTCTTGTTTCAGTATGTAAAGGTTTGTCTTCTGATCCACCATATTGTAAACTTTGTCATCAACTGTTAATTATTGTAAATACGATTCCATACAATATTGTCACATCATGTGGTCATTATTTGTGAGAAATTGGGCTAATCGGTTTTGCGTAATAGCATGTAAATTCACACACTAAAATATAGAATAGATCTGATCAGCCTGTGCATTCATCATGATATGCACTGCTCGCCATTCCATTAATGTAGCACCTGCATAATTATAGCTGCACGTTTTTTTGCTTTATAGGCAACAGGTTGCACTATATCGTTACTGGCCCCGTGCAGGCACCGGGGCGGGATCAACTGATCCTGAGAATAGTGCTGCAGTAGCCATTGCTTGTCGTAAAAGGCGACTAAACTGGCTTAACGATTGGGTTCATACTTTCCGGAACCCACTATACCGGATTTGGCCCTCGTGTACATTTTTGGCTTTCTTGTATGTGAGAGTTGAGTCGGGCTATGCCCCATATATAAAAGTAAGATTAGCGCTATTCCTATTACTTTTAGGGGATGGGATAAATGATGCTGGTGTGGCGAGGGCCTGGCACCAGATCAGGTTGTTCTAATTTCAGGACTGAATATATATTTTGATTGTAAATATTGAGTTCTGAAGTTGGGATTTACCCCCCTCGGACAGGTGGATACGGGACACGACCCCGTTGACCCGTCTGCGTGTAGACTTCCTGAGGCTTGTACCTCTATGTCAGAAAAGCGGACGTTAAACCCTATTCACTCACTCACTCACTATATCGTTACTGTGTGACCCCAGTCAACTGTGAACATTTGCTTAATAGCATTTAACTTCACACACTAAAATATAGAAGAAACCTGCAGGGCGTTGACGTTCATACTTCGCTATATTGTTATTGAGAGACTATTCTACAATATGACACAAAACAAAAATATTACCATAAACTTACCTAATAAAGTGTGTATTAGCAAAATTATTAGGTCACTCTCCACGTAGTAGAAAGTAAACAAAGAACACTTAAAAACACACATTTGGAAAGACTACTCAGTCATAACTCTCATGTAATGCAGTGTAATGAAATGTAATTAAGAGTTGTGTACTCAGAACTAGCACCTGCCCTGCTTCAAGCCATGTTGTTGATGAGACAAATGGAATTAAAAAATAAAAAACAAACGTCAAAATTTAATCAGCATTGTAAGGGTTAAAGGTAAATTACAGTGAAACACTTCAAAATTAAACACACCAAGGTTTAACCCTTAGACGGCTACACACGACAATTGTTGTCAAAGCATATTATAAATTATTCAAAAGTGCTGGCAAAGCATGTTTTTAATGATATAAATAAAAAATAGAAAATAAACAGGTGACAACACAAAATTAAGATAGCAGTGTAAGTTTGAATGGGTCATATACATGTTCTACTATTATTGCTTTCATTGAAACAGCTGGTGTGTCTGACTATTGGCCAATATTGTCTGTGCTACTTTGTACATTGTGGTGTGACGGATATATATCCTGTTATGGACTTTATTGATGTGTTTCCTCGTACAGTTACAATCAATACTTTGAAACACATTCTCTGCCAGAAGGAAATAAAATGTACGAGGTACGATAGCAGAAAACGCCAATTAGCCAACGATCTCTCTCTGGTACAAATAATTTGCGTACAGAAATATTGTCTTTGTTGACCATTAGATACCAGAGCTCCAGATAAGCTGCGTATTTGCGTAAATACCCAATTAAAATTGCGAAAAACCCAATTGAAATCCGAAGTAGCGAGTATCAAAAAGCAATAACAATTTTGTGGTACCTGTATCATGCTGCAGAAAACAATAAACAGACCACAATATAGCATATTTTTCTTATTTTCCATGAAAACACATCTTGGTATTTCATTAGAATTGTCTCCAAGCCAAGATATGTTTTCATTTCAAAGCAAACTAATTCAATAATTGTTGTCTGTTGATGTGTAAACAGTAGTGTGATTTTATTTTACCCAATTAAAATGTTGAAATACCCAATTGCTTCAGAAATGATGGAGAGAAAATATTCAATTACTAATTCCTTATCTGGAGCCCTGAGATACTGTTTGAATATAGTTTTAACAATAATTATTCAGGGAGACAATTCTAATGAAATACAAATATGCTATATTTGCAGTCTGTTTATTGTTTTCTGCACCATGATAAATGTACCACAAAATTGTAATTGCTTTTTGATACTCGCTACTTCTGATTTCAATTTGGTTTTTGGCAATTTTAATTGGGTATTTAAGCAAATACGCCCCCCCCCCCCCCCCCCCCCCCCTATCCCCCCCCCCCAAAAGGAGGTTAAAATGGGATCGAACCGTTGTGCCCGGCCTTGCATGCCCTTAGCTGTTGATAGGCCATTAAACGCCAATAAACTAACAAACAATCTCAATCTCCCACTTTGGTGTAAAGACATA
This sequence comes from Conchocele bisecta, assembly GCA_029237695.1. Lineage (NCBI taxonomy): Eukaryota > Metazoa > Mollusca > Bivalvia > Lucinida > Thyasiridae > Conchocele > Conchocele bisecta. Next base: position 66,589,124 of record CM055276.1, on the reverse strand, counting down.
GCTGTTACACTTCCGTCAAAGGCGGTATGGTAGGCGTCAACAATGTACAGATGGTAAATAACTCCTGGGGGCCGTTTCACTAAACTAAGTGCAAAATTATGATAGTCTGTAAATTTCACATTAACATTGTTTTCTTGTGAACAATTATTGGATTTACATATGCAGCCTATGCTCAATAAATGTAAATCCATCAATTTCAATTTCCAGACGATCCTAAATTTTCACTTACAAATATTTTATTGGTACGAAGTTTAGTGACACGGCCCCCAGATGGTAAATATATCCTGATCCATTAGGCGGGTCATTACCAAGCTTTATTAATAGCTTCCTCCCATCAATGGCTATTCACCTGGTGTCATTCATTGACCTTGCTGACATTGACCTTTGTGTCTAGAATATGTTGGACGTACATCCAAATGTTGAATATCTATTGATCCATTATTCATGTCATCAGTAGCTGTCTCACATTGACCTTGACCTTGGTGACCTTGATATTTGTGGGTGATACTGTCGACGGCAATCGCCTTGTTCGTTGAATGTGTGCATGTAGTTGAATATACAGTGAAACCTCTCTAAACCGGACACCTGGGAGGTCCCAGGGTGTCCGGCTTAGAGAGATTTCACTGTAAATCAGGCATTTGATCATTGTGAGCCATAGCTGTGTGCTATGCGATCACGAACAGACAATATCACCCGAGATAGATGACCAAGAAACTCATAAAAAGTCAGGTCGCATGTAGTTTTAGAGACTGGTTCCACTGTAGTTAAATGTTTCTGTATGCAAGTTGCAAGCGCCGTGAGGTACATTTTCTCAGCCCCCAGCCCATTGCTCATTGTTAGTGACACGTTAGTGGTGATGGGGTTTTCACTCACTTTATTTAATTGCACTTTTCCGCTTCATAGGCAACATGTTACATTATATCACTACACCACAGTCAACGGTATAAAGTTGTGGAATAGCATTTACATTTCAAGCACTAAAACATATATAAGAATTATGCCGGGTGTTTCTATTCTATAATATGATACAACACTATTAACACAAACTCACCTAATAAAGTATGTAGTAGCAAAATTCTTAGGTCACTCTCCATGGAGTAGAATGTAAACAAAGAATGCTTCGAACACAAATGTGGAAATACTACTTTGTCATAACTCTAATGTAATGCAATGTAATTAGGGTTACATACTCAGAACTATATAATTATTTAGTGGCAATTCCAAACATGGTTCTGAATAGACTTAAAGAGAAAGTAGCCTTCAGTGCTTATTTCTCAATAAAAACATGGTTTGACAGCACTTTAGAATCATTTCCAATGGAAATGATTCTGAAGTGCTGTCAAAGCATGTTGTTATTATAAAGTGCTGTCAAAGCATGTTTTTGATGATAAAAATGGAAAATAGAAAATATACAGCAGACAACAAAAAATTAAGATAATTTTTGTTGAAAAAATCTCATTATTTTGTTTATTTCTTCATAAAGGTATATGTTGTTACCACTCATTTGAAACGCCTCGTTCAGACGGTTCAAATGAGTGGTAACAACATATACTTTCGAGATGAAATAAAGAAAAATAGGATTTTTTTCACCTAAAAAGTTTCATACTACTATAATTGTATCCCGCCTTTAATGGGTTAAAAATTACACTTTGTCCTTAGACTGCTATCTTAATTTTTTTGTCGTCTGCTGTTTATTTTCTTATTTCCATTTTTATCATTTGACAGCACTTTAGAATAATTTACAACATGATTTGACAGCACTTCAGAATCATTTCCTGAAGTGCTGTCAAACCATGTTTTTATTGAGAAATAAGGCAAGATATAAAAGCAACAGCAGACGACAATTGTTGTGAGTAGCGGTCTCAGGGTTAACCCATACATGAAAAATATACTTTTTGGCCATCATTTATGGATGAAAGACGAGTTATTTATTCAAGGTTTACACATATTCTCAAATCAATTTATGTTATCTGACAAATGTGAAAAACCAATTGAGGAAGTAATGAGACAGTCTCTAGAAATTCTGAGTATCAAAACATATCATCTTAACCCTTTGAATGCGGGAAACAAAAATTGTCGTCTACTCTGCTGTTTTTCTCAAGAAAAACATGGTTTGGCAGCACTTTAGAATAATTTCCATTGGAAATGATTCTGAAGTGCTGCCAGACTAGGTTTTTTTGTGGAGAAAAATTTAAATAAAAAATAAACAGCAGACAACAAAATCTTAATTTCTTGTCGTCTGCTGTTTATTTTATACTTTACATTTTTATCATCAAAAACATGCTTTAACAGCACTTTAGAATTGATTACAACATGCTTTGACAGCACTTCAGGAAATGATTCTGAAATGCTATCAAACCATGTTTTAATTGAGAATTAAGGCCAGATATAAAAGCAACAGCAGACGACAATTGTTGTGTGTAGTGGTCTAAGGGTTAACCCATTACAGACGGGATACACTTTTAGTAGTATGAACCTTTTAAGAGAAAACAATCCCTATTTTCTTTATTTCCTTTTGAAAGTATATGTTGTAACCACTCATTTGAACCGTCTCGACGAGACAGTTCAAATGAGTGGTAACAACATATACCTTTATCGATGAATGAACGAAATAATGAGATTTTTTCAACAAAAATCATAGTATCCTTAGGCTGAAATGGGTTAATGCTACATTGTATAAGCTCAATATTTCATATAAAGTGGTTGCATTTGCAAATCAAAAGTGAATCTGTCGATGGTGCAGACTAATCGGTCTAGCGGTGTGAAAGACACATGTCAGATACAGTTAGCTCAAGTTGTACACATTGAGCCATGATTGTCTCTGTATTTAACTCTTTGCATGCTGGGAAATTTGTGGGCTATAAATAGTTCAAAAATAGCAGATGACAATTTATTATATTTTCTTTTATTTCTCCTTATAAATGTCATGAATATGTCTTGGAATTTCATTAGAATTGTGTCCAGAGGACACAATTCTAATGAAATTTCAAGACATATTTACAGAGAGAAATAAAACATATACTCCTAATTCGTTTGGCGGATATTTTCGCGCTAACATGCAAAGAGTTAAAGGTATATGTACATCATATATCATCTTGAGACTTTTTCTGGCAAAGTAAACATTCATATTCACCATTAGTCCAAATAGTGATTGGCATTATTAGATGCAAATTTCCACACTGCTATCAGGGGTGATAACCGTGTTTCCTTAAAACGTTAACGGATATTACTATTTATTCTCTGTATTTATTTTTTGATATGCAATGATATTTTTCAGGCGACACATTTAATTAGTATAAATGAATTAAAAATATCATACCTCATTTGCATATGAAAATAGCCTGATACCACCCCGTGTCATTATCAGTAAAATAAATATTACTAAATGATTATATCTGTTTATACTGCAGCCATTGCTCCATGTAGCATAATAAAGGGGGTTGAATAAATGCTGTTTATATCTGAAGTAACCTAATATACCCGAAGTAGCCTGATATACATGAAGGGCCATTTTTTGCCTTTATTTTTTTATCCTTTGACCCCTAATCGTGGCCTCTGATTGGTCAGTATCAACAGCAAATTCAAGATGGTGGCGAATTTTAAAATCAAAATCGCTGTTGGTTGAGCTGAATTTTGTCCATTTTTACAGTATATGCGACGTAACCAACATGTCCATTATGATTGCAAAGCTTATTATGACACCTGTGTAGTCTAAAATCAGCCAATAATTTGAAGCTCATCATAAATAAATCAGAGATTGAATCAGATACAATACCGAATCTACCTAGCGTGGACGCCGCCATTTTGCTTTGAATGACGTCGCTAGATTTGTGACGTATGGCGAGCGAATGATGTCAAAACATGACGTCTCGCACGTACAAACAATTAAGTTTAGTATGCGGTATAAATTAAATACATGTTTAGTGCCATCGAATATAAAATATATTCGGTTTTGCCCCGACACCTTTATAGGGGCTCGCTAAAGCTCGCCCCTATAAATCTGTCTAAGGCTCAACCGAATATATTTTATATTCGACGGCACTAACCATGTATTTACTATATAGTGGACACTCGTAATTTTTAGAACTGGTGGAATAGTGACACAATTATACACTTATTTAATTCCTGTAAAGAACATTTTGTGCTTACCGAGTGGTCATCTCGGTCAATCTTGGCAATATTTGTCAATTTCTTTATTTCAAAATACTTGAATACTGTGTTTGAAATCCAGCAGCTTGACACAGTAGGACAGCTGAGGTTCCGACAATCAAATTGCTTGATTGCATGTTGGCATTTCCAATAGATGCTCAGAAACATTATAGGAATGAATAGCCTTTTTGTGGAATTTATCGGGGTATAAACTTGGAAAAGTCGCGGAAATACTGGACGAAGCGATAAAAAATTACAACTTTCGAAAACAATTTATTTATTTTTTTTCGAAAATTGTAATTTTTTAAGGCCTCGTCCAGTATTCCCGCGACTTTTCCAAGTTTATATCCCCGATAAATTCCACAAAAAGGTCATTCATTCCTTATAATTCCAGCATTTGAAATAAATTCATCAAGAAAATGTGTTTATTTTCCGTTTTCTTAAGAATTATTTTAACTGCGTCTCACGGTTACGGAAAGTATTTCGGCGTGGGAGTTTACTGGGATATACATTTTGGACAGAGACTTGCTACGGGCCAATCAAATGTTAGGGCAATTGTGTAAATATGTTTGTGCTGGAATTATTATGCAGATATCCCGCCCTTTTTAAAATTGAATGTCCAACTCCTTTTGTACAGGTTGATGGATGTTCACGCTCAGTTATTTACAGAAAGTGATGTTAGTAAATGATAATTTATTGTAGATTTATACCATATTTCTTAAATGTCTATTTGAAACAGTATCTGATACTTCAATAATTTTTGCAACAACATGTGCCCTAGACATGACACATTTTCCCAAAGGCACTCCAAGTTGAACAAAAAGCAAAAAGAGAAAGCTGATGATAAAACGATTCTCCTCTGTTGAGCCAGTTAATTGATTGGCACCCTGTTGGGTATCAATAGTGACAAAACGATTTATCAACTGCCCCAAGACAGCGGGCGGTAATTAATTGCTGTCAGCCCTCCATCATCCTCTATGCTTTAAGCCTGAACTGCACTGCACCATACAGCCCCATGCAATATTGAAAGTGTTGGTGGAAGAAGGAGGGGGGGGGGGGGGGGGGGGGGTAACTCCATGAGGGGAAATCGGTAGAAGAACATGGCTCTCCATGAAAGAGTTAGCCCCTTCTTCCACTGATTGCATCAAGACCACGATTGATCATTAATTGCCATTGCCGTCTCTACTCCATCATCATTCATGCTTTAATCCTTTCACCCCTAAGTAACTGGAATGTATTTTTATATGTTAATTTCCGGACCAATACAATCGTCACAAAATAATTTTCAGACTAGGAAAAGGGGGTGTTTGTGTTCTCAAAAATGTGAAAATTACTAGCAAAAAGTGCCGATCCTGATGAGACGCCCGCCGGCCCGCCCATACGCCCGCCCGCCCCTTGCAAAAAGTGCCAATCCTGATGAGACGCCCGCCGCCGCCGGCCCGCCCATACGCCCGTCCGCCAGGCAGTCAGACATTACTGTCTCAAGAACGTGCACAAAATGATAGTAGACACTTTCTTTGGGAATTATATTTTTCTCCCTATGTGTTTTCAGGAGTCAGTCCATGCGTACTGTGTTTTCGTGTCAAGTACTATCCTGCCGAGCCAATGAAACTACATGAAGAAATCACACGGTATGTCTTGTTGGCTGATGTATATAACCCACCAAAAGAAACTTAACATATTTATAATAATAAACGCCCCAGGGGCCATGCAAAACATGTTATTTAAAACAAAGTTTTAAATGGCTTTTGTATGTGAAAATAACATATTTGGAATGCAAATATGGGATGCGGGGTCTACTATTAGAGAGGGGGCTACCATTAGAATAAATACGGTATTGAGTTTTGGACAATATTAGCCTTTGATGAGCAAGCATACATCACAGGCAATTGGATTTTCTTCAATTCCGCAATATATGGATGTAAAACTCCAATCAATCATTTTTTACCCAATTGTGGGAGATGGGTGGTGTTTGTGGTGTCAGCAAGGCAAACAAATTTGGCAGTAATGTGTAATGTAAGCTATGTTGCTATGCATTCATCTGGAGTTGTGGTCCTTTTTTGACTCCGAAAATCACATTTCTTGCATGTCTGGCGAACTACATTTATTCAGTTTTCAGCCGATCCTCTGATACTCAGCATTTATCACAACCATCAAGTGCAAGAGTCACAGTGTAACACTATTTTTCGCTATGCCACTGATCCAGTTGTGCCATTCGGAGTTGCGCTCCTTTTTCGAAAAAATAAAAATGTTTGCTTGACCTGCAGACTACTTCTGAAGTTTTCAGACGATCCTCTTCATACTCATTGTACTAATATCAACCAGCAAGTGCAAGAAAGGTTGTCATAAACATTTTAGCACTACCTCGGATTTTGATATGGTAATTTTGAAACCAATCCAACCATCATAAAATGATTTTCACACCAGTCCATTTATGAAAAGGTGGTGTTTTAAAAATATGAAAAATACCATTTATGAAAATGAAATTTTTTGTTCTCAAAAATATGAAAAATACTGCAAAATACAGCAAAAAAGTGCAGATTCTGATGAGACGGCTCGTTACGAGCCGGCTCATCTGGATCTGCACCGTTTGCATAAACGGCTATAGCTGGCTTTCGGGCTCAAAGGGTTAACGAAGGCGGTTGTGTAATGGTGTTGTGTGTGTTACAGGTACTACCTATTCCTGCAGCTTCGACGTGACCTTCACCACGGGCGGCTGCTCTGTTCGCCCCAGGATGCCAACCTCCTCGCAGCCTATATCATACAGTGTGAGTCATATTGGGCATTCAGCTCACAAAATCTTCGCGCTGACTGAAGAAATGGGGTGTGTGGGTCTTGCACCTATATCTTGTCTTCTGTCTATTGCTGAGCCATCCTGTATTATAGGAATGAATGGCATTGTTGTGGAATTTATCGGGGTATAAACTTGGAAAAGTCGCGGGAATACTGGACGAAAGCCGGAAGGCCTCGTCCAGTATTCCCGCGACTTTTCCAAGTTTATATCCCCGATAAATTCCACAAAAAGGCCATTCATTCCTTATAATTTCAGCATTTGAAATTAATTCATCAAGAAAATGTGTTTATTTTCCGTTTTCTTAAGAATTATTTTAACTGCGCCTGACGGTTACGGAAAGTAGTTTGGCGTGGGAGTTCACTGGGATATAAATTTTGGACAGACTTGCTACGGGCCAATCAAATGTTAGGGAATTGTGTAAATATGTTTGTGCTGGAATTATAACCTCATACAGTGGAACCTCTCCAAACCGGACACCACAAAAATATATGTGATCTCATTTTGAGAGGTTTCTTGGTAATGCATCTCGGATAATAATGCATGTTCATGTTTGCAAAAGACGTTGTGTCCCAGAATGGTCATATGCCCGATTTACAATGGAACATCTGTAAACCGGACACCCTGGGGACCCCCGCCCAGCCTTGAGGTCCACTTTTTTAGCTTCGAGGTCCACTTTTTAGACCCCCCTAGATACCTCAGGCCCCTTGGGCCTTTGAAACGACCCCCCCTTCAAACAGGTCTGGCTACGGGCCTGTATTGGTTCATACTTTCATGTCTGGATATTCTTTTATTTGTGGGCTGTGACTAGAGAAATGAGTCTTATGGGTTTTGCGACCAGTGTTGATACAGATCTGCCTGCGCCGCTGTGCTGTCTGATTAGGGTTTGCCCAATATAAAAGTAGTAAGATTAGTACTTATCCTACTGCTTTTGGGAGGAGGCCAAGTGATTCTGGTGTGGTGAGGACCTGACATCAGATCAGGATTATTAAGATTTCATATATTTTATTTTTATTGTAAATATTCAGTTATGATTTTGGGATTTTCCCCCCTTTTGTACGTACTTGTACAGGTAATATATAGGATTTAGTACTAAACCCATTGACCCGGCTTTAAATGACCGTAGCTGTTGATAGGCCATTAAACCCCAACAAACAAACAAACTGTACTGTTTGCAATTTCATCAATGTAACACCTGGCATGCTTCCAACAAGCAATATAAATTGTTATGAAGCTACAGTGAAACCTCTCTAAACCGGACACAGAGGAGGTGCAGTTTAGAGTGGTTCCTGTGTCATACTGATACATGATTACATTTAGCAAAACTAACTTTTCTCTTTGTCTGGTTTGGATGGGTTCGACTGTATATGAATGTGCTTTTTGATCAGGAACTACATTAGTCACAAATTAAAATACACGAGTCACGGCCACATATCTGTTACTGATTACCTTTGCCGACATTGTCAACACCGTCAGATCGGATACAACATCTCCGTTCATCAATGAACTTCCTGTCCATATTTCCGACAGCATGGCTCCCAAATCATTATCACGGAAATTGTTGTGCAGATCTTATAACTGTTAACATGGTATTTGTCTTCATTTGAGCTGACTTTTACATTCACGTAGTATAAATAGATTTTCAGTTGCACGTTATATAAAATGCAAATTTTCATTCACCCATTATGATAGCATTATTTAATGATTTTCAGACAATCTTTATGTTACAGACATGGCTATGTATATGTTATTTAGTGTACATGGCAAAGTATGTCCCAGATAAGCACTAGATATGTCAATATGATGGTGGGTGGCTGGTGGGAGCACGCGATGGGTAATTTAACGACCGGGGTTCATCCTTACCGGAATCCCGACTGGAGACCTGGTTTGGCCCTCACATACGTCTTTGGCATTTTGTATGTGACAGTTGAATCTGGTTATACCCCTTATGTGATTATTACGATATTCGTAATCCTATTTCAGGAGAAGGGGCCAAGTGACTTTGTTGTGGTATGGACCTGGCACCAGGTCAGGTTATTCTAATTTCAGGGATGAATATATTTGTTCTCGATGTAAATATTCCGTTCTGATTTTGATTTTCCCCCCAATGCAGCAGGTTAAAATGGGATCGAACCCGTTTGCCTGGCCTTACGACCTTAGCTGTCGAAAATAATAAAAATCATATAAAGCGAAGTATAAAAGTCATTCAACTATTCGATGATGAGTTAAATAAATGGTACCAATTTCCTGCCTGATGCCTGGTATATAGGAAGTACTCATCTTAACCCTCAATCACACACTGGAGACGAAAATTGCCTTAATTCTTAACAAAAAACCTGTTTTGACAGCACATGAGAATCGTCTCCAGTGTAGACGATTCTCATGCGCTGTCATGTCAAAACAGGTTTTTATCGAGAAATATTGAAAATAAAACATTTTCAGCAGACAACAACATTTAATTCAGCTCAGTAAGGGTTCAGAGATTAGAGTGGCTCACAGGTCAAAACTGGCTGGCCTTATGTGAATATTACGATTATTGGTAATCTTATTTTAGGGGAAGGGTCCAAGTGACTTTGGTGTGGTATGGACCTGACATCAGGTCAGGTGATTCTAATTTCAGGGTTGAATATATTTGTTCTTCATGTAAATATTCCGTTCTGATTTTGAGATTTTCCCCCCAATGCAGCAGGTTAAAACGAGATCAAACCTGTTTGCTCGGCCTTACATGACCTTAGCTGTTGATAGGCCGTTACACACCAATAAACAAACAAACAAACAAACAAACAAAACTAGCTGGCCCTTTCAAGACACCATAATAAGCAACACTTTACTTTACTTTATTGATCGGCAGTCACCTCATCACAAATATAAAAAAAATATTAACAAAAAATATGTTGAATTCTGCTTATCTAGACCTATGATATTGATTTGCTGTTTGGTTCGAACATAACGAGCAGTTGCGTGTCACAGATCCCACAATCTCCTGCATATGAAATTTAATTGTCTCTGCCGTCTTGCTGAATTTATCACCACGCCTGATTGGATGGTGTCAAACTGCTAATCCGTTACTGCTTTGTCATTAGTTTTCGTGCCTGGACAAAAAGGCGGCAAATAGAGTTTCTGACCAGCGTAGCCCCAGATCAGTTCGCTACTGACTTGGCGCAGTCTGATCATTATCTGCACTGTTTGCCATTCATTCAATGAAACACCCGTCAGGCTTCTAACACGCAATATAGATCCTCATCAGGCTACAGGCGTGTGCTATGTGATCCGGAGCTATATCGCTCAAAAATCCCAGAAGCCCCATTTCTCCAGTCGCAGCCACAGATAAGCCCTGTTTGATAGTAGTGGTTGACATAAAGTTTGTTTTCAGGCTACAAGACATTTATGGTCCTCTAAAGGGTGTTGGAAACACTCCACATGGTGCTATAATGGCGTTGTCACAGTGTGTCAGCAAATCATTATACCATTTTTATGTAACAAATGTGTCATTGTTATTTTTTGTGTCTCTACAGTAGCCTATGGCACATTTGTGGCTGTGACTGGATAAACGTGGTTTTTGGCATTTGTGACTAGTGTAGCTTATGATAAAATGGCACATTCCTGTAGCTTGATAATAATCTATTCAGCCCAGAAGGCCTTCATCCAGTATTATTTGACTTCTAAACTTTTATGTCGAGATAAAGTCTCTGAAAATGCGGATGTTGGTCAGTTACGATCCCCATGACCATCCCGGGGGTCAATCAATCAATCAACCAATAAACTGATCAATCAATTGAATGCTTAATTACAGCAGATGTGGGAAGATATGACCCCCATGCCCATCATGTGGTACCAACTAACCAACCAATCAATAAGTCAATCAATCAGTCAATTAATTGATCAGTCACAATAAATCAATTAATCATTCTCGAGTATTAACCAATCAATCAATCAAGCAATCAAGCAATCAAGCAATCAAGCAATAATTACTGTATAGATGCAGGGCTTAAAAATATTCACTTTTTGTACTTGCCCGCCTGGGCAAGTACAATTATAATCTACTCGTCCAGACCAAAATGCTACTTGCCCAACATTTTGGGAAAATGCAAGAAGTAGTAATACCTTTTCGAAAAAGGTTAGGCAATTAACTTGTTTTAGAACCATCCAGTAGAATAGTACATACATGTAACATGTTTATATGCTTTCTGAAATTATTTTATGCAATAAGAAATATAACGAGAACAAGTGTTATTTGTGGCTGTGACTGGAGAAATGGGGCTTATGGGTTCTGCGACCAGTGTAGATCCAGATCAGCCTGTGCATCCGCAGTTTGATCAGGATTTGCACTGTTCACTATTCCATCAATGAAACACTCATCATGCTTCCAACATGCAATATAGATTATTATCAGACTACATGAGCTGGAGGGTGTGCTATTTGAGCAGGCCATACACAGGTCACAAATCCCATAAGTCCCATTTCTCCAGTCACAACCACAATTTTAATTAAAACACGGGTGCATCATTTATAAGACGATCTACGCATCAATTGTTCAGATGTTTTGTAACTTTATTAAGCGTTTCCAATACACAGATTCATTTTGCAGTGGCTATGTATGCAGCGTCTTGGAAACTATTTTGATTCAGTATATTCGCTGATTATTATTAGCGCAAGTGTACGCTGACCATCGTAAAAAGTGTGTAGTTAACGCAGTACACTTCCAGCGACACGCCCTGCACAAATTGCATCTGGTGATAATACCCTCACTAACACACACGAGGCACACGGTCAGCAGAATGAGACCGTGGTCTGTTTTAGGAGTGAGTAAAAACTACCCGCCGAGCGCATAGCAACTGTCTGGACGTCCAATTGTCTAGTACAGGGATGCTGTAATTGATCAATATCCCGGTTTCTAATGTAAACATTAAAAACATTATTTCCTGTTTTGAGATCGCGGAAAGCGTTAGGAAAACCAATAAAAGAATGGAACTTAAGATGCAAATTTTGTCAGTTCCGTAAATTTTCGGAAAATACAGAATGGCCTTTCCCGATTTGTCACTCGCCAAATCGGGCCAGTGACAAGAAAATCCTCCCGCCAACACGAAAATTGACTCGCCATGGCGAGTGGGGCGAGTGAATTTTTAAGCCCTGTGATGGGAGACTATGACCCCAGGACAATCCCGCAGGGTATCAATCAAGCAATCAAGCAATCAAGCAATCAATTGATCCATCAATGACAGTATAGGTGGGAGACTATGACCCCAGGACAATCCCGCAGGGTATCAATCAAGCAATCAAGCAATCAATTGATCTATCAATCACAGTATAGATGGGAGACTATGACCCCAGGACAATCCCGCGGGGTATCAATCAAGCAATCAAGCAATCAATTGATCTATCAATTACAGTATAGGTGGGAGACTATATATGACCCCAGGACAATCCCGCGGGGTATCAATCAAGCAATCAAGCAATCAATTGATCTATCAATGACAGTATAGGTGGTGGGAGGACTATATGAACCCAGGACAATCCCGCAGGGTATCAATCAAGCAATCAAGCAATCAATTGATCTATCAATTACAGTATAGATGGGTGACTATGACCCCAGGACTATCCAGCAGGGTATCAATCAATCAATCAATAAATAACAATCACCCAATCAATCAATCGACAATCCGTCAATCCATTACAGCGGAGGTGGGCGACTATGATCCCCAGGACCACCCCCCGGGGTACGTGGCCGAGTTCCGCATGCTGCCCAAACAGAATATCAAGATGGAGGAGGAGATTCAGATTCTACATAAAACTGTCTCGTAAGTTCTCGTAATATCTACCCCTTCCATAAATTCATATTGGCCAGACAAGTGTGTTTTACATTAACCCCTCTGATGACGCCATGTGACAGTGTTGATTGTTTAAACTTTCTGTAACGTCATTAATCATTAATGGCATTAACACTGTTGACCAGCAATGTCTCTGTTCCATGAATTGCTACAAAGATTATTTACATTTTTGAAACTATCAGAAAATGCAATGTAAATGTAAGTAATAAAACGATGGGCTGTTGCATCGTAAGTAAAACCACAAAATTGCATGAATTACAAAAAAATAGTAAATCCAGAGAAATTTCAAGGAGAGGTAAGTGGGTAAAACAAAAACTAAATATCCCCATTTCTATTCTTGAATGTCTATTTTGTCTAGACAAAGCTATGTGATTTTGTACCTAAGAAGATGTGTGATGTTTCGTGTAAAATATTTATAAGACAGGGGCGCCGGAAGCATCATAAGATTGGTCCGGCGAATCTACTGGATGTCCCCGCTACCCACCCAAAGTGTATGTTGTTACCACTCAGTTGAACCGTCTCGCCGAGACGGTTCAACTGAGTGGTTAACAACATACACTTTTGATGAGAAATGAGAAAAATTGCAGAACAATATTTACATTCTGTTTTTTTTTTTAATACATGTACATGGAAATATGTCAAAATTATTTATCCGGCAGTGGCCGGACCTGTTCCGACGCCCCTGGTAAGATACATGATATTTTTCATAAAGGACATCAAAAGTGGACAAAATCTTCTTCATCTGCATTTGCTGGTAAAATTTAGTAAGCTTTCAACATCCTTTATTTACAGAATATATCAAAGCCTTAGTAAATATTTGTGCACATCTACACATCAACCTAACTATAACACTACTCATTATAACGTGATTGTCGATATTATCTCGATCATGTCATGGCTCCCAAATACTCAGTTACAGGTATACTATGAGGTACTGTCGTAAAGTTCTCGGACTTTCTTGATAAAAGGTTTAATATACCTGCCACATTGTTCATCTTTATATGACATATGCATCTGATCAAATTGAATTGATTTGAAAATAAGAACATACTTCACACATAAGACAATCCTTTCGCACGTAATGCGTAACTACAGTCGAACCTGTGTTAATGACCACCTGGGAATAGCGACCACCTGTCCACAACGGCCAGTTAAAACCCCCCATCCAATTGTCCAATTTTTTTCTTTATAATACCTTGGAATAACGACCACCCCCGAACAACGACCAGCGACCAGCTATTTTCATTCCCACACGGCATTTTTGTATGTGAACAGCGACCATGTCATGTTTTTGTCGGCAAAAACCTTTCATCAAAATCTGGTCGCTATCATATGAATTGCAACCAATTAGTCATCAATTACATTCGCATTCTTTTGAAAACATTTACCTTGCCCGATATGGTCGGTGTCATTTATATGGTCGGCGACATTAAACATTTTCCATGAAAAATATTGCATAACTTCATTAACGGTAATTCCCGATATGTATTCCGTGTCGTGTATTCCAATGGGCATAATGCAATTCCACGCAAGTCATACAACTCTATCATAAAACTGTGTTTACACGATGCTGATTCGTCTACAGTGACAAGACTAAGACTTCAAACACACCGCGCTTGTCAAGTGTAAATTTTACACCGCAGGGCACAAGGCCATATCAAAGATAAATACACGCGGTTGCTGACATCAGTCGCATAGTACACACTAGACTGGTACCCTGTCGGATGCGCAGCCTAGCGTTATTCCTAGTGACAACGACAAACGTGTTTATATGAATTGGGTCTCGATCTCCGACAAATCCCGGCTTATTGCATTAGCGGCCAGACCAGGCAATGGATTCGCGTAGTCTGCCCATGGTTTACAATGCTCGCGAATCTCTAATTAAAAACATCAGTAATTACGTCAGCGGACATTGCCAATTCGTCATAGGCTGCTTAAATATTCGGGCTTGACCAGGATAGTATGCATTGGACAGAAAGCAAATAAGCCTGTTGTTCTCTCCTGATTTGGACACCTAGCTCGTGTGGGATACTCGACTTGACACATTCAATGAAATATTTTTGTTACAAAAAAACTCGCGGTTTTCACAGGCTGCGCCACATAGGCTATCATTTTAATAAAGACAATATGACCGTTGTTAATTTCAACTGATGGTGTGAAATTGAGAATAAGAAAACAAAATACTAATGGTCATGCTAAATTAAACCACTTACATGTAATTACGACAAGCTATTAAATGGTGCACCAAAGCAAGCCGCGGGATATACTTATCGTGAAGATAATTACTTCCCTTTGTATATAATTTCCAAAGCGAGGCTGGGTTCAGAACACTAACAACAAGATGACAAAACAAAATAAATTGACTATTTTGGCCATTTTCATGCAATTTTGAATTGATGAAAAGCAGATACACTCCACGATCGTGCAATAGCGAATCGTCAGGTGGAAGTGTATACAGCCAAGACGTTTTCTATGCATGCATATAGATTACAATAGAATGCTAAATACATGGCCGACTTTGTTGAAAATGTTCGACCCTTGGAACAACGACCACCTGTCAACAACGACCACTTTGGCCACTTCCCTTTGCCGGTCGTTGTTCACAGGTTCGACTGTATATCAATGAAGTAACGTCACTACGGAGCAGTTGAAAAATCTAACGTTTCATGAAATACACATGTTTCGAGTTTCGTAGTTATGCGGCTTATATGGTGCAGGGCTCTGACTGTATTGCTCATTCCTCCAAAGAATTGTCTGAACTATGCATTGGACCAGTTTCGACTTAATTTGTTCGAAAGGCAATGAAACGATGCTATTAAATCATTACTTAACGTTAGATGACGTCAAACTGCTGACGTAGATGCCTGCTAATACATGGCTACTTTACGAAATCCTGTGATTTACTTCATGGAACCGATATCTTATTGTTTGCACAAATGAACCAGCTTTCTAATGATATATTTCACAACCGATTTGACAAAATGTTTTTTTAGATATATTAAGTAAGCTCAGAGAACTTTTTGACTGCACCTCATATTTGTCCATTAAATTTAGTATGGATATAACGTGATTCACTTATAACACGATGGCTGTGCATGGATCCCAACCATTGTGCTATAGGGGTTTAAACGTATTACAGGCTCCAGATAAGGAATTAGTAATTGAGTATTTTCACTCCATCATATCTGAAGCAATTGGGTATTTCAATATTGTAATTGGGTAAAATAAAATCACACTACTGTTTACACATCAACAGACAGCAAATATTGAATAGTTTGCTTCAAAATGAAAACATGTCTTGGCATTTCATTAGAATTGTCTCCTTTGAGACAATTTTAATGAAATACCAAGATGTGTTTTCATGGAAAATAAGAAAAAATATGCTATATTTGTGGTCTGTTTATTGTTTTCTGTAGCATGATAAAGGTACCACAAATTTGTTATTGCTTTTTGATACTCGTTACTTCTGATTTCAATTGGGTTTTTGGCAATTTTAATGGGGTATTTGTGGGTGGAAGGTGGGTGCAAGCGATGGGTAATTTAACGATCGGGGTTCATCCTTACCGGAATTCCGACTGGAGACCTGGTTTGGCCCTCACATACTTCTTTGGCATTTTGTATGTGACAGTTGAATCTGGTTATACCCCTTATGTGAGTATTACGATTATTCGTAATCCTATTTTAGGGGAAGGGGCCAAGTGACTTTGGTGTGGTATGGACCTGCCACCAGGTCAGGTTATTCTAATTTCAGGGCTGAATATATTGTTTCTCGATGTAAATATTCAGTTCTGATTTTGGAATTTCCCCCCCAATGCAGCAGGTTAAAATGGGATCGAACCCGTTTGCCCGGCCTTACATGACCTTAGCTGTTGATAGGCCGTTAAACACCAATAAACAAAATAATTGGGTATTTACGCAAATACGCAGCTTATCTGGAGCTCTGGTATCTAATGGTCAACATATTAGGAACAAAATCACATGGCCTCTCTGATATGTAGTTTAGAACAACAAACTAATGGATAGATGCATGGTTAATTACGGTTATTATTTAGATATCAATTTTTGCCTGGAAATTGCCTGTATTTGCCTACAGCAATAACATACACAGTCCAGGCTGATATGGCGTGTTTTCCAGTCTGATACTAAAACTTCTATTCTGATACTGCCATTTCTAGTCTGATACCATCGTTACTAGTCTGAAGCCGCTGTTTCCAGTCCGATACCATATCTCGCCCACGTATTAAACCAATTCCTTTGGGCATGCTCATTGCATATGTTTACTTTATCGGCTGCGTAAATATTGACAGATGCCGGGAATTTAAATTTGTAGGCTCTGTATTTCATCATGCAATCATGGATAATGGCATAGATTTTAATATAGGATTATCACAACTGCCGGATGATTGATATTGAAATTGATATCTAAGTATCAGGCTGATACCAAGTTACCTCAAGCCGATACCTAGGCCGATATCAAACAAGCCACGTATTAACCTCCAAGTACATGATCACTCAGTAGGCACAAAGGATTCTTTATATCAGAGACATCATCTGAGACATTTTCTGGCAAAATAAACATTCATTCACTATTACCCCACATATTGATTGGCATTATTATGGATTTTATATCAGACGTCAATTTCCACACTGATATCAGGGGCGATAACCCTGTTTCCTTAAAATATTAACAGACATTACTATTTATTATCTGTATTTATTTTTTGGTGTGCAATGATCATAGTTTATAATCTGTCGAAAATATTATTTATTCAGGTGACGCATTTAATTAGTATACATAATTAAAAAATATCACACCTCATTTGCATATGAAAATAGCCTGATACCACCACGAGTCACTATCAGTAAAATAAATATTGCTAAATGATTACATTTGTACAGCGGGCACTCGTAATTCTGTTTTAACAGAGATTTTAACCATTCAGTTAAGGATTTAACAGTCCGTTAAGCTAACTGATGTTTTGAGCAACCGGGCCCAGGCATTCAATCATTCTGAGCCATAGTTGTGTGCTATGCCATCCTGAACAGACATTATCACCTGAGATAAATGACCAAGAAACTCATAAAAAAGATCACATGTTTTCTTGGTGTCCGGTTTAGAGAGGTTCCACTGTACCTTTAATGTTACATTATGTTCCTCCTGTTATTTAGGGGCCAGGTACCTGCCGAGGCAGAGGGAAATTTCCTCAAGAAAGCATCGACCTTGGACACATACGGGGTTGACCCTCATCAAGTCAAGGTCAGTGCTGGGCATATTGCCAATCTTAATCATGCGTGACTGTGACCGAAGAAATTGGACTTATATAGAATTTTTGACCAGTGTAGTTCCTTATCAAATAGCACACTCCTGTAGCCTGATAATGATTTATATTGCTTGTTAGTAGCACAACGGTGTTTGACTGAATTTCCAGGCCCATAGATTGCCTGTATTGGATATGACCTTGTTTTATTTGCATGGCAAGAAAGTAGAAGTATTTTTTCTTATTTCTCTCTGTAAATATTCTGGAATTTCATTAGAATTGCATCCTCTGGGTGTAATTCTAATGAAATTCCAAGAAATATTCATGATATAATCAGGGAGAAATAAAAGAAAATATTATGAATTGTCGTCTGCTATTTTTTTTTAACTATTTATAGCCCACAAAATTCCCAGCATGCAAAGAGTTAAATTGACCAATCACTGGTTACAGGATCAGAAGGACACGCCCCTGTACCTGGGAGTGACACACCAGGGCATCATGACCTTCCACGGTATCCGACGCACACAGATGTACAAATGGTACGTTCCCCATTCCGTAACCCTTTCACCCATTACAATGCTGAATTAATTTTTATTGTCTGCTGTTTGTTTTTTATTTTACATTTTTCTTATAAAAACATGTTATGACAACACTTTAGAATCATTTCCAATGGAAATGATTATAAAGTGCTGTCAAACAATGTTTTTATTGAGAATGAAGATCAAATATAACAGAACAGCAGACAACTATTTTCGTTTCCAGCATCCTGAGGGTTAACACCACAGGCCTGTATAGTGGTATTGGAAAACAGTGTAGATCCATCAGGATCTGCACTTTTTGCAAGTAATTTTCATATTTTTGAGAAGAAAAACACTCCGTTTTTATAAATGCACTAGTCTGAAAATCATTTTGTGACGATTGGATTGGTATTGAGTTTATTCCTCACCCTAGGCGTGAACTAGAAAATGTGTTCATAGAACATGGATGCCTCACATATCGCTTTGATATTAAACAATTCAAAATTCCAAGTCCAAAAGGGGGAGATAATCCATGGCTCAGTGTCGAAGAAAAACCAAAAACATAAAGAAGCTACATACCAAGCATCAAGCCTCCAGCTATTATGGTTTAGAAGTTTACAAGTTACAAGGCAAAATGGTGAAATTCTAAGTCGAAAAGGGGAAGATAATCCATGACCTGGGGTTGAATAAAAAATCGAAAAAACTTTCTGCATCTACTCATCATAAGGAAGCTACATACCAAATTTCAGGTCTATAGCCATTAAGGTTTAAAGTTTTACGAGTTACAAGGCAATATTGGGAAAATCTAAATTGAAAAGGGGGAGATAATCCATGACCCGGGAATCGAATCAAAAATCAAAATAAACTGTGGTCCCAGCTCTATATGACCTTAGCTGTTGCGGGGACTTTAAACTCGTTCACTTTCACTTTCTCCCCTAAGTAACTTGAATTATCTGCTCTATGTTGACTTTTAGACTTATTCCATTAAGTAGAAAATGTGTGATTTTGTAAAACTCAGAAACATTCTACAAATGATGCAGATCCTGATGAGACGGCTCAATTTGAGCTGTCTCATCTGGATCTACATCGTTTGCAAACATTAGTGTCCAGGTCTGTTGTGTTGAAATGGTTAATGGTGATTCCAGAATTGATTGTTTATAGAGGGGAGAGGAAGGCTTCTGAATTTTTTTATTTATGGGTGGTGGGGTTGAAAAAAATTACACGTCATTAAAAAATCATCAGAAAGTTAATGTAATTACATGGGTGGTGGGTTTGTTCAAAAAGTTCCTTCCACTCCGCCCATACAATATATTCTAGAATTGCCCTAGTACACCTATACTGCCGTCCCAAGTCAAACTGCAGTATCTGTTAAACTGCAGTATCTGCACTATGGTGCTATGCTGACCCTGTGCAACACAGATACTGCAGTTTAACAGATACTGCAGTTTGACAGATTGCACAGGGCCAGCATAGCATCATAGTGCAGATACTGCAGTTTAACAGATACTGCATTTTGACTCGGGGAGGGCAGTATACAGCTGCAATCCCGTCTGTATATGATCTTGCTATTGGGTTTACGTAAAACCCCTTCAATCCATTGATCTATCAAAACTACTAGGTTACATATAAATAATTCCAGCACAAAAATGTTTACACAATTCCCTAACATTTTATTGGCCCGTAGCAAGTCTCTGTTCAAAATTTATATCCCAGTAAACTCCCATGCCGAACTACTTTCCGTAACCGTGAGGCGCAGTTAAAATAATTCTTAAGAAAACGGAAAATAAACACATTTTCTTGATGAATTTATTTCAAATGCTGGAATTATAAGGAATGAATGGCTTTTTTGTTGAATTTATCGGGGATATAAACTTGGAAAAGTCGCGGGAATACTGGACGAGGCCTTCCGGCCTTCGTCCAGTATTCCCGCGACTTTTCCAAGTTTATACCGCGATAAATTCCACAAAAATGCCATTCATTCCTATATTGGGTAGGAAATACACAGAGTAGGTGGTGTACATGGACTAGACTGTGGTAGATATGCCCCTCTGTATAATATGCATGATTTCATTTTAAAGACTCGGGAGTATTTACAAAGAGATTTCTCATTTTTCCTCCTACAAGATATTCTATCACTGAAGGTGGTGTTATTAACCCTTAGATCGCTACACAAACAATTGTCGTCTGCTGTTGCTTTTATATCTTGCCTTATTTCTCAATAAAAAACATGCTTTGACAGCACTTCTAAATCTTTTCGACAGAAGTATGATAATTGCAGATAAAAGAAAATACAGAGTATAAATAGTAATGTCCGTTAACATTTTAAGGAAACACGGTTATTGCCCCTGATATCAGTGTGGAAAGTTACGTCTGATATAAAATGTATAATAATGTCAATCAATACGTGGGATAATGGTGAATGAATGTTTATTTTGCCAGAAAATGTATCCGACTATAATTCCAGCACAAAAATATTTACACAATTCCCTAACATTTGATTGGCCCGTAGCAAGTCTCTGTCCAAAATTTATATCCCAGTAAACTCCCATGCCGGACTACTTTCCGTAACCGTTAGTCGCAGTTAAAATAATTCTTAAGAAAACGGAAAATAAACACATTTTCTTGATGAATTTATTTCAAATGCTGGAATTATAAGGAATGAATGGCATTTTTGTGGAATTTATCAGGGATATAAACTTTGAAAAGTCGAGGGAATACTGGACGAGGCCTTCCGGCCTTCGTCCAGTATTCCCGTGACTTTTCAAAGTTTATACCCCGATAAATTCCACAAAAGGCCATTCATTCCTATATTGTCTCTGATATAAAGAATATTTTGTACCTACTGAGTGGGCATGTACCTTTAATAGTCATAACACATACTCACAAGCACAGACAAATTCGTCCTTTCTCGACATGCAGTGGGTTAAACCTTCAAGCTATGGCCTCTTTAGTCATAATAGACTTGTCTCGATGTAGCTATCCATAAAAAATTAAAATCTGAATCTCCCAGAAATCTTACCGAGGAGTCTAAATATAACTCAATCAATCGGCTCATTAAACTTTCATGATATCCTGGGTTTGTCTTGTACTCTAGTACTATTTAAGAGTTACATTTGAGATGGTGTGTGTGTGTGAAAATGTAGCATATTGTTAATGTATACGATCATTATAGGTACACCGGGCTCCAGATAAGTTTTGTATGTAAAGAATATTATACCCCCAGATTTCAAATTCAATGCGTATTTTACTTTTACAAATGTATTATTGATTTTCTTCCTTATTAAATAGGGAATGAATGATAAAAAATAAAACAAATTTAAAAATTGACTTATTTGAGCTGCAAAAAGCAAATACTAAAGCCTTACATGACAGTAGCTATTTGATAAGCCGTTAAACACAAATAAACAAACAAGCACATAAAGCAACCTAACTATGCCATTACTATCCTCACAAAATTGGTGATGTTTTTCCAGGAACCAGATAAAGAAGCTGGCTTTTGAAGGGAAGACGTTTATTGCCCATATCAATATAAATGAGGTGAGTACTGTGTGTCTGGAGACAGACAAACCTGTACATGTGGCTGTGACTGGAGAAATTGGCTTGCCTTATCAGTTTTCCGACCAGCGTAGATCCAGATCAGCCTGTGCATCCGCACAGTCTGATCTGGATCTACTCTGTGTGTTTTTGCATCAGTGAAACATTTTCATGCTTCTAACACGCGATATAGATCATTATCTGGCCACAGGATTGTGTTATTTGATCAGGAGCTACACTGGTCACAAATCCCATATTACCATGGGTCATTAACCCTTTTCATACCGAGTTGAGTATACACCATTATGTTTGCAGAAAATCCTAAATATTTTCCTTCTATGGTCTCAGAATTATATGTCGCGACCAGCATTTGAACCGTCTCGTTACCGCAATGTGTCCGTCCGTCCGTCGTCCGTTGTCCGTGAACATTTTCAAACGTCTTCTCCTCGGTAACCATTGGGCCTATAGTCACCAAACTTCATGGTCATGGTCATTAGGTAGGGGGACTACAAAATTGTTAAAATGACGTCATTATGTAATCCAAGATGGCCGCCGTCTAAAAATAGCACAAATTCTTCAAAAATCTTCTCAAGAACCGCCAGCCGGATTTCGACAAAACTTGGTAGGAATGATCGATGTACAATGCTCTTTCAAAGTTGTTAAAATGGTGACCCCGGGGTCAAAAATGGGCGTGGCCCGTGGGGTCAAATTGGGGTCGGATTTCGACTGAACTTGGTAGGAATGATCAATTTACAATGCTCTTTCAAAGTTGTGAAAATGGTGACCCCGGGGTCAAAAATGGGCGTGGCCCGTAGGGTCAAATTAGGGTCAAATTTTATTTTTGACCGAATATGCTCATGTCATAATATCAAATTGAAGGTATCGATGAGGCGATTGCTCTGGTGCAATATTTGTCGGAATCGGATGATTATGTCATCCATGATGGCCACAAAAAGGTCCATTTATTCAAGATTTTGAATTTCTTTTTCTCAGGAACCACATGGCCAATGCTGGCCAAACTTCATAGGAAGTTAAGATCCTTGGGTGAAGCATTTTCAGATTTGGTAAAATGAGAGTCATCGCTTAATCCAAGATGACTGCCATCTAAAAATAGCACAATTTTTTTAAAACACATGAACTCACTGTCACATTCTCATCTAGTGTTCATGGAGTCAGGTGAGCGACCATGGTCCTCTTGTTTATTTTCCATTTTTATCATTAAAAACATGGTTTCACAGCACTTTAGAATCATTTCCAATGGAAATGGAAATGATTCTAAAATGCTGACGGCTCATTTCATAAAATTTGCATAACTTAGAACTTTGTAAGTGCTACAATTTTTGCATTAGCAGCCGATTTTGGATGTTTGATGGATTTGTTCAGTTTCAATTAAGGAATAAAACCATGGGCTGTTGTGTTTACTGTATTATGAACAACACTTGGTCTGTTTAAAGTGCCGTGGAGTCCAAAGGACTCCTAGCAAACTTTAAACAGACCAAATGTTGTTCATAATACAGTAATCGCAAATGCCCATGGTTTTATTACTTATATTTACATTGCATTTTCGGATAGTTTCAAAAATGTAAGTAATCAATATACGACATTAGGAATCTTATTGCTTTACGTCATTTTGTCGCATTCATAGAACAGCGACGTTGCCGGACTTGACGAATGGGGCTAATGTAATGTACTGGGATATAAACGCAATACGCTGAATGGCGTTTTCATTATCAATTTAAGGACAAATTTAAGTGTAAATATGTCCGATATTTCTAGATGATAAATGGTAGGCATATGACAGGTATGACGGCAGCGAAACACATGAAGACTTGAAGTAACCATTTTAAAACTCTATACATGGACATTTTTGGCATACAACGTTTGTGAATGTTTCGATGGAGTTTTGCATTCAAACTCATTCATATTTTATACCTTTGACATGAGTTGATTAATTATCAATTAATATAGAAATTATACGATGATGTTTCATTCATGTTTTTCTTTGCATGTTTATATATGTTTTAACAATTTTGCTAATCAAGGGGCCGTTTCACTAAACTTTGTACATTTACAACTAAAATGTTCGTAAGTGCAAAATTATAAGAGTCTGTAAATTTCACGTTAATAATGTTTTCTTGTAAACAATTATTATATTTACACTTATTGAGCATAGGCTGCATATGCAGACTATGCTCATCATCAATTGAAATTTCCAAACGATCATAAACTTACACTACTTATGGGAATAAACAGAAATTCTATTTCTTTCCAGGTGATTAACCCTTAGACCGCTACTTACAACAATTGTCGTCTGCTGTTGCTTTTATATCTTGCCTTATTTCTCAATAAAAACATGGTTTGACGGCACTTCAGAATCATTTCCAATGGAAATGATTCTGAAGTGCTGTCAAAGCATGTTGTAAATTATTCTAAAGTGCATGTTTTTGATGATAAAAATGGAAAATAGAAAATAAACATCAGACGACAAAAAAGAAGATAGCAGTCTAAGGGTTAAAGTGATTCCATATTCCAACAAAAGTGTATATCAATGTTTGCGTGCATTCTATGACATTTTTCCATGACGTTTTGTGTTCCATGATCGTCATTCAGTACAAGTGGAAAATAATTAAAGGTAGATAAATTTCAAAATATTCAGTTTCAACATTTTAGTGTAAATTTCATTGTAAATGTGAAATTTACAGCAATTCCGCACCTATTTCTTTAACAATAATCTGGATTTCAATTAAGAGCTTTGTCAGACTCAATCTCCCATAGTACACTGTATGTGACTGTTATTACCGTCTGTTCCACGTAAAATCTGCCGACGGGTTTGTACAATTGAGAAGCGCCATGTGTTTTTGTACCTTATCTGTATGACCTTAGCAGTAGCTGGGATGCTAAACCCATTCACTGTCACTTTTCGTACATCTGCGTAATTTCATTAAATATTTTCACAAAATTTTTCATAAATATAGTCAAAAGTTGAGTACATGCGGAATAATTTTTTTAACTTTTGACGCCATTTACAGAAAATATTGTAAATTTTGTAAACGTATTTTATGAAATTATGCAGCTGTCCGAAGGTACAATATCACATGGCATGTCTCAATTAAATACAGTAAATCTGATAAATATGCAACTTCAAGTAATTCTTTCCAAATAATAATATTATCTATCCTAAAAAAATGTTTCATGAAATTCTTTACCTTGGTGTGGTATGGACCTGGCACCAGTAGCCTATTTCACCAACGTTGCAAAGTATACAAATGTACTTATCTAGCAAAGTATGCTTTGAGGGAGAAATTTTCAATTTAAGGATAAATGTATTATTTTTTATTATACTGAATTTATTACATTATCACAGCCATTTTGGCTGTGATAATGTAATAAATTCAGTATAATAAGTCTGCATACTTTTAATCATATGCAGTCGTTAGTTCTATATGACATAATGCATTTCGGGAAAAATAAATGATTACTCCCTCAAAGTATACTTTGCTAGAAAAGTATATCATTTGCAATGTTGGTGAAATCGGCTACTGGTCAGGTTCTTTCAGGGCTGAATATATATTTATTTTGATGTAAATATTCCGTTCTGATTTTGGGATTTCACCCCCAATACAACAGGTTAAATGCGGGATCGAACCCGTTGGCCCGGCCTTAAATGACCTTAGTTGTTGATATGCAGTTAAATCAAATCATGAAATTCTGAATATTGATTAAATTGTGGAAACAACAAGTTTCCTGGAGACACGGTCCGAAACGTATCAGGATACCAGGCGGGAAAAGCAAAAAAACAAAAATTATCTTGGAAAACATTTTTTACATTTGGACAATCAGTCCACCAAATTATTTTTATAAAATTATTTTTAGCTGTCATGTTAAAATCTCTTATAAATTTTTTTTTCTCACAATGAAATCGATATTTAACGGAATTTAATCAAATATAGTGTTTTTAGGAAAAGGTACATACATTCCAGATTTAATAAGTTAATCGCCCAAACCCCATCGGAAGATTTTACTGTGACAGTAAATGTTCTAATATTGTAGATTTAGGTCAAAATAATATTCTTTTGTCAACTTGCATCTAAAGACATGGCTTTATCTGTTTGACTGATTCACATGTATGTAGTGCATGCCTTTGCATGTTCGATTGTGCATCATGCATACTCATTCTGTTTTCTTCCTTGCCCCATTGCATCGTCAAGGATACGACCCAGAAAAATGCCAAAAAGGTGAGACTTACACAGACAGGGTGACCAAGTAAAAAGCTCAGCTTGAGATGATAAACTTTCTGAACATGGACTTGAATATAGTTCTTGAAGTCATAACACTAAGCAACTTGTTAACCCTTACATCGCTATCTTAATTTTTTGTTGTTTGCTGTTTATTTTATATTCTCCATTTTTTCATCAAAAAACATGCTTTGACAGCACTTTAGAATGATTTACAACATGCTTTGACAGCACTTGAGAATAATTTACAACATGCTTTGACAGCACTTTAGAATAATTTACAACATGCTTTGACAGCACTTCAGAATCATTTCCATTGGAAATGATTCTGAAGTGCTTTCAAACCATGTTTTTATTGAGAAATAAGGCAAGCTATTAAAGCAACAGCAGATGACAATTGTTGTGTGTAGCGGTCTAAGGGTTAAATATAGTTCTTGAAATCATCACACTATGCCAACCGTTAATAGAAAAACAAATACTTGTAGGTATTAGTGAAGAACGCAGCTAACTCGTTGATCGTAGGGTGATCGTGGAGTGTTTTTGGTTGAGATTTACACATGTTTATCTGATAAGATTGCTTGTTTTGGAATCGACATCTGGATTACAATCAACCTTATATTAAGTGATCATTAAGCTTACCCAGAAAGTTTTATTGTCTCCACTGCCACTCTGATATTGTCCACTGCCTCAAATGAATTCAATTTCAATCAATTCACTGCTTAATATGTGTTAATTATGTTACTACAAACACACCAGGGGGCCGTTTCATTAAACTTTGTAGGACTAAAATGCAGGGGCGGATTCAGCATTTGGGGAAAGGGGAGGGGAGGGGAGGGGGTGGGGGGGGGGGTTTGTCCTATTTTCGAGCTCCATGGTATGCTACGGGGATCCGGGGTCATGCCCCCCCAGGACAAATTTTGAAATCTAGATGTCCAGAAATGCACTTTCCTGTGTTTTACGGCATTTAAATTCAGACTCCCAACTGGTGGTAAACTGTGATCTATGTAAACTCCGTTGCTGAACGGGTGGGTTGCAACCCCGGAACCCCCCCTCCAGATCCGCCCCTGAAATGTCCATAAGCGCAAATTTAGGATCGTCTGAAATTTCTATTGGTGCATTTACATTTATTGAACATAGCCTATGCTCAATAAATGAAAATCCAATAATTGTTTATAAGAAAACATGGTTAATGTGAAATTTACAGACTATCATAATTTTGCACTTATATTTTAGTCGTACAAAGTTTAGTGAAACGGCCCCCAGTTGAAATTATTTGCACAGAAATGTTCAACTGAGGGAGCAATAACTTGCGCATTTCCATGTGGATTTTGGTATCTGGTCACCCTGAAATTCCCCAACCTTTCTACCTGTATATTCACCAAATATAATATATGGGCCGTAGGCTGAGAATAGGAACCTTACGGCTTTTTTAACCTGCATCCACACAGTCTGATCCTAGTCTACGCAGTTCGCCATTCAATCACTAAACTATCTTTGATGTTTTCACCAAAACATGTTTAGATCTGTGAGACTGAAATAGGACTTCTGAGTTTTTTGACCAGCGTAGATCCAGATCAGACTGCATCTGTACAGTCTGATCAGGATCCACATTGTTCGCGATTCCATCAATGACAAACCGGCTGTGGTTCTAGCAAGCACTGTAGATCATTATCTACAGCAGTGCTATTTGATCAGGATCTATTATAACCTTTGTAATGTACCTGTTGTCAGTCGACGGCCAATATGAGCTTATCCCCTATGAGATATTTGCCTCACAATCAGACAAAACCAGGCTTACGTCATCGCTGATCATAGAAGATTCTGATAACCCAAGCATACATAGACTGATACTAACCTAAGATTGACCAAATGGCCACTAGTATATACCCTGAACAGACTGCACGAATGCGTAGGCTGGTCTGGGTCTACACTGGTTTCAAATGCTTTAAGTTTGGTTTTGTAAGGTTGTGACTCGTATGCTTTATCACATTGTTTTTACCAAATATATATGGGCCGCGTCATGCGAAAACCAGGCTTAATGACAAAAATTAAATTTTTCACTTTTTTGCATGTTCTGAATAGCGCATCTTTTAAAAGTAATATACCACAAAAAATATCAATGTATCTCAATTATCTTTCATGTTACATGTATTTTTGTAACACATGGTAGAAGCGCAAACGACGTTTTAGCTCAATGACGTCGCAATTACGACGTTAACATTAACGGGCGACTTCAACGTCAATAAGAACGTTTAAGCGTAATGGAGTAGTAAACAAATAGGCCTGCCATGTAGGTTGATTTTAAGTAGTGTATGTATAATTTTATACTATAAGTGAATAATTGACAAACGACACGTAACCTTGGGTAAAGTCAACATTATCTTGTGTGTACTTTTTGCACAACTACGAAACGCCAAAGATATATGAGCCGCGCCGTGCGAAAACCGGACTTAATGACAGTTTCAGTTTTCAGTTTTTACTTTTTCGCGTATTCTGAATTGTACATCTTTTAAAAGCCATATTCCGCCAAAATTATCAATGTATCCCAATTATGTTTCATTTCAGAAGTAGTTTTATGACGCGTGGTAAAAACTTATATGATGTTTTAGATCAATGACGTCGAAATTACGACGTTTTTATCAACGGCGTATACAAGTGGTGTTGATCCGGACAAGTCCAATAGATTTGTCATCTTTGATCGCATGTCAACCAAATTTGGATATCTTGTAGCCTGGCCAAGTGTCTCCCATTAGGCCAAGACAAAGTATGAAAATAATGTTTATGGCTCGTGTTGCTAATGTAACATTATGTTTTGGATTGCGGCCCAAGTAACGTAATTTCGTATGAATAATTTTCAAATAAGGCAGAGTGAGGCGTTTCCCTGTTGTTTACTGCTGTCTGAAATAATTTTGGGGAATAATAGCGACATCATTTAACATTTCGTATGCGACGACATATTTTAAAGTAGGCAGTAGGCCGCTTATAACATTAACTTTGTGACAAAACACGATACCGGGCAGATTTGGTATTCCTAATAATTGTCGCCGTGTGTCATTCTTGAGGATCGCATTACCATCGCCTGATCTACATGATTATGCAGTCAAGTGATAAACTGATGATTTGATACTACACAAGCACTTTCGACTACAAAAGCAAGTTTATGACCATCACATTTCCAATTAATATGTTGATGCATTTATTTTAAATTCAATACAAACCCCGGATATTTATGTCATTATATAGCTGTGTGTCTACCTCCATTTATGATAAAATGAGTGGCATTAAATGGCATATCATTCGCTAAGTACTGGATATAATTGTTCAAAAGTCTCAATTTACCAAGATACTAGATGGTAATATCGTTGGCATACACTAGGTTGTTCATATTTAAGATTATTTAGGAATCAAAGTGCAGTGTAAACGAAGACTTCGCTGATATGTAGCCAGTTAAATTATGCATTCACCATTTTGAATTCATTAGGACAACCGACGAAAAAGAGTAAAAATGTCAAAGAACGACAGTTAGGCGACAATGTACAGCGCCTGAAGCATTTCTAAGTCATTGATGCTGCGAGGAACTCGTGCAAGTATCCTTGCTATAATATTTTGTCAGGACACCATGGCCATAACGTCAAACATGTGTTCACGTTCAATGACGTCACAAGTACGTGACATCAAGTCATGACGTCATAATATGTGTACCAGAGGTACAAGGTATCGCGTCTCATATTAGTGAAAGTTTCAGTAAGTTATCATTTTCCGTTTTCTGTTCACACTTAATGTTAACTGACACCAGTAAACGTAAATGTGAGGGCAAACTGTGAACTTTTACGGCGACGCTAGACAATTTGAAACGTCGTTTTTCCGACGTCGTTTACCGCTTTTCATAACGTTGTCATTAAGCCCTGTTTTCGTATGGCGCGGCCCATATATATATTTTTTAATTTTCTGGAAATGTAGAAAACGATGGCTTTAATTAGATTTTAATTTGCTTGGATATATTAGGCAACTTTTATTTATGTTCATTTTGGAGAAAATTGCCAAAAAAAAATGTTTTTGGAAAAATACTGTAAATGTGTTGAGGCACTTTTGCAACGTCTATATCACCTAAACTAAATCTGAGAATACACAATTTTGCTTTAATAGCATAAAAGAGTATAAATATTTCTTAACCCATAGACTGCTACACACAACAATTGTCGTCTGCTGTTGCTTTTATATCTTGCCTTATTTCTCAATAAAAACATGTTTTGACAGCACTTCAGAATCATTATACCCCCCCGCAACGAGTTGTGGGGGGGTTACTGGAGTCAGGTTGTCCGTCCGTCCGTCGTCCGTCCGTCCGTCCGTCCGTTGTAAACTTAACATCAGAGAAATATTGTTATAACTTCTATTTCCTTCATCTAAAATGCTTGATATTTCACACATGCATTCCTGTAAGGCTCTACTACCATGCTGTGCCAAATCTACGACCGTCCAACCCCCGCAGATCCCAAGGTCAAGGTCAAATACTTAGTCTGTAAACTTAACATCAGAGAAATATTGTTATAACTTCTATTTCCTTCATCTAAAATGCTTAATATTTCACACATGCATTCCTCTAAGGCTCTACTACCATGCTGTGCCAAATCCACGACCGTCCAACCCCCGCAGATCCCAAGGTCAAATACTTAGTCTCTTTACAAAACTTAACATCAGAGAAATATTGTTATAACTTCTATTTCCTTCGTCTAAAATGCTTAATATTTCACACATGCATTCCTGTAAGGCTCTACTACCATGCTGTGCCAAATCCACGACCATCCAACCCCCGCTGATACCAAGGTCAAGGTCAAATACTTAGTCTCTTTACAAAACTTAACATCAGAGAAATATTGTTCTAACTTCTATTTCCTTCATCTAAAATGCTTAATATTTCACACATGCATTCCTGTAAGGCTCTACTACCATGCTGTGCCAAATCCACGACCGTCCAACCCCCGCTGATCCCAAGGTCAAGGTCAAATACTTAGTCTCTTTACAAAACTTAACATCAGAGAAATAAGTTATAACTTCTATTTCCTTCATTGAAAATTCTTATTATTTCACTTATGCATTCCTCTAAGCTTGTACTATCATGCTGTGACAAATCTACGACTGTCCAACCCCCGCTGATCCCAAGGTCAAGGTCGCATACTTAGTCTCTTTACAAAACTTAACATCAGAGAAATATGTTATAACTTCTATTTCTTTCATTGAAAATTCTTAATATTTCATATGCTGTGACAAATCCCCGCTGATCTGGAGGTCAACGTCACATACATACCGTATAACCTCGAATTAACGCCCCCTTCCTAATAAACGCCCCCCCCCCCCCCCCCAACAAATAAAAAAAAAAAAAAAAAAAAAAAAAATTACCAATGACCGCCAATTTCAAACACAAATAATCCTTAAATCCTTATTTGTGTTTGAAATTGACGGTCCTTGGTAATTTTTTTTTTTCTACTGGCTAATAAACGCCCCCCCCCCCTGTAAAATGTAACGCCTCCGGGGGCGTTAATTCGAGGTTATACGGTAGTCTCTTTACAAAACAAGGTCACCAGCCCACACACTTGGAAATTTTTACACATTTTAGGGGTACCTGGGCCCATGCGGGGGTATTCCGTAAGCCTCGCTTACTGACCAATCTAGTTTCCAATGGAAATGATTCTGAAATGCTGTCAAAGCATGTTGTAAATTATTCCAAGGTGCTATCAAAGCATGTTTTTGATGATAAAAATGGAAAATAGAAAATTAACAGCAGACGACAAAAAAAATAATCTAGCAGTGTAAGGGTTAATGACAGTTTGCTTTTCCTTTCATCCTTTAATTCTGAGTAGTAGTGGTTTAATTTTCCTCTCAGCTTTTCCAGAAATGTATATCTTGGGGCCGTTTCCACTAAACATCCTACAAATAAAATGTTTGTAAGTGCAATTTAGGATCGTCTGGAAAATTCAATTGATGGATTTACAATTATTGAGCATGCTCAATAAATGTAAATCCATAATTGTTTACAAAAAAAACATTGTTAATGTGAAATTTACTATCATAATTTTGCACTTACAAACATTTTAGTCGTATGAAGTTTAGTGAAACGGCCCCCAGAGGTGCATGTCTTGCTTATATATATATATGGTTGGAAAGTCACCTTGGATATGGCTGATGTTACTGCTGTACTTGCACATATGTGTCACCTGTCCATGATGTCAGAGCTCCAGTTTTGTATCAAAAGAGTATTATACCCCCATATTTCAAATTCAATGCATATTTTACTTTTGCAAATGCAAATGATTTTCTTCCTTATTAAATATGGAACAAATGATAACAAATTATCTTTTTTTAAAAATCACTTATTTGAGCTGGAATTTATTTTTTCCAGCTCAATTAAGTAAATTTTCAACTTTATTACAGTATTTGCACTACTCAATTTGAAAATCAATGCATATTTTCACCTTACCGGAATTCCGACTGGAGACCTGGTTTGGCACTCACATACGTATTTGGCATTTTGTATACATTTGTCAGTTGAATCTGGTTATATCTCTTATATGAGTATTACATCAGAGTATTCTAATTCCAGGGCTGAATATATTTTTTCTCTATGTAAATATTCCGTTCTGATTTTGGGATTTTCCCCCCAATGCAGGAGTTTAAAACGGGATCGAACCCGTTTGCCTGGCCTTACATGACCTCGGCTGTTGATAGGCCGTTAAACACCAATAAACAAACACATTGCTGTGAATATTTTGTACTCCCACTTTTGATAATCGATGCGTATTCTGCTAAAATAAATGTACAAAATACGCCAATACCCACCTTATCTGGAGCCCGGGTTGTATTACAGTAATTGCACTTGCGAGGCTTTGCCTACCCAACTCAGTCCACACCCACCCCTTTATAGTGCCTAATACCACAGGTTGAAGTAACGGACCGAGGTCTATAAATACATTAAATATGCCTAAAAGCATCAATAAATGAAGATTTTTTTTTTTTCTTCATTTATTGATGCTTTTAGGCATATTTAATGTATTTATAGACCTCGGTCCGTTACTTCAACCTGTGCCTAATACATGTATTTCCTGTTTATGGCTTCCCCATTTTATCATGGATGGCTTGTTGCCAAGGGGTTAGAATACCTGACTTCCAATCTGGAGGTTGTGGGTTCAAATTTCAAATAAATCTCCTACATTCAGAGCTCATGATTATTATCTCTTTGCATGCTAGCGGTGAAAATAACACCCGACAAATTTGGAGTATTTTTGTTATTATTAGTCCTTAGACCACTACTCACAACAATTGTCGTCTGCTGTTGCTTTTATATGTTGCCTTATTTCTCAATAAAAACATGGTCTGAAAGCACTTCAGAATCATTTAAAATAATTTACAGCATGGTTTGACAGCGCTTCAGAATCATTTCCAATGGAAATGATTCTGAAGTGCTGTCAAAACATGTTGTAAATTATTGTAAAGTGCTGTCAAAGCATGTTTTTGATGATAAAAATGGAAAATAAACAGCTGATGACAAAAAGAAATAAGATAGCGGTCTAAGGGTTAAACTATGTAAATATGCCATGGAATTTCATTAGAATTGTATTGTATCCTGCGGACTCCATTCTAATAAAATTCCATAGAAATTCATAATATTCACAGGGAGAAATAAATGAAAATTGTTGTTGGTCCGTTATCTTTGAACTATTTATAACCCACAAGTTTACCAGCATGCAAAGAGTTTACCTTTAACCCTTACACCACCATCTTATGTCGTCTGCTGTTTATTTTCTATTTTCCAGCTTTGACAGCACTTTAGAATAATGTACAACATGGTTTGACAACACTTCAGAATCATTTCCATTGGAAATGATTCTGAAGTGCTGTCAAACCATGTTTTTATTGAGAAATAATGCAAGATATAAAAGCAACAGCAGACGAAAATTGTTGTGTGTAGTGGTCTAAGGGTTAAATTGCTGAATTAAATATTTTCGTCTGCTGTTTTTTTGTGTCTGTGAGGCCATAATTATGCTGGCTGTAGCCATTACAAAAGCCCAATTTGTCCAATGATTGCCCACATAGAGTGCTGGTAAGTCTCCCATTGTCTTACCTTACTCTCTTGTAAAACTCATTTGAACATAAATGTGATCTAATTTCAAAAAGCATCTTGAGGGAATTTTTTACTTGTAAGCTTTATTGCTTTGTTTCATATATTGCTTGCTTCAATGTTTGCTTGTCAGATGAGTTTTTGCCAGATTACCTGCTATATATATATGGTGGGTGGTGGTTGGGCGAATGAGACGGCGTAAATTAACGTTATGGGTTCCTCTTTATAGGTATCACGATTTGCCTGGTTTGGCCCTCAGGTACGTTTTTTAGCTTGACTATTCGAAGAATAGTGAGAGCTTATGTAGTCACCCACGGCGTCGGCGTCACCGTCACGTCACGCCTTGGTTAAGGTTTTTAGTCAAGCTTGTATATGGAATACTCCTGGCCCTACACCAACCATGCTTGGACAACTTCATCTCCTAGTGATGTACATCAACAACCCCTGACCTATATTTGACCTTGACCTACATTTAACCTTGAATTACTTAGTTAATTCCCCTTGGTTAAGGTTTTTAGTCAACCTTGGTTAATGTTTTTAGTCAAGCTTGTACATGGAATACTATTGTGCATACAGACACCATACTAGGACAACCTTTTCTCATAGGGATGTACATCAATAATCCCTGATCTATATTTGACCTTGACCTACATTTCCTCTTTAATTACTTAGTTAATTCCCCTTGGTTAAGGTTTTTAGTCAAGCTTGTAGGTGGAATACTCCTGGCCCTACACCAACCATACTTGGACAACTTCATCTCCCAGTGATGTACATCAACAACCCCTGACCTATATTTGACCTTGACCTACATTTAACCTTGAATTACTTAGTTAATTCCCCTTGTTAAGGTTTTTAGTCAACCTTGGTTAATATTTTTAGTCAAGCTTGTACATGGAATACTATTGTGCATACAGACACCATACTTGGACAACCTTTTCTCATAGGGATGTACATCAATAATCCCTGATCTATATTTGACCTTGACCTACATTTCCTCTTTAATTACTTAGTTAATTCCCATTGGTTAAGGTTTTTAGTCAAGCTTGTAGGTGGAATACTCCTGGCCCTACACCAACCATACTTTGACAACTTCATCTCCCAGTGATATACATCAACAACCCCTGACCTATATTTGACCTTGACCTACATTTAACCTTGAATTACTTAGTTAATTCCCCTTGGTTAAGGTTTTTAGTCAACCTTGGTTAAGGTTTTTAGTCAAGCTTGTACATGGAATACTAATGTGCATACAGACACCATACTTGGACAACCTTTTCTCATAGGGATGTACATGAATAACCCCTGATCTATATTTGGCCATGACCTACATTTGCTCTTGAATTACTTAGTTAATTCCCCTTTGTTAAGGTTTTTAGTCAAGCTTGTAGATGGAATACTCCTGACCCTACACCAACCCTACTTGGACAACTTCATCTCCTAGTGATGTACATCAACAACCCCTGGCCTATATTTGACCTTGACCTACATTTAACCTTGAATTACTTAGTTAATTCCCCATTGGTTAAGGTTTTTAGTCAACCTTGGTTAAGGTTTTTAGTCAAGCTTGTACATGGAATACTATTGTGCATAGATACACCATACTTGGACAACCTTTTCTCATAGGGATGTACATCAATAACCCCTCATCTATATTTGACCTTGACCTACACTTCCTCTTGAATTACTTAGTTAATTCCCCTTGGTTAAGGTTTTTAGTCAACCTTGGTTAAGGTTTTTAGTCAAGCTTGTAGATGGAATACTATTGTCATACAGACATACCTTGGATATATCATAGGAAACTTTTTCTCATAGGGATGTGCATCAATAACCGCTGACCTATATTTTACCTTCACCTACATTTAACCTTGAATTACTTAGTTAATTCCCCTTGGTTAAGGTTTTTAGTCAACCTTGGTTAAGGTTTTTAGTCAAGCTTGTAGATGGAATACTCCTGGCCCTACACCAACCCTACATGGACAACTTCATCTCCTAGTGATGTACATCAACAACCCCTGACCTATATTTGACCTTGACCTACATTTAACCTTGAATTACTTAGTTAATTCCCCATTGGTTACGGTTTTTAGTCAACCTTGGTTAAGGTTTTTAGTCAAGCTTGTACATGGAATACTATTGTGCATACAGACACCATACTTGGACAACCTTTTCTCATAGGGATGTACATCAATAACCCCTGATCTATATTTGACCTTGACCTACATTTCCTCTTTAATTACTTAGTTAATTCCCCTTGGTTAAGGTCTTTAGTCAACCTTGGTTAAGGTTTTTAGTCAAGCTTGTAGATGGAATACTATTGTGCATACAGACACCATACTTGGATAACTTTTTCTCATAGGGATGTACATCAATAACCCCTGACCTATATTTTACCTTCACCTACATTTAACCTTGAATTACTTAGTTTTTTCCCCTTGGTTAATTTTTGTACTCGAACTTGGTTAATGTTTATAGTGAAGCTTGTATATGGAATACTCCTGGGCCTACAGCAACCATACTTGGAAAACTTCATCTCCTAGTGATGTACATCAATAACCCCTGACCTATATCTGACATTGACGTATATTTAACCTTGGATTACTTACTTAATTTCCCTTGGTTAAGGGTTTTAGTCAACCTTGGTTAAGGTTTTTATGCAGGCCGTGGCCACCTTGTTTGTCAAGCTAAGTACATCGACAACCCTCGTAGTCGAGCTATGCTGTTCTCCTACAGCTCTTGTTATCTTTGGCTCTTTAGTTACCTGGGAGTTGAAGGATTACTTTAATAGTTCAATACTGCGGTACATCACACTTGTGGACAAATGACACACATCCATGCTGCCCTTAATATGACCTTGACCTTTTGACCTTGACATCTTTTCGAAATTCTGTCATAAATTCTATATTCCTTAAAGGATTACTTAAATATTTCAACGCAGCATATTTGTGGACAAATTCCACACATCTATGTTGCCCTTAATATGACATTGACCTTTAAACCTTCACAACTTTGAACTTTTTCACACATTAATAAGTTCGCCAGAGTTTCTCAATTCTGTCGTACGCCAGAGTTTCTCAATTCTGTCGTAACTTTTATATCCCTTGATGGATTGTTTTACTATTCCATTACATCAAACCTGTGGACAAATGCCACACATCCATGCTGCCCATAATATGACCTTGACCTTTTGACCTTCACAACTGTACTTATGAATAATTTTGGTTAATTAACCCTTAGACTGCTACACACAAAAATTGTCATCTGCTGTTGCTTTTATATCTTGCCTTATTTGTCAATAAAAACATGGTTTGACAGCACTTCAGAATCATTTCCAATGGAAATGATTCTTCAGTGCTGTCAAACCATGTCGTAAATTATTCTAAAGTGATGTCAAAGCATGTTTTTGATGATAAAAATAGAAAATAAACAGCAGACAACAAAAAATAAGATAGTGGTGTAAGGGTTAATAATAATTAACTTGTTATATGGACCCAAAGCCCTATTCTGTGAATAAATAATTCTCTTTCCATCATAATTGTGATATTATGAACATTAGCATATTAGACATGTAGCATACCAGTAGACTATTTCACCAACATTGCAAAGTATACTTATTTAGCAAAGTATACTTTGAGGGAGAAATTTTGAATTTAAGGATAAATTTATTTATATTTATTATACTGAATTTATTACATTATCACAGCCATTTTGGCTGTGATAATGTAATAAATTCAGTATAATAATTCTGCATTTTTTTAATCATCAACTATATGCAGTGGTTAGTTCTATATGAAATAATGCATTTTGGGAAAAAATAAATGATTACTCCCTCAAAGTATACTTTGCTAGATAAGTATACATGTACATGTACTTTGCAATTTTGACGTTAGATAGTAAAACAACAAACATGAGCAAAACTGAATTTCCCCTCCATTTTCTATTTATAGAAGTACCAGCCGATTGGATACAAGTGTAGCACGGTGCCGGCGTGTAAATACCTCTGGAGGTGTGCTGTGGAGCAACAGTTCTTCTTCACGTACGTGTCACAACTTTTTGTTTATAGTGTGGGTGGCAGGTGGGGAGTATGCTGGGTAATTTAACAATCAGGGTTCTTCCTGATTGGAATTCCGAATGGAGACACTTGTTTGGCCCACAGGTGGAAGACTCGGACCTATGACATCAAAAAAAATACCTATCAAAAAAAATCCCATTACCCCACCCACTTGGTCTCGTACAGTACCATATTCTATTTATAGAATATGGTCTGTACGAGACCAAGTGGGTGGGGTAATGGGATTTTTTTAATAGGCATTTTTTTGGTGTCATAGGTCCGAGTCTTCCATCTGTGGTTTGGCCCTCACATACGGCATTTTGTATGTGACAATTGAATCTGGCTATTCCCCGTATATGAGTATCATGATTATTTGTAATCCTATTTTAGGGGAAGGGGCCAACTTTCAAAGTTGGCCTTTCCCTAAAATAGGATTGGTGTCGGGTACATACCACACCAAAGTGACTTGGCCCGGCCAATTGACCTTGGTGTGGTATGTACCTGACACCAGGTTATTCTAATTTCAAGGCTGAATATATTTTTTCTCGATGTAAATATTCAGTTCTGATTTTGGGATTTTCCCCCCAATGCAGCAGGTTAAAACGGGATTGAACCCGTTTTCCCGGCACTACATGGCCTTAGCTGTTGATAGGCCATTAGCACATCAATAAACAAACAAACTTTCTTACCTTCCCAATTTCTTAGAGATTTCTTAACCCTTACAATGCTGAATTAAAATTTGTCGTCTGCTGTTTATTTGTTATTTTCCTCTTTTTTTTGAAATGTCAAACCATGTTTTTATTGAGAAAGTAGATAAAATATAAAACAACAGCAGACAACAATTTTCGTTGCCAGCATTCTAAGGATTATAAGCTAGAGTCTTTTGATATCAAGTTTATGAGGCAAATGTAGGAAATAATTATGTAGGAATAATCCACCTAATATTTCATTTTCTTTATTTGTAAGTGATGGGCACATGGCCTAGTGGGTATGGCATTGGACTTCAATACCAGAGGTGAATTCAATCCTCACCCTTGGCGTGAAAAATATGTACATAGTATTTCCATTCCACTTGTCTGTCAGATCAAATTTTAAACTGTGCTCCTGTCTCTATATATTAAACCTGGCACTTTTGTCTTTCTTTATTTGTATGTCTTGATCCTTACACCGCTATCTTAATTTTTTATTATCTGTTGTTTATTTTCTATTTTCCATTTTTATCATCAAAAACATGCTTTGATAGCCGACGACAATTGTTGTGTGTAGCGGTCTAAGGGTTAATTAAGCTACAGTGAAACCTTGACCTGGCATGACATCATTACCTTTGTTCTTGTTATATATTGTTTTTCTTCTGTTTCAGACTCCAAAACTCGTTCAACCCGCCTAAGATGAGATCAGGAGGGACTCTCTTCTCACGTGGCTCAAGGTTTCGCTTCAGGTAATCATTGTTCATGTAATTATGACTGAACATCAATCATCGCACAGTCTGATCTGGGGCCCGTTCCACTAAGCTTCGTACGACTAAAATGTTTGTAAGTGCAAATTTATCTTCGTCTGGAAATTTCAATTAACCCTTAGAATGCTGGAACCGAAAATAGTCGTCTGCTGTTAATTCATATTTTGTCTTTTCTCTGAGTAAAAACATGGTTTGGCAGCATTTTAGAATCATTTCCATTGGAAATGATTCTAAAGTGCTGCCAAACCAAGTTTTTGATTAGAAAAATGGAAAATAAAAAATATTCAGCAGACGACACAAATTAATTCAGCATTGTATGGGTTAATGGATTTGCATTTATAGAGCATATGCTGCATAAAAATCTGTATTGTTAGTAGTATGAGGAGTGGACATGGTGGAATGGCGAACAGTGTAAACAATCCTGATCAGACTGTTGAGGCACAGGCTGTTCTAGATCTACACTTTACTAATATAGCCATATATGACTTAGATGTCGCTGGGATGTTAAACTCATTCACTTCCACTTCTAATTCCAGTGGTCGCTGTCAAAATGAGGCGTATATGGCCAGTGGAGACATTAAGAGAAAAGAGCCAGACTTCCAGAGGTAACGTTGTAATTCACGCACTACATTACATAGCTTTTGCACTAACAAGCTTTATCCCATTGCTTAATATGATAGTAACATACTGATTATATTCATAGTTGGTCGCCTAGCTCAGGCCTCAACAAATTCTTAATTTTCCACTCGTCCAGCTCGGAATTTAACTAATCCAATAATATATAATTTAATGTTAATCCTGCCTTATTCCTTCAAATTACTGTAAACCAACTAAATTTTGCGGGTACTAAATTACGCGATTTTCGTATCTGGCCATATTTGCGACGATTATCGTTCGCAGTATGACGACGTGCGCTATTAACTTTTATGACCAATTTTGGAAATAATATGTTTTCATGGCAATTTTTGACCCGGAAACAGAACTGCTGCATCAGTTTCGTCTGTTGATAAACTCGTCCACAAACCAACTACAAACACTGGACGAGTTGTCAGAGAACGAAACGGTATACACTTTACATTGGGCAGACCTCGCTGTGTCAATCATAATCCCCCATTTAAATAAATCAACAATAGTTGTGAGTGAGATATCTTCACCCTGTGTATATAAAAGGCTTATTACTGAGTCGCATTGTCCGCTGATTTGTCAGGATAGCGGTCCAATTCAGAAAACAAGAGCCGCTTGATATGACACGTATGCACGAATGATGTCGGCAATCGTGTGTATTAATGCGTACAAATGCGCAGTCTGATCGGGGGCTGTGCTGTTCGCCATTCAGTCACTCTTTCACGCGTAGTGTCATCAGAAAAAGGGATTAGTGCCTTATGCAACAGTGGAAGTGACCAGAATGACCTTGACCTTTAAGGTCACCTTTCTCTTTACCTCACTTACTCGCTGTTGTCTCATCCACGCTAGTGGAAAGTGAGACATAGCGGTGACAATTCTGCCGTAGGCATCGTCGTAGTCGTCAACAATTAATTATATGAAAATGTTTAATATCTCATGATTCTTACCAAACTTCTTCAATATCTTCCTCACATTGATGGCTACCCACCCAGTGTTATTTAAATGACCTTGTCAGTGGTGACCTTGACCTTCACGGGTAAGAGACTCGCCAGCGATCGCCTTATTTTCCATACTAATGCATATCATTGTTATTCTTGATGACAAATCTAAATTTCAGAGAGAAAGACATGTCTTGTTTAAATACTAACTTGTGATATAAGTTGGAAGCAACCAGTTGTCTGAATCTCCCATGAAATGCAGTGGGTATTTGAAGGGTGTACATATCTGATATGTTATTAGTAGGGCCTCGTCGACAATCGGTGGTTCCCGATAGTTTTCGCCCTGTCTGTCTGTCCGTCTGTCTATCTGTCCGTCCATTTATTATTTTAGAGTTTCTCAAACCACCTATATTTTATGTTTACTTTCATATTGCACACATGCAGTACTAAGTAATTATACATCATTCCACATTAATACAATTACACTTGCTACTGATCGTAAGTCCGTCCGTTTGTATTAGAGTTTTTATTAGAGTTTCTCAAATCACCTATAATTTCTGTTTGCCTTCAGCTAACATCTTCATATTGTACACATGCATTACTAAGTAACTATACATCCTTCCACATTAATACAATTACCCTCGCTACTGAATGTACGTCCGTCCGTTTGTCTGTTAATTTATTTGAAAGTTTTTGTAAGAGTTTCCTCCATCTGTCTGTTATTTTCAATTTCATAGGGGCTTTAAGTGCATTGACAGACCACATTTTTTAGTTTGATTGGGTTTTTCTTTATTTTCCTTCCATTTTGCTTCCATCCTTATACAGGTAAGTCTGCTCATCATTGAGCAATGTTGTAGAATTTCCCCTTCACCCTTAGACGCTACATACAACAATTGTCGTCTGCTGTTGTTTTTATATCTTGTCTTATTTCTCAATAACAACATGCTTTGACAGCACTTCAGAATCATTTCCAATGGAAATGATTCTGAAGTGCTGTCAAAGCATGTTGTAAATTATTCTAAAGTGCTGTCAAAGGTTTTTGATGATAAGAATGGAAAATAGAAAATAAACAGCAGACGACAAAAAAA
Source organism: Conchocele bisecta (assembly GCA_029237695.1). Taxonomy (NCBI): domain Eukaryota; kingdom Metazoa; phylum Mollusca; class Bivalvia; order Lucinida; family Thyasiridae; genus Conchocele; species Conchocele bisecta. The sequence continues at coordinate 66,546,544 of CM055276.1, read as the reverse complement.
TTAAGATAGCGGTGTAAGGGTTAAAGTATTTATTATACCCCTGGTATACAAATTATGTTGAGGGGTATATAGTTTTCGTCATTCCGTCTGTCTGTCTATCTGTTTGTCTGTTTGTCTGTCTGTAAGATTTGCGTTAAAAGTTTTCGGGTACCCATAATCTCAGCAACCGTATGTCAGATTGACTTGAAACTTCATATACTTTGTTATCATCATCCATATTATCATTCTATAACCCAGCCATATGGCTTTCATGCCAAATGTCAAGCCAAATATTTGTTTGTCGGACAAGGCGTCGGCCGGGGTATCTGTGAGCCCCTGTTCATTTGCTCTAGTTCTATATTGTTCAGTACACTGATATGTTACTGAATTTAGTTATAATGAAAGGTTTTTCACATCACATACAATTGTATGCCTTTTATCAATAATGTTGCTTTTATCCGTTACAATGCTGGGAATTGAATGGAATGTTGTCTGCTGTTGTTTTATTTTATACTTTGCCTTTTTTCTCAATAAAAACATGATTTGACAACACTTTAGAATCATTTCCATGAGAAATGATTCTAAAGCGCTGTCAAAGCATGTTTTTTGTAAGAAAAATGTAAAATTAAAATAAACAGCAGACAACAAACTTTAAATCAGCAATGTAAAGGTTAATTTACTAATTTTGCCATTGTTTTAACACTGATTTTCAGAAAATAGAATTTACCTTTGATCTGTTTCGCTGTTAGGATAAAATAATAATAAACAACATTTGTGGTTTTGTATTATATTACATTGTATGTGTATCATGTAATGGTATACATGTGAATGACATACTGTGGGGTCAGCGTGTAAGTGCACACACGAACATTCGTTCGTGTGTGCACTTACATGCTGACCCCACAGTAGCTATATCGTAGTGGTGAAATATGTGAAATGTGGATATAAATGTACATGTACATGTATTGTGTAGTTTAAGCCGCTATTGTTTGCATTAACCGTAATACATGGGCCTGGCTCTGGAATTACCTCCCTTATTAGGCAAGGTGTATGATCACGTGGTTATAACAACAACAACAATGGCTGAAATTGTTGAAAGCGCGCCCACTCCAAAGTAAGTATTATTTTATATTTTCTTCAATATTAAAGGCAACGGATTTTGATGAAATATAGCGCAGCAAACGCGTCTTCATGAGTTGCATTTGGTGGTCCCGGGAGTTCGGCACATACTTATGTCGTTTTTACGAAGAATCAATTTCTGTTTCAGTAGACACGGAAATTGATTCTTTGCAAAAACGACAGAAGTTTGGGCCAAAGTACTAAGACCACCAAATGCAGCTTAACAATGCACATTTGATGCGCCATATTTCATCAAAATCCGTTACATAATGAGGACAAAATAAAAGAATACATACTTTGAATCGGAGGGCTTCTGGAAGTTTCAGTACTTGTTGTTGTTGTTGTTGTAACCACATGATCTTACACCTTGTTAGGGCACTGCCGAGAATTGGTGGTGCCTTATAGGTTTTGACCTGTCTGTCCGTCTGTTTGTATGTCCGTTCGTTTATTTTTTTGAAGTTTTTTGTAATTTACCCAAATCACCTATAGGGGCTAAGTGTGTTAGCAGACCAAATTTTCTAGTTGTAATGTACATGTATTGGAAAAAAATATCTGAAGTTTTGTTAATGACATCGATCGAAAGTCAACACAACTTTCAATGAACATGTAAAAATTCATATAATGTATGTAACATATGGCCACTTTTCTAAACCATTTTATTTGCGATAAGGTACCGTATTTCGAAGTGTATTGCGCACCCTTTTTCACCCGCATTTTTAACCCAGAAGTCACCATGTGTGTACGTAGGTAGATACATTTTTAAAATTTAATATTTTTCCCAGCTGATTTCTGTGCCAGTTTTACCCATTTTTTAACGGAAATGTAAATTTTTGGCAGGTGTCTGCTATGACGTTAAAACATGTATAGTGTGAAACAAAAGAAAAAGTAATATGGGTAAGAATGGGTGCGGCAAGTATAGATTGAATGTAAATTGGTATCATTTGGGATTTCTGGGATACACTATGCGTAGTAGAAAAATGCATCAGATGTGCCGAATAAAAAGCTGGATGATTTGGATCTACACAGACCGCAACATAAGCTCCATTTCTCCAGTCAAAGCCACATTTATCCACATTAAACGCCATTCAATTCCATTGACATTGTTTGTTTCTGTCTTGAAATTGATTTCTATTTTATGGGGGTGATTTAATAATAGCCAGTGTCATAACATAAGAGGCTACGTATATTAGAGGAAATTTACATGTTTTCTGTATTTACACTGGTGTCCCAATCTAATATCGGTCCAATGTTGCGTGCCTGTTATTGTTTTGTTTTAATTTTCGAAGTGACGTCACACGTCTGCCATTTTGTGAATAATTAATGAGGACCGATTATCTCAATCCCACAAGCGCGCTTAATGTAAGATTTTAGATGCTAATTCAAGTGTCGCGCATATTCAGCTCACACTTGGTAATGGTCGTTGTCTTTCAGTTGCTAGGTTGCTGACAGACAGTATTACTATTTTTGTAAATTATTGACAAGTGTTCACACATCAAAATCTTATGACATGTGCGACCAGCATAGCCCCGGATTCACCTGCGCATACACTGATATGGGGCTACGCTGGAGTCGTGTATTCAGGTAGTACCGTATAATAGCAACGACTGTTATGTCTATTTTTAAACCTAATCAATAAACCGTGAATACACACTATCTGCACCTACATATGTCCACAATGTGTCCACAGGCTCGTGAAGCAATTTATACTCGTGACAGTATTTCTGCCGATTTTTCTTTGTTGAAAATTTGCTGTGCGCTATTGACGGGAACTAATTTTGTTCACGATTTTTTTGCTCAAAATATAAATGCGTGTTGTATACCAATGCGTGTTGTACACCAATGCACGCAATACATTTTGAGTCGGTAGGTTATTCAATAGCCAGACCCACTTGTTGGCTATAGTAGTATTGTGCATCAAATTGAAACATGTGTTAATAGTTGTATTTTATTTGATCAAATTGCGTACATACATCATACGCATTGGTAAACCATGAAATATGAATTACAGTTATCATCCCCTCGCTGATGGGCAAGAGGGGATATAGTGTTAGTCCTTGTACGTACATACGTATGTGCGTACACACGTATGTTAGTAACACCTTTCATTTTTCATTAATTTATGTTCACCTTGTTTGTAAGGCAAATACGTTAATTTTCTTTTTATTATTATCAAGGCTGCCAGCGAGGGCATTAGCTTCATAATAATGATGCCCGTATTTCTATCGATTCACGTGGATCATTTTCACAGAAATTACACCAATATCTTGTGAACTGTTTTCAGATTTAGTATAGAATCCTTCATTAAGAATATACGAGCGGAACAGACCCAAGAGTGAGCCTCTCTTGAAAACTGATGTTTTAAATTCACTCAACTGGCACAAAAAGTGAAGTTATTTACCATTGTATATGGGCTCCTGACTGTGAAAGGATATGGGCGACCAGCGTAGCCCCAGATCAGCCTGCGCATCCGCGCAGTCTGATCAGGGCCCACGCTGGTTGCCATTCAGTCAACCCAACATTGTTTGTGTTATGAACAACAGATTTTGATAAATCTTGACAGTTACACAATTCATTTTCGGCCACCTAAACAGTTAAAGGTACATGCCCCCTCAGTAGGCACAAACTGTTCTTTATATCAGAGACATCATCTGAGACATTTTCTGGCAAAATAAACATTCATTCACCATTGCCCCATGTATTGATTGGCATTATTTTACATTTTATATCAGATGTACATTTCCACACTGATATCAGGGGCGTAACCGTGTTTCCTTAAAATGTTAACGGACATTACTATTTATTTTTTTCAGGTGACACATTTAATTAGTATAAATAATTAAAAAATATCATGCCTGATTTGCATATGAAAATAGCTTGATACCACCGCGAGTCACTATCAGTAAAATAAATATTCCTAAATGATTATATTTGTATAGTGGGCACTCATAATTTTTAGAACTGGTGGAATAGTGCCACAATTATACAATTATTTAATTCATATACAGTACATTTTGTGCCTACTGAGTGGGCATGTACCTTTAAAATGCTTGAGTTTTTAATGCTGTCAAAATATATATTATACACAAAATTAAACATTTGTACATGGCTTTCAGCAACTTCACTTTTTGTCAGATATCACATGTACAATCTTCTATTATTTGAACATTTCGTGACGTAGTATGTTGTATCACGTGGCAGATAGTTCCTCTAATTGTGCACAATAAATATCACACAATTAAGTGACATTTTCTTTATGGAATATAAGTTTGAGTTGTCTACAGATGTTTCCTTGTAAACGGCGAGATGATGGGAGAGTATCTTAACCCTCACTACGCGGGAGACGAAAAATATCGTCTGCTGTTTTTCATTTTTGCCTTATTTCTTAACAAAACAACCTGTTTTGGCAGCACATGAGAATCGTCTCCACAGGAGACGATTCTCATGCGCTGTCAAAACAGGTTTATATCGAGAAATATTGAAAATAAAACATTTTCAGCAGACAAAATTTTTTAATTCAGGGTAGTAAGGGTTAAAACATTATTGAAGTATTTGCTTACAATACTTTTTATTGAAAAAAATCTTATTATTTTGTTTATTTCTCTATAAAAGTATATGTTGTTGCCACTCATTTGAACCGTCTCATTGAGACGGTTTAAATGAGTGGTAACAACCTATACTTTCAAACAAAAATAGAGAAATATGTGCCTGTCTTAATGGGATTCACACCTGGGGCTAGCTCAGTGACTTTTTGTAGTAAGTGTGCCTGGCACCGGATCATATCACTGTCTTTCAGTGCCAAAATTGTCATTGTAATTTTAACCCTTACAATGCTGAATTAAACTTTGTCGTCTGCGGTTTATTGTTTAATTTTCAGTTTTCTCAAGAAAAAACATGGTTTGGCAGCAATTTAGAATCATTTCCATTGGAAATAATTCTCAAGTGCTGTCGAACCGTGTTTTTCTTGAGAAAAAAAGAGAAAATATGACACAACAGCAGACGACAATTTTTCGGTTACCGCCTTTTTAAGAGTTAATGCTGATTTTATGGGGCTCCCCCAATGCATTCCCATCTGTATAATTTATAATAACTGGACTGAAGATCCCATTCTGTCATTGTTATTGAGGTATAATATAATCTCCCCTTCATTACTGAAGCAGCATGTTCTCATATGCCACTTGCATGTGGCCAGAGGTAACTTTGCTTTTAATGAATGATAATATGTTCTGCCATTTGAGGCATACTATGTCATAGACCTCGTTCTTAGTGTTAAAGTGAACATTACCAAGTGCTGTATTGCTCCATCCTAGAGTGCTTGCACTGCCACCTCACAGTCACAGGCAAAAGATTCGGACAAGTGATAAAAACGGACATTAAAAACTTGCTTTTGTACAGTACAATATCGATGGTCTAGTAACATAAGGTCGTAACTGCTATGCTAAAGCATAGCAGTTACGACCTTATGTTACTAGACCATCGATATGTGACACACACATAGCAATACATGTATATGAAATCATACGAGTGGTGTAATGTTTTTTGTGCATTTTTGGGGAGATTGTATATCCGAGTAGTTCACCTGTACTCACAGTCGAATCCAGACATCACTTATATTGTTACATGTACTTGTGTAGCACCAAATACCCGTGACCATAACACAGTTGGTAATTGTCACTTTAACAAAAGTGGAACCTCTCTAAACCAGACACCCCACTCTGGGGTCCCGTTGAGATAAATTTCTCTGTTATTCATAATTCACTCCAAGACATATGTGTGCTTTGCAATCAATCACAAACAGCCATGATCACTACTGTCTGTTCCATGTTTTGCTGCTGACAAACTTTTGCCTATTAAACACATTAAATCTAAACAAATATTTAACATGGGGCAAACATGAGGAAGAGGACCAGTAGGATCAAAAAAAATAAAATATTGGAATTTTATTTCGAAACCTGGCTAGATAGCTTGGAAAATGATCTAAGAAAACGAAAGTTAGATTTTCAAAATCGGTCCACAAATAAAAAATTATTTAAAAAATCAATTGATGGAATTTCATAAAATAAAAAAAATTGGGGAGGGTGACTTTTTTGTTATTGATGTTTACATTTAATGTGGTTAATTGCCAAAAGTTTGTCGGCAGTAAAACGTGGAACAGACGGTAGTTATCCATGACAATAAAACCCATAAAATGTAAACATAATAAGCACACAGAAATTGCCTGGATGTCTGATGTCGAGAGGTTCCACTGTACTGTACTGTACTGCAAGCATGTCAGCTACTTCTACTAGATGAGTGTAAGAAAATCACCCATTGTTTTCAGTTCGTCCACACCAGTCGGCTCACCTGAGACTCGTGTCACCTCGTGGTTTCACTGCCCAGTATTCATACTGCCATTCATTGGCTTACCTCTATGTGAACCAGACTATTTTAGAAGGTACCACTTAGTATGTACACTCAGTAGGCAATTGTCTTACCAAACCGGCTTGTTTATGCTTTTACCATATTTATTGTAATATTTTTAACGCCCCCGGGGATCAAAACGTGGAAAGTATGATCGAACTATGTTATTTGCACATACAAAAGCCATTTAAAACAATGATATGCATGATATACTTGCTAACGGTGTAGATCCTTATCAGACTGTGCGGATGCACTGGCTGATGAGTAGCCTAATTTTTACCAACATTGCAAAGTATACTTTTCTAGCAAAGTATACTTTGAGGGAGTAACCATTTATTTTTCCTGAAATTACTAGATTTACGGTACACTGGGCACAAAACCCATAAACCCCATTTCTCCAATCACAGCCATATATATATATATATATATATATATATATAGTATGTAACCTGGATACATTTTAATCTAAAATATTATAATATTATATAGCTAATAATAAATACTAAGCTGTGTAATATGCATACTAAAATTACTTGATGCTACCAACATAACACTACAGTAGTATATTACATAACTCTTAGAATGCGTTTAGCAAAAATAAAAGTTGTCGGAAACTTGTCCAAAACCTGACGGAACTTGTCCAAAACCTGACGGAAAGTAGTCTGGAACTTGCAGTTGTTTTATATTTTGTCTTCTTTCTCAATACAAAACATTGTTTGACAGCATTTTAAAGTGTTGTCAAAGCATGTTTTTTTTATATGCGAAAAATGGACAATACAAAATAAACAGCAGACACAAACATTAATTCAATTTTGTAATTGTTAATAAGAGACTAAAAGTTAAATCAATGCATACCTGCTTCATTATATGACAATACAAGAAGAACAGATCACTGCTTTACTTTAACCCTTACTACACTGAATTAAATTTTGTCGTCTGCTACAAATGTGTTATTTTCTCGACAAAAGCATGTTTTGACAGGCGCTGTCAAAACAGTTTTTTTTGTTAAGAATTAAGGCAAGCATGAAAAACATTTTTCCTGAAATTTTTCCTGAACAGCAGATGACATTTGCCGTCTCCATGGAGTGTAAGGGTTAAAGAGTACATGTACATTGTATTTATTAAGTACCAATGTTGTAGTTAAATACAATTGCATATCAATATTTCATGGGATTTGACCAAAAGCATAACTTGTCGTGGCCGTCTCACAGTCCTCACTGCTTTGACCAATTAAATGTGACTTGAGTTTGAGAACTGTGCATGGTTAGGAAATGTTAAAACCAAGCGTCTATTGTGAGTATATACAAAGTGGTACCTTCTTTCATACACTGGCTCATGACGTTATTGAAACATCTGACGATGTTTTGCCTCCCCATGAAGTGATCACTCAATATGTGTCGTGCTTCAATGTGTCCGAGAATATGCTGAATTCATCTTGTCTGTACATGCATTCGACCCAACCAAATTGGCTTTTTGCCTGTATTCCACACGAAACATTTCTGACTGATACTTGGTGGGTGGATGCTTCATCATTAACCCTTAGACCGCTACCTTATTTTTTTTTGTCGTCTGCTGTTTATTTTCTATTTTCCATTTTGATCATCAAAAACATGCTTTGACAGCACTTTAGAATAATTTACTACATGCTTTGACAGCACTTCAGAATCATTTCCATTGGAAATGGTTCTGAAGTGCTGTCAAAACATGTTTTTATTGAGAAATAAGGCAATATATAAAAGCAACAGCAGACGACAATTGTTGTGAGTAGCGACTAAGGGCTAAAACATGTGTAATGAAATGGTGTCACTCACCTACCATTTTTAGAATTTTCCAAAGGGTATGGTACGCGGCCCCGCAGGGGACAAGGATTTTTTTTTTATTAATTTGTTCGCACAAAAAACAATTTGTTCCCTCATTTTAACATTTTGTTCCCTCAAATTAACAATTCGTTCCCACGATATAACAATTTGTTCCCGTGGGGAACAAATTGTTATTTCGTGAGAATGAATTGTTAAATTTAGGGAACAATTTGTTAATTTGTGCGAACAAATTGTTAATTTGTGGGAACAAATTGTTAAATTGAGGGAACAAGTTGTTATTTTGTGGGAACAAATTAATAAAAAAAAGAATTCTACGTCACTGAGGGGCTCCGTTGAATGGCAATACAATATAAATAGTCGATAGTATCGCTCTTCAAATTGTCCGTCTTTATCAAGATAACCCATTATAACCCACAGATTTTCTTGTTTGTTATGCAAAGTATAGGTTGTGACCACTCATTTTGAAATGGCGCATATCACAGCATTTACTTGTGGGTGGTTTTCAGTGAATGTGCGTGTCACTTCCTACAAGATGTTGTGTCATTTGATTGCCTGGAATGTTTAGTCACATGCTGTACTGATAGTGTCATCTTTCTTGTCTGTAGGACATTTCATGACCACATTTAACCCTTTCAACACTTGAGACGTGTTTCCTTAAATTTGCAAACAGTGTAGATCTTGATGAGACGGCTCGTAACGAGCCGTCTCATCAAGATTTGCACTATTTGTGGATAACTTATTTAATTTTACAAACAGACGCCTTTTCTGCATAATGAAAAAGTAGTGAACTTAACTTGAAATAGTCAATGCCAGTTATATAAGGGTTGAAAGGGTTCAAACAGTAATTGTAGTCTGTTGTGATCAGGCATTTGAACAGTCTCTCAGTATAGGATAAGGAAAAAACGTTTTATGCCCCACCACAATAGTGGAGGCGGCATTTAGTGTTACCCTTGTCCGTCAGACTCCCTTCCTTATGATGTATAGATATACACAGTTTATTTCTGTTTTTTATTTGACCCCCGGGTCACGGATTATCCCCCCCCCCCCCCCTCCCCCCCCCCCCTTTTTGACTTGGGATTTCCCAATTTTCCCTTGTAACTCGTAAAACAGTGCAGTCTGGCACTGATTGCAATAACCATAATATGTGTGAAAATATGACTCTGGCAAATAATGTTGTCCCAGATCAGATTGTGCAGATATGCAGGATGATCAGGGACAACACTAGTCAAAATGACTATAATTGCTCCTTTTCGTAACAAATCATACAACTTTCGTCCATTTTACAAGCAGTAAGGCACTAAACAATACAATTTGGACCTGATTTCTATAAATAAATTCAACGGGAGATAACTAGCTACGATCACTCATTGCCTTTGCATGATTTCATTATGACACCCGGCACAGTCTGAAGTTGTAGTTACGACAGCAATCTGTGCATGCACTCTAAATGTGAGCTTATATAACCCTTAGACCGCTACACACAACAATTGTCATCTGCTGTTGCTTTTATATCTTGCCTTATTTCTCAATAAAAACATGCTTTGACAGCACTTCAGAATCATTGGAAATGATTCTGAAGTGCTGTCAAATCATGTAAATTATTCTAAAGTGTTGTCAAAGCATGTTTTTGATGATAAAAATGGAAAATTGAACATAAACAGCAGCCGACAAACTATTAAGATAGCAGTGTGAGGGTTAATCTGAAGAATATGTTAACACTTACACCACTATCTTATTTTTTTGTTGTCTGCTTTTTATTTTCTATTTTCCATTTTGATCATCAAAACATGCTTTGACAGCACTTTAGAATAATTTACAACATGGTTTGACAGCACTTCAGAATCATTTCCATTGGGAATGATTCTGAAGTGCTGTCAAAGCATGTTTTTATTGAGAAATAAGGCCAGATATAAAAGCAAAAGCAGACGACAATTGTGAGTAGCGATCTAAGGGTAAAGAGAAAATTGTGTTTTGCATGTGATTGAACATATCTGATCACCAATCCTAATGTATGTGGCTGTGACTTGAGAAATGGGGCTTAAGTGTTCTGAGACCAGTGTAGATCCAGATCAGCCTGTGCATGCGCACAGTCTGATCAGGATCTGCACTGTTCTCCATTCCAAGTCTCATTATCAGGCTACAGGAGTGTGATATTTAATCAGGAGCGATACTAGTCACTGTTTCTCCAGTCACAGCCACGTATTTGGATCCGTGTATGAATTTTCTGCCGCACCAATTATAAGCATTTTAGAACATCGAGTATGAAGAGCTAGAATATTATGTTTTGTAAATGATTTCAAAAGTTTTAAAAAATACTGAATATCATGACAACTATTTCAGATTAAATATCGCGATACCCAGAAAATCACATGCACTGGCCAATTGTGTGACTCGACGTGTTTTACTTGTGTGTTATGTATTGAAAATATTTTTACTACGCTATTAACCCTTAGACCGCTACACACAGCAATTGTCGTCTGCTGTTGCTTTATATTTTGCCTTATTTCTCAATAAAAACAGGGTTTGACAGCACGTTCGAATCATTTCCAGGGTTTGACAGCACTTTAGAATCATTTCCATTGGAAATGATTCAAACGTGCTGTCAAACCATTTTTTTGATGAGCAAAATGAAAAAAATAGAAAATAAACAGCAGACGACAAAAATGCAAGTAGCAGTGTAAGGGTTAATTAATGAACTACATGTATTGTTTTCAGTTTGTATTTAGTAACACTTAGCATGTTTTAGCCTTTTCTGGGTTTTTTAAAACAATGTAGATCTATTGGTGGATGAGGTGTCATCTCACGAGTATCTGCCGTGATTGTCATTACTTTTCAGATATTTAACAAATACCAGGAGACCGTTTCACTAAACTTTGTACAACTAAAATGTTTGTAAGTGCAAATATAGGGTCGTCTGGAAATTTCCATTGATGGATTTACATTTATTGAGCATGCAGCCTATGCTCAATAAATGTAAATCCAATCATTGTTTACAAGAAAACATTGTTAATGTGACATTCACAGACTATTATAATTTTGCACTTACAAACATTTTAGTTGTAAGAAGTTTAGTGAAACGGCCCCCAGTACCCTAAATTATCGGACTAGAGGAATATGTAGTCCGAAGTCTGGGACTATCAAATTCATTTGGTTTTACCACTCATTTGAAATGTCTCTCCAAGACGGTTCATATGAATGGTAGCAACATAAACGTTTATAAAGAAATAAAGCAAATAGAGATAACGAAATTCTCCCAATTTTCATACTACTGATATTGTATTTGTATAATATGTTAATATAAACCAATTAACACATATGTCATACAATTATGAATTCATTATTCTATGTGTAACTACATGTGTTATTTATAACGTAACAAGATACTATGGAGCCCCGCAATGGATGTAGAATTCTTTTTTTTATTAATTTGTTATCACAAAATGTTCCAAGCAAGCTTGACAACAAATTAACAATTCGTTCCCATGAAATAAAAATTTGTTCACATGGGAACAAATTGTTAATTCCTGGGAATAAATTGTTATAACGTGGGAACGAATTGTTAATTTGAGGGAACAAATTGTTAAATTGAGGGAACAAATTGTCATTTTGTGGGAACAAATTGTTAATTTGAGGGAATGAATTGTTAATCGTGGGAACAAATTGTTAATTCGAGGAAATAAATTGTTAAATTGAGGGAATTGTGGGAACAAATTAATAAAAGAAAATCCATGTCCCCTGCGGGGCTCCGTATGATACAGCAGGTTACTCACTACTTAACTATAAGAAGATCTATTGGTTGTCCTGTGAACGCAATTGGTAACAAGTGTGGGTGTCGCCAATGCAGCCCGGTTTGCTGTCAAAACATGTTTTTATTGAGAAATAAGGCAAGATATAAAAGCAACACCAGGCAACAATTGTTGTGAGTAGCGGTCTAAGGGTTAAGTGATCTCAAGCTTGTAATAGATGTAAGATAAGTATAAGTTATTGTTCACATTTTGTATTTTTAAGGAATTAAATGCTAGTGTGCGCTAGCTGTGGATTAGAAAGTAGGGCGAGCCATCAATAAAAGTTAACCCTTAGACCGCTACTCACAACAATTGTCGTCTGCTGTTGCTTTGATATCATGATGAGACAGTAACATATTTGTTCGATGGTTTTCTGGTTCATAACTTCTTCATTTTCTGCTGGAGTAGTATAGAGGGATTCAAAATGATACCACCAAGGTTGGGAAGCGTTATTGACCCTCGTTACAGCTCCCAACAGTATCGAAAAAACGTGTTTTTGGCCAATAATATAAACTAGCCACCAACACTGAAATATTTTAAACTGCGAAACCGTCTGGTTGTACACCCACCATACAACACTCCCAACACCCACGAAAAATCAGGGAAAAATTGAAATTGAGATTGAAAATAATGGCTTCAAAAAAGAAGACGAACAAAAGTACTCCCCAGCACCCTCGAAAAACCAGGTTTTTTGCATAGAGAAGAGCAGAATGATACCACCAGAGGTGGCACCGTTTTCACCACCATACAACACTCCCAACACCCACGAAAAATCAGAGAAAAATTTCTAAAAAAACCCAAATACATCGAACTACAACGAACTACAGACACTACAACCAACTACAGTATGTATCCACATTTGGGACAAAACATCCACAATCGTACTACCACCCAATTGTGTATTTGGACACAAAAATGATACCACCCAATTGTCCACATTTGGACTTTTGGGAAAATCTAATAAACAAAAAAAAAGTACTCACCAGCACCCTCGAAAACCAAGCTTTTTTGTGGAGAAAAAATCAGAATGATACCATCAGAGGTGGCACCGTTTCCACCACCACACGACACTCCCAACACCCACGAAAAATCGGGAACGGATTTCCGAAAAACCCAAATACATCGAACTACAACAAACTACAGACACTACAACCAACACAGACGAACGATAGATAGAACTGCGTACGAGAACAATCTCGTTCTACTATTTCTTCTGGTGTAGCTCTCGGAAGCAGGACTCCGCTATTTTTCTTTTGCGTTTTTCTGTCTCTAGGGACGCCTGTAGTTCCGCAACCTGGCTTTCTAGTTCGACAACCCGGCTTTCTAGTTCGGCAGTCTGGAGTTGTGTTCTCGAGGGTGCGGTACACCGTTTTCTGTTTGTGTCTGCAAAGCGTCTGGGAACTGGAGAAATGTTTTCCACAACCTTCACACAGGAATGCAGGAGTACTGCATCTCGTCTTTCTCCCGATGTGCCGTTGCAAGTTGGCCTTCTTGGCAAAAGTTCTACCACACGTTTCGCACTCCATTTCCCAATAGTATTTTTATGTTCAAATGGGAAAATCACAAGAATTTTTTGTCTCCCAAGAGGCAAATAAAAATGATACCACCCAATTGTCCACATTCGGACTTTTGGGAAAAGTGTAGAAAAAATTTGTCTCCAAGAGGCAAACAAATGATACCACCCAATTGTCCACATTTGGTCTTTTGGGAAAGTCGAAGAAAAATCGTCTCCCAAGAGCAAAACAAAAATGATACCACCCAATTGTCCACATTTGGACTTTTGGGAAAAGTGTAGAAAAAATTTGTCTCCCAAGAGGCAAACAAAATGATACCACCCAATTGTCCACATTTGGACTTTTGGGAAAGTCGAAGAAAAAATCGTCTCCCAAGAGGCAAACAAAAATGATACCACCCAATTGTCCACATTTAGACTTTTGGGAAAAGTGTAGAAATATTTATCTCCAAGAGGCGACCAGAAATGATACCACCCATTTGTGTTTTGAAAAATTAAAATTATGCCTACTCCCCTTTGTGTTTTGAAAAAATTAAAATTATGCCTACTACCCCTTTGTGTTTTGAAAAATTTAAAATTATGCCTACTCCCCCTTTGTGTTTTGAAAAATTAAAATTATGCCTACTCCCCCTTCGTGTTTTGAAAAATTAAAATTATGCCTACTCCCCTTTGTTTTTTTGAAAAATTAAAATTATGCTACTCCCCCCACCCCCCTTCGTGTTTTGAAAAATTACTAGGGAGGAAAAAAAAAAAGGTTCAGCTACCACCGTTTCGGCAACCACACGACACTCCCAACACCCACGAAAAATCGGGAACGGATTTACAAAAAACCCAAATACATCGAACTACATCGAACTACAACGAACTACAGTATAGAAAGCGGAGATTTGGTCGAGGCTACCAAGGTTTCGGCCACCTTTTTTTTCAAAAACGGCTACTCCATGTAGAAAGGGTCGCCAGGGTGTATGGACTCGCTAGGAGTTTTCTTTTTTTCATTCGATTTTGTGGAGTGCACGAACTGGGCGTCGGGATCTGGTTTGTTCTTCCAGAGTCTACAAGCCTCTAGAGACACGAATGGGAACAGTGGTCTGCAGACCGCGTACGCCGCCACAGAGACCCCCAGCCACCACTTCGCATTCTCTACGGTTCTCCAGATGTCGTGCACCTCCCACCCGGATTTCGTCTGGCACTCTTCTTCCTCCGGGCACTCTTCTTCCTCCAGACACTACCGTCTTCCTCCAGGTCGTCTTTCTTCGGATCGTTGGAAATTGCATCCAACAGTCTGCGTTCCAGTGTATCCAACCGGTTCTCCAAACGTCTCTCCATGTCGGACAGGCGCGTCGATTCTTCGAACGAGCTGGTATCTTCTAGTAGATTCGTGGGGAGCTCGGTGGGGCCCACAAAACCAGGCGCGGTCACCCTGTGTTCTACGGGGGTAGGAGTTTCTTGTTCTTCTAGGGGTTCTTCGGGCTTTGTACTACGCTCTACATCGGCATCGTCCCAGATTTTTCGAAGTCTACCACTACCGATCCCGTACTTCTTCTTTGTTTCGTCGGCTGTAGTCTTCCCGCGGGTGGAAATAATTTCTCGAATATTTTTCGGAGACAAGTAGGTTTTTGGCATGTTTGCAAACGTTTCTATCTAGAGGGGGCATTTGTCCAACATGGAATTCCCAAATCGTTCGAAATGGTCGAAATACTTGTTCGCGGTGCTCGGATTGCTCGGATTGCGCACCAGATTGCTCGGATTGTGCACCAGGAAATCCAGTCCGCTCGGGAAGGTCGAAATGCCTGCTCGCGATTACCAGGGGGCTCGGGTTCTCCTAGGTGCTCAGTTTGCTTCCCAGGATTTCTATTTTTTGCTATCCTTGTTGGCTAGAAAAGGAGAACCCGAGCCCCTGGTAATCGCGAGCAGGCATTTCGACCTTCCCGAGCGGACTGGATTTCTGGTGCACAATCCGAGCAATCTGGTGCGCAATCCGAGCAATCCGAGCACCACGAACAAGTATTTCGACCATTTCGAACGATTTGGGAATTCCATGTTGGACAAATGCCCCCTCTAGATAGAAACGTTTGCAAACATGCCAAAAACCTACTTGTCTCCGAAAAATATTCGAGAAATTATTTCCACCCGCGGGAAGACTACAGCCGACGAAACAAAGAAGAAGTACGGGATCGGTAGTGGTAGACTTCGAAAAATCTGGGACGATGCCGATGTAGAGCGTAGTACAAAGCCCGAAGAACCCCTAGAAGAACAAGAAACTCCTACCCCCGTAGAACACAGGGTGACCGCGCCTGGTTTTGTGGGCCCCACCGAGCTCCCCACGAATCTACTAGAAGATACCAGCTCGTTCGAAGAATCGACGCGCCTGTCCGACATGGAGAGACGTTTGGAGAACCGTTGGTACACTGGAACGCAGACTGTTGGATGCAATTTCCAACGATCCGAAGAAAGACGACCTGGAGGAAGACGAGTGTCTGGAGGAAGAAGAGTGCCCGGAGGAAGAAGAGTGCCAGACGAAATCCGGGTGGGAGGTGCACGACATCTGGAGAACCGTAGAGAATGCGAAGTGGTGGCTGGGGGTCTCTGTGGCGGCGTACGCGGTCTGCAGACCACTGTTCCCATTCGTGTCTCTAGAGGCTTGTAGACTCTGGAAGAACAAACCAGATCCCGACGCCCAGTTCGTGCACTCCACAAAATCGAATGAAAAAAAGAAAACTCCTAGCGAGTCCATACACCCTGGCGACCCTTTCTACATGGAGTAGCCGTTTTTGAAAAAAAAGGTGGCCGAAACCTTGGTAGCCTCGACCAAATCTCCGCTTTCTATACTGTAGTTCGTTGTAGTTCGATGTAGTTCGATGTATTTGGGTTTTTTGTAAATCCGTTCCCGATTTTTCGTGGGTGTTGGGAGTGTCGTGTGGTTGCCGAAACGGTGGTAGCTGAACCTTTTTTTTTTCCTCCCTAGTAATTTTTCAAAACACGAAGGGGGGAGTAGGCATAATTTTAATTTTTCAAAAAACAAAGGGGGGAGTAGGCATAATTTTAATTTTTCAAAACACGAAGGGGGGAGTAGGCATAATTTTAATTTTTCAAAACACAAAGGGGGGAGTAGGCATAATTTTAATTTTTCAAAACACAAAGGGGGGAGTAGGCATAATTTTAATTTTTCAAAACACAAAGGGGGGAGTAGGCATAATTTTAATTTTTCAAAACACAAATGGGTGGTATCATTTCTGGTCGCCTCTTGGAGATAAATATTTCTACACTTTTCCCAAAAGTCTAAATGTGGACAATTGGGTGGTATCATTTTTGTTTGCCTCTTGGGAGACGATTTTTCTTCGACTTTCCCAAAAGTCCGAATGTGTACAATTGGGTGGTCTAGATTTTGTTTGCCTCTTGGGAGACGAATTTTTTCTACACTTTTCCCAAAAGTCCAAATGTGGACAATTGGGTGGTATCATTTTTGTTTTGCTCTTGGGAGACGATTTTCTTCGACTTTCCCAAAAGACCAAATGTGGACAATTGGGTGGTATCATTTTGTTTGCCTCTTGGGAGACAAATTTTTTCTACACTTTTCCCAAAAGTCCGAATGTGGACAATTGGGTGGTATCATTTTTATTTGCCTCTTGGGAGACAAAAAATTCTTGTGATTTTCCCATTTGAACATAAAAATACTATTGGGAAATGGAGTGCGAAACGTGTGGTAGAACTTTTGCCAAGAAGGCCAACTTGCAACGGCACATCGGGAGAAAGACGAGATGCAGTACTCCTGCATTCCTGTGTGAAGGTTGTGGAAAACATTTCTCCAGTTCCCAGACGCTTTGCAGACACAAACAGAAACGTGTACCGCACACCTCGAGAACACAACTCCAGACTGCCGAACTAGAAAGCCGGGTTGTCGAACTAGAAAGCCAGGTTGCGGAACTACAGGCGTCCCTAGAGACAGAAAAACGCAAAAGAAAAATAGCGGAGTCCTGCTTCCGAGAGCTACACCAGAAGAAATAGTAGAACGAGATTGTTCTCGTACGCAGTTCTATCTATCGTTCGTCTGTGTTGGTTGTAGTGTCTGTAGTTTGTTGTAGTTCGATGTATTTGGGTTTTTCGGAAATCCGTTCCCGATTTTTCGTGGGTGTTGGGAAGTGTCTTTGGGAGTGTCGTGTGGTGGTAAACGGTGCCACCTCTGATGGTATCATTCTGATTTTCTCCACAAAAAAGCTTGGTTTTCGAGGGTGCTGGTGAGTACTTTTGTTTATTAGATTTTCCCAAAAGTCCAAATGTGGACAATTGGGTGGTATCATTTTTGTGTCCAAATACACAATTGGGTGGTAGTACGATTGTGGATGTTTTGTCCCAAATGTGGATACATACTGTAGTTGGTTGTAGTGTCTGTAGTTCGTTGTAGTTCGATGTATTTGGGTTTTTTAGAAATTTTTCTCTGATTTTTCGTGGGTGTTGGGAGTGTTGTATGGTGGTGAAAACGGTGCCACCTCTGGTGGTATCATTCTGCTCTTCTCTATGCAAAAAACCTGGTTTTTCGAGGGTGCTGGGGAGTACTTTTGTTCGTCTTCTTTTTTGAAGCCATTATTTTCAATCTCAATTTCAATTTTCCCTGATTTTTCGTGGGTGTTGGGATGTTGTATGGTGGGTGTACAACCAGACGGTTTCGCAGTTTAAAATATTTCAGTGTTGGTGGCTAGTTTATATTATTGGCCAAAAACACGTTTTTTCGATACTGTTGGGAGCTGTAACGAGGGTCAATAACGCTTCCCAACCTTGGTGGTATCATTTTGAATCCCTCTATACTACTGCTGGACTTGCAGTGTGCTTTATGGTACATCTCAGCAGCCTCATACAAATATTGGAAATATTCTTTTTCCATGAATGTGTATGGTTTAACCCTTAGACCGCTACTCACAACAATTGTTGCCTGCTGTTGCTTTTATATCTTGCCTTATTTCTCAATAAAAACATGGTTTGACAGCACTTCAGAATCATTTCCAATGGAAATGATTCTGAAGTGCTGTCAAACCATGTTGTAAATTATTCTAAAGTGCTGTGAAAGCATGTTTTTGATGATAAAAATGGAAAATAGAAGAAAAAAAAGCAGACAACAAAAAAATAAGATAGCGGTCTAAGGGTTAAATTTAAATATATTTGTTGTATCTCTGCAGGACGTGTTCACTGCCTAACTTTGTGAGGAAGGCTGATATGAAGATTGGATCTCGAAACACTGCGAATGTGTCGCTGCCTATAACGGAAGGTAGATATACTTGTTGGTTGTACCGGTATATTGAAATAAAGTTTTCCAGTGTGCCCATCACCCACCCTTATACGGGCACTAAACAACAGGAGAAATAGCTATTAATCAACCTGCCCAAATTTTACAGCTATATAAACAATGCAAAAACCTTCTCTTTTTTTTCAATAATATTAAATTTTATCAAAATTTAAGAATGAGCCGTCTTTTTATTCCATTAAATTTTGTGCAATATTGATTTTATTATAAAAAATATTTCCTATTTTTCTAATTTCAGGTTAGATCATTTCCAAGTTTATAATCCAGCCAGGTTTCGGAGGCAATTTCAAAACTTTTTTTTTTTGTCTCCTCCCCCAGCTCCTCCACCTCCTTTTTCCCATGTTAAATTCCCATAGACAAATACATTTTTCGTATTAAAATCAATGTTAAGACCAAATTTCACAAAATAAAAAGTAGGCTCATTCTTAAATTTTGATAAAAATGAATATTATTGAGAAAAAAATATTGTTTATGTATATGTTTATATAGAGGTAACATTTGGGTAGGTTTCATGAAAAATACAATAATTACCACTGTATACAGTATACTGTCAGGTATGTACTGTCATTGCACATTTTCAGGTATGTTCTGTCATTACACAGTTTCAGGTGTTAGATACCTAATCAACCCTTAGACCACTACTCACAACAGTTATCGTCTAGTCTGTTGCTTTTATATCTTGCCTTATTTCTCAATAAAAACATGGTTTGACAGCACTTCAGAATCATTTCCAACGGAACAGTGCTGTCAAAGCATGTTGTATATGATTCTAAAGTGCTGTTTTTGATGATAAAAATGGAAAATAGAAAATAAACAGCAGACGACAAAAAAAAAAAATAAGATAGACGTCTAAGGGTTAATGTTAGTGAGTTATAATCCAGCATACATTATGGGATGTTAACTCTACAGAATTAATGTTCTAATTGTTTTCCGCAGGTTGCTAGAATCTGCATGTTTCGTGGATTTATTCATCACAAGTGTATATTTTGTGATTCTCTTCATTTGAATTTGTTTAATACCGCCTTAGTGACAAGAATGTGCACATTTATTAGGGCCCTGTCGAGAATCAGCGGTGCCCTATAGGTTTGGCCCTGTCTGTCCGTCTATTCATCTGTCTCCATCTGTCTGTCCGTCCATTTATTTTTTTTAATGTTTTTGTAAGAGTTTCTCAAATCACCTATACTTTCTGTGTGCCTTCAGCTAATATACTGAAAATCAGTTTGTTTCTAAACACCATGGTCGACATTTGCATGAGAACGTAAAACAATTTTTTATGGACTACGTGTGAATTGAGGCACACAAGAACCATTTGCCATTTCGTGTGTGCTGCCAAATGATGTTTTTATTGCAGACATAAAAGCCCTACCTAGCAAACATATCTTGATAACAATATTTATGACAGCACAAGCACCACTGTGGGCACCGCTGACCAAGCAAGTGATTTGATTGGTCAATTCCAATAGCCTTTTTAAACCACGTTTGTTTACCAACAATATTAAATTTTAACATAGGTCACAACTGGTGACCCTCAGAGCTCCAGGTAAGCTTTGTGTCTAAAGCGTACTATACCCCCTGATTTCAAAATCATTGCGTATTTTACTTTTACAAATGGATTATTGATTTTCTTCATTACTATAAAAACAATAAACAGTCACTTATTTCAGCAGCAAAAAGCAAACACTGTAACACTGTAACACTGTTTGCTTTTTGCAGCTCAACTAAGTGAATTTTCAACTTTATGACAGTATTTTCACTTCTCACTTTGACAATCAATGCGTATTTTCACATTGCTGTGCATATTTTGTACTCCCACTTTTGATAATAAATGCGTATTCAGCTAAACTAATTGAGTAAAATACGCCAATACACACCTTATCTGGAGATCTGGACCCTTGTTTCAACACACAACACCTTCGTTTGTTTCCTTTTGCTCGTCTTACATAAATATCAGCTTGGGTGGACATAAATATAATAAACAATTTGGCAAAGCAGACAATACATATCTTCCTACATACAGTGGAACCCCTCTAAACCGGACACAAAGTAAACTCCTCTGATGTTATTTTTGATCAGTTTCTTGGTCATTCATCTCGGGTGAAAATGTCTGTTCGTGATCGCATAGCTCACAACTATGGCTGAGAATGTTCAAATGCCTGATTTACAGTTAAACGTCTCTACGCTGGACACCCTGGGGGCTTCCCAGGGTGTCCAGTTTAGAGAGGTTTCACTGTATAAGAGCTAGTGCACCCGTATGTGGCATTGGAGACGAGCAATGTCGTTTTGTACCCAAGAACATATGCAATTTCTCATGAAAAATATTCACAAAATTTATAATATTTTCAGCAAGTTAATTCTATTCCGCATTTGCTTTGAACATTCTGTCAAGTTTCAAGATTATTTACAGAAAATATCAGTTTATGTAAATATATGTCATTAACCCTTAGACCGCTATCACAACAATTGTCGTCTGCTGCTGCTTATATATATTGCCTTATTTCTCAATAAAACATGGTTGGACAGCACTTCAGAATCATTTCCAATGGAAATGAAAGCATGTTGTATAAATTATTCTAAAGTGCTGTCAAAGCATGTTTTTGATGATAAAAATGAAAAATAGAAAATAAACAGCAGACGACAAAAAAAATAATAAGATAGCGGTCTAACCTTTTGAACCCAAAATCCCGCTATAGCGGTTTGTGCAAAAAGTGCAGATCCAGATGAGCCGGCTCGTAACGAGCCGTCTCATCAGGATCTGCACTTTTTGAAAGTAATTTTAATATTTCGTAGAACAAAAACACCCTTTTTCATAAATGGACGAATCTGAAAATCATTTTGTGACCATTGGATTGGTCGGAACATTAGCATATCACACTCCATTCCTTAGGGTTGAAAGGGCTATAAGGGTTAAAAATCGCACATGTTCTAAGGTACAAAATCACATGGCTTGTCTCCTTTCTTGGTGTATTTCGTCTTGTAGATGACTGTTATAACGTAGCCATCCAGTACATATAGCGCCCATCCCAAATGAAACAAACAAAAACGAATGGAAATAAAGCTTTTGTTGTTTTTAATTAGAACATTATGTTGTTGTTGGTTCAAATATGATATGTTTAAACCAACCAAAACATTGTTTTCTAGTTATAAAACAACGGACAGAATGTGTAAGCGATAGCCAAGTGTTCGATAGTGGAACCTGTAGCCGATTTCATAAAAATTTGAAAATATACTTATCTAGCAAAGTATACTTTGAGGGAATAAGCATTTATTTTTCCCAAAATGCATTATTTAATATAGAACTAACGACTGTATATATTGATGAAAAGTATGCAGAATTATTATACTGAATTTATAAAAATTAATATATTTATCCTTAAATTGAAAATTTCTCCCTCAAAGTATACTTTGCAATGTTGGTAAAATAGGCTATAGGAACAAATCCAGACAGTCCAGTAGTATTTATTTATTGTTGGATTTGTGGGAAATTGATGTTAACAGACGTGTTACAAATAGCCAATATAAACTATTCTTGTTTTTGGTTTGCCATAATTGTTGAACACTTTTGGTATATTGTTTTTCAGAAATTTTGCCGCATTACAAAAACATGTTGCAGTGCATTCATTCATGTCTGTTATGCATGATAGAATTGACCATGCGATACACCACCGCCTGTGCTAATCTTGCAAATATAAGGTTCGACCATCCGTAGGTAAATGTTTGGGGTGGCACGAGGGAACTGTTTGAACCCGAGTGCCACGGCAAACGCTTACCCACGGCTGGACATGGTTTAACGTTATTGTTACATTTCCGTCGGAAATATCATGTAAGTTGAGCATATAATGCAGTACTTTCGGTATGCTCCACATACTTGTTCCGGGATCGCAGTACACGTCGCGTGATGCATCCGCATTAATTTCAAAATTTCAGTGCGACCGTTGTGTTTTCATAAATGGACTAGTCTGAAAATCATTTGATGATTGGATTGGTCGGAAAATTAACGTACCAAAATCCATTCCAATGAGAATTAATATTGTACTTTAAATCAAGCAGCTTGAAAGCCTGAGCTGTGATACACCTCAGACTCAGATAATCAACTTATTTGATTTTGATTTGACATCGCCAATAGATGTTCAAGGATGTTAATACTCCGGGCAAGATTAACACAGGCTGAGCTGTGTAACACATCATCACGGATGGATACAGTTACAATTTTAACCCTTTCAACACTAAGTAACGGAAATGGACTGTGATATGTTAATTTCCGACCAATCCAATCGTCACAAAATGATTTTCAGACTAGTCCATTTATAAAAAGGGGGTGTGTTTTTGTTCTCAAAAATACAAAAATTACTTGCAAAAAGTGCACATCCTGATGAGACGGCTCGTTACGAGCCGGCTCATCTGGATCTACACTGTTTGTCAATGCCACTATATAGGTCTGTGGGGTTGAAAGGGTTAAACGTAAAGCACCATATACATGTGCACTTGTAGTGTCTTGTTCAGATATGTAGTTGTAGTGTGTTATGTACCATGGTAGGACATTGTCTGTTTGTCATGGAAGCGTCCTGCTGCCAATGCTAAAATATATGTTATCTCCTAATTAGGACTTAAATATATTTTAGCATTGGCACCAGGACGCTTTCATAGTTTGTGGATGCATTCTGTGATACCAGGGTGGTTTATCTTCAACCTTTGTGCACTTAGTCTAGACAATGAGTGAACCGGAATGTGCACTGTTAGTGAATGTAATAGTGAACAACTGTTTACTAATTTGTGAAACAAAATTAGAATTTATACTTTACATAGAGAATACCAGTAGCCAATTTCATCAAAATTGGAAAGTATACTTATCTAGCAAAGTATACTTTGAGGGAGTAATCATTTATTTTTTCCCAAAATGCATTATTTCATATAGAACTAACCACTGCACATATTTGATGATTAAAAGTATGCAGAATTATTATACTGAATTTATTACATTATCACAGCCAAAATGGCTGTGATAATGTAATAAATTCAGTATAATAAAAATTAATAAATTTATCCTTAAATTGAAAATGTCTCCCTCAAAGTATACTTTGCTAGTTAAGTATACTTTGCAATGTTGGTGAAATAGGCTACTGGAACGTGTATTTTGATATCAATTTTATCAGTCAATACTAGTACTGTCACAGTCGGTACCCCATATGCCAACAACTATGCAGAATGTCGGTAGCCTTAGACATTGCACTTACCTGTAGCCGATTTCATCAACCTATCAACACTTGATCAATCAGGACCAGTAGCCGATTTTACCAACATTGCAAAGTATACTTTTCTAGCAAAGTATACTTTGAGGGAGAAATTTTCAATTTTGTGATAAATTTTTATTATACTGAATTTATTACATTGGCTGTGATAATGTAATAAATTCGGTATAATAATCCTGCATACTTTTAATCATTAAATATATGCAGTCGTTAGTTCTATATGAAATAATGCATTTCAGGGAAAATAATGATTACTCCCTCAAAGTATACTTTGCTAGAAAAGTATAATTTGCAATTTTGATGAAATCGGCTACTGGTAAATGGGGATGATCGAACTAGAAAAAATGACATACTATTTATTTTCTGAACTGATACAGTTCAGAACCCATCAAAATATTTTAGTGTGAACAAAATAAATGCAAGTATTCATCTACATTGTATTTTTACGAATTCAGGGCTCCAGATAAGTTTTGTATCTAAAGAGTATAATTATCCCCCCAGATTTCAAATTCAATGCGTATTTTACTTTTACAAATGTATTATTGATTTTCTTCCTTTTTAAATAGGGAACAAATTATAAAAAAATCCACTTATTTGAGCTGCAAAAAGCGTTTTTGCAGCTCAATATGTAAATTTTCAACTTTATTAACAGTATTTTCACTACTCGATTTGAAAATTGCGTATTTTCACTTTGCTGTGAGTATTTTGTACTCCCATTTTTGATAATCAATGCGTCTTTTGCTAAAATAAGTGCGTAAAATACGCCAATACGCACCTTATCTGGAGCTCCTGAATTCATGCAATGTGTTTCTGGTAATATGTAAATCACACAGAATACAGCCACTGTAGCATTGCCCTTGTAAACTGTCAACTATTGTTTTATTTTCAGTAGATACATGAGTTAGATATGGGTCAGTGTATTGAGAAAATATGTCGCATTATTCTGAATTTCATTAACCCTTGGACCGCTCCTCACAACAATTTTCGTCTGCTGTTGCTTTTATATCTTGACTTATTTCTCAATAAAAACATGGTTTGACAGCACTTCAGAATCATTTCCAATGGAAATGATTCTGAAGTACTGTCAAAGCATGTTGTAAATTATTATAAAGTGTTGTTAAAGCATGTTTTTGATGATAACAAATGGAAAATCGAAAATAAACAGCAGACAACAACAAAATTATGATAGCGGTCTAAGGGTTAATGATGTAATTATTGGCTTTCTTGTCAGCAGTTTGAACATTTCCAAGGATTACCAAGAAAAATTGTCGCACCTGCTTTAGCAGAAGGAGCGACTATAGTCGCCGCTTTTTCCGTCGTCGTCCTCGAAATGTCAAAAAGTTTGTACAAGCTTCATCATCATGGTATAACTTTAATATTGCTTGACGGATTGTTTCAATGTTTGGACATTTGATACATGTGAACATTCGGAATACACTCATGCCAGCATTAACATGACCTTGACCTTTTTTACCGAAACACATAGCCATTTTTTTGCTCCAAAACGTTTGTATAAGTTTCTTCATCGTCGTATAGCATTAATGTTACTTGATAGATTGCTTCAATGTTTGGAAACTTGATACATGTAAGCATTTGGAACACACTCATGCCGCCATTAACATAACCTTGACCTTTTTGACCTTCACATGGCTGTGGAAACACTTAGCCATAGTTTTTTCAACCTTGACCTTTTTCGTGTTTTAAGCATGCGCTTCTCTGACGGATTTTGTGATTCTTACTTTAGCACATGCCCATGATCATGTTACGGTCAAATGCCTCGGCAGGCGCGACACTGCTTCTGTGGCGGAATTCTGGTATTTTGGTTAAAACGCAGTGAATTATTTATATATAGGGCCATCCATAATTATATCTCCGTTTCCTGTAACCCGACCGACCCGCTAAAAACGGTGCGACCCGATTTTTTTTATTGCAATTTCGTTTACAATTTTTTTTACAATTTTTTTTGCAATTTTTTTTGCAATTTTTTTTTTTGTAATTTACTGCTACAGTGGGTTAAAAGGGTTAATATAATCTCTGGCCCTAAATGGCATACATGTTCATACAACAACACATACAGCAATTGACATACTTTTATTGCAAGACTTGCAATATTGAATTTAAAAATTATTAGTATTAAAAAGGTACAATATTTTAACACTTGCGTCATGTGACGGAGAAAAAAAAAAATTGCCTACCGACCGACCCACTTCTAAAATTCTGGGTCGGGTTACAGGAAACAAACAATTTTTTAAGGACAGCCTAGAAGACATATTTCATCATCCACTGACTCTATATACGGGCATGCATTTTGTTGTAGATAAAATGGCGAATACGTACCGCGGTAAGTGATATGGGCGGTAGTGCATAACCGCATCTCATCACCATACAATCACAACATTTCTCTTGCTATATATTGTCCTTTACATACACACTTTTGGCAGTCAACAATTGTTTGGACTTATATCTAAAAAAATGGGAATTTGAGAACACATTGATATTTTATCAAAACTTGTTTTAACAGAGATATAAGATAGTCAAACCTGTGCTAAAGACCACCTGGGAATAGTAATTCCCTACATGTCTATAGCAGCCACGCTTTGCTTTCCAAATTACCTATAATTCCAGCACAAAAATATTTACACAATTCCCTAACATTTGATTGGCCCGTAGCAAGTCTATGTCCAAAATTTATATCCCAGTAAACTCCCACACCAAACTACTTTCCATAACCGTGAGGCGCAGTTAAAATAATTCTTAAGAAAACGGAAAATAAACACATTTTCTTGATGAATTTATTTCAAATGCTGGAATTATAAGGAATGAATGGCCTTTTTGTGGAATTTATCGGGGATATAAACTTGGAAAAGTCGCGGGAATACCGGACGAGGCCTTCCGGCCTTCGTCCAGTATTCCCGCGACTTTTCCAAGTTTATACCCCGATAAATACCACAAAAAGGCCATTCATTCCTATAGTGAACAAAGACCATATTTTCCCATGGCTGGCCTTTATTCACAGGTTTGACTGTATATTAAAACTTGTATATAAACATATCCACGTATGTTTCTTTCTTTTTCTGCTAAATGTTATTTCTCAAAACAGGAATTGTTTCTGAAAGCTATTACCATGATATACAGTGGAAATGTTAACACAATTTAATCTACTGCATGTAAAGGGTTATATCGCACAAAATGCATAACACATCATAACTTAGTATGTGTGCATGGCTATTGGGTTATTTTATTTCCGACACACCGTTACAATATACAATCAAAACTAATAACATCACTACCTTCTTTCGTTAAAAATGGTGTGTACATTTAGGTTCCATACCATTAAGCATAGTGAGAATGTGTACCATATATTCATACACCATCTAATTACATTGTATATTTGGCTGTCAATATGTGAGTACATAACTCCGTTTAAAATTTGTAGCATTCTAAATTCCATGGGTTGGCAATTGCACATCTATTTGAAAAGCAGGCATAATGTCAGTAGTCAAATGACTTTGAAAGTTATCAAAATGCTTTTCTAATGCACTCTATAAATATCACGCAATCTGATTGGCTGATGGTCATACATTACAGATACATGTATATCATTGTTGATGAACGGTCGCAAATTATTTCGATATGTATTCCTACGCCAGTAGTAAAGGAGTGCATTAGAAATAGGTTAACCGCATTGTAATTTTGAAATTTGCGGCGTATATCATATGTGTTGGGAAGTTTTCTATTTTGAGAAATGTTCATTATAGGGTTAACTGTATTGTATTTGAAATTTGCGGCGTATATCTGAAAATGATAGGTCGGAAAATCTGTTTAATGGTGACGCGCTAGCGGAGCTATAAAACATGTTTTTTCCGACCTATCATTTTCTGATAAATTATACGCCGCAAATTTGAAAATTACAATGCGGTTAACCTATTTCTAATGCACTCCTTTACTAGTGGCGTAGGAATACATATTGAAATAATTTGCGACCATTCATCAACAATGATATACCTGTAATGTATGACCATCAGCCAATCAGATTGTGTGATATTTATAGAGTGCATTAGAAAAATCATTGATAACATGATGAGACAATAACATATTTGTTCTATGGTTTTCTGGTTCATAACTTCTTCATTTTCTGCTGGACTTGCAGTGTGCTTTATGGTACATCTCAGCAGCCTCATACAAATATTGGAAATATTCTTTTTCCATGAATGTGTATGGTTTAACCCTTAGACCGCTACTCACAACAATTGTTACCTGCTGTTGCTTTTATATCTTACCTTATTTCTCAATAAAAACATGGTTTGACAGCACTTCAGAATCATTTCCAATGGAATGATTCTGAAGTGCTGTCAAAGCACGTTGCAAATTATTCTAAAGTGCTGTGAAAGTATGTTTTTGAGGATAAAAATGGAAAATAGAAAATAAACAGCAGACAACAACAAAAATAAGATAGCGGTCTAAGGGTTAACGACCTTTTTACTTACTGAGCCAGGTTGAATATGTGATATATATACATTTGTGGAGAAATATGTTTATATTTGCTCCTGTCGGTCCATCCATCTGTCTAACACAGATTATTCTCTGGCTAACTACTTCTACAGTTTTGATCCACTTCATGTCCGGTGTACGTCCAGCTACCAAGTGGGTGGCATGCGATGGGCAATTTAACGATCGGGGTTCATCCTTACCGGAATCCCAACTGGAGACCTGGTTTGGCCCTCACATACTTCTTTGGCATTTTGACAGTTGAATCTGGTTATACCCCTTATGTGAGTATTACGATTATTCGTAATCCTGTTTTAGGGGAAGGGCCGGGGCCAAGTGACTTTGGTGTGGTATGGAGCTGGCACCAGGTCAGGTTATTCTAATTTCAGGGCTGAATATATTTTTTCTCGATGTAAATATTCCGTTCTGATTTTGGGATTTTCCCCCCAATGCAGCAGGTTAAAACATAATCGAACCCGTTTGCTCGGCCTTACATGACCGTAGCTGTTGATAGGCCGTTAAGCACCAATAAACAAACAAACCAGCTACCAAAGTACAGGAGTGTGTTTATTAATGAAAATCTCTCAACTGGCAGTATAATTGTGCAAAAATGTTAAAAGTTTTTTCAATAACTCCATCAACCGCTTTACCAATTTTTATAATATTTGGCCAAAACGTGTGTCTAGGATGCTGCTTTGTTTTGCATATGACCCAGAAACGACTGCCCAAGGTCAATGCCACTGAGGACTTGATTTTTGTCTCGCCCGCGAAAGCGGAAAGTCAGACTAAGGTTTTGCTTTTCCGGAGTCGTCGTCATCATTCAATGTTAAGTTTTTGTGTTACGGTCATTACTTCAACACCTTATCAGCTACAGTCATCAAACTTTATACATACCTTTACTATGATATGTACATGACTATAGGACTATTCACGGGGCCCCAGGGTCAAGGTCAAGGCCCCAGGGTCAAGGTCAAGGCGGAACAAGGCGAGACATTTGATTCCGCAGAATTCTTGTTTTTTATTAAGGCTACCAGCTATGAGCTTCATTTAGCTATGCCAGTTCTTGTTAATGTGTTTATTTTCATTTTCCTGTATGCCAATCCTCAGCAGGCTGTGCATGATATTCTGTTTGCTGCTGTTATGCTCATCTACTGATAATTCCAACTGAACATTTTCATTGGTTGCTGCTAGTAGCCAAATCTGACTACGGTACATGACAGTAGTTCATACATGACTAAATGGCAGGACAGTTAAAATGTGTATCAAACTGAAATTTTAAATGCAAAAATAACCCACAATATTGCAAAGAAATTACCTAAATGTGTTCAATCTCCATGTGTTCTAATTGCAACATTCTGCTTTCCACCATATATTGTTATTTTGATGGTGCATGACTGATTTTGGTGCAAAATGTCATATAAGAATACATATAAGCATTCACATACACTTTTGTTGAACAAGGATTTAAAAGCATTATCATCACTTTCAAATAAAATTGGGTAGGAATTATTCAGCATGTCAACATTTTATTTAATAATTTATTAGAGACGTACATTTACAAGTCCAACCATTCAGGGGACATGTAATTGTTTTAATTAATTATTCCCACAAAATAACAATTTATTAATTCGTTCCCACGAAAAAACAATTTGTTCCCTCAAATTAACAATTTGTTCCCACAAAATAACAATTTGTTCCCTCAAATTGACAATTCGTTCCAACGATATATTGTGTTATATCGTGGGAACAAATTGTTAAATTGAGGTAACAAATTGTTAATTTGTGGGAACGAATTGTTAAATTGAGGGAACAAATTGTTATATTGTGAGAATGAATTGTGATAACATGGGAACAAATTGTTATTTTGTGGGAACAAATTAATAAGAAAGAATTCTACGTCCCCTGACTATTAAAAGTGTAACATTGATAAATTCTAAAAGAACAAAAACAGCGTTTAGGCCGTACCAAGTTCTTTCTCTGTTAAGCGTCCGCGAGCGGGTAGATATTGAGGGTGTTTCTGTGAAAAAACAAAAAATGCTATTTTACACTGTCAACTGATGAAGTAATATGAAAACTGATTGGGGCTTGTCCAAGTTTTAAATCCGTTCATGAATTTACTCAATAAAGTTTAATGAGAGTGTTTGCTTTCTATTTGGCGGCACTTTAAATTTATGTTAAAAACTTCCTCTTTAACATAAATTTACCATTTTCTCTCAAGGCCTTGTTTGGTTTTACCGGATACTTAGATAGGTTTTACCGGATACTTAGATAGGTTTTACCGGATACTTAGATAGGTTTTGGCCATCAGGGTGGATGCTTAACTGAGAAAACAATTGGCATGGCCTTATTGCTATATTAAATGCAGCTTCATTTTGTTGTGTTGTTACTTTCTGTTTTATTTGCAACTGTTTACTGTTGGGTCACCCCTCACCTTACCCAATTGAATATGACTGGCCTATTTAATGTCAAATATAAATTTAGTTTTATCCCGTCCGTCAATACAGTGCATATGTGCCGTGAAACACGGTGCAGTGAAACATTTTTGATATCCTGTCAATACGACCTAATCACTGCGTATGAATGTGCGGTTGTCATACTAGTCATACTAGTCGATTCTCCAATTTTGAGGATGCGGCTGGGGTTGACGCGATAAATAGAATAGTGCCGTGAATGGGAAAAAATATCTGGCTATATCTACTATTCTCTATTTGAATGTAAAGTTCATGAAGTACTAGTAACCAGCATCCACTTTACAGCCATCACATGATAGTTTTATGAACAGAATTTGTGTATGCATACACAAGCTGTTGTGATGAGATGAAATTCTACTTACTGGGTGGGTGGCAGGTGGGAGTATGGATGGGTAATTTAATGATCGGGGTTCATCCTCACCGGAATTCCGACTGGAGACACAAGGGGTATAACCAGATTCAACTGTCACATATGTGACAGTTGAATCTGGTTATACCCCTTGTGTGAGTATTACGATTATTCGTAATCCTATTTTAGGGGAAGGTGCCAGGTCAGGTTATTCTAATTTCAGGGCTGAATATATTTTTTCTCGATGTAAATATTCAGTTCTGATTTTCAGATTTTCCCCTCAATGCAGCAGGTTAAAACGGGATTGAACCCGTTTGCCCGGCCTTACATGACCTTAGCTGTTGATAGGCCATTAAACACCAATACACAAACAAACATATACTTACTGGTCACAAGATCAGTATTAAAAAAATAAACTACTGATAGTGACTTTCAAACATGTCAAAAAGCATGTAGCCTAACTGCACGCACAGACAGAAAATGGGTAAAAACGATCATTTGCCTGCTTTCAAATATGATCCTCCTATTGCCATGCATTGTCACTCTTCTGAAATGCTATTATTTGAATACGACCCAAAATTGACAAATATATGCATCCATCCACCTTTAACCCTTACAATGCCGAATTAAATTGTGTCGCCCTGCTGTTTATTTTCTATTTTTCATTTTTATCCTCAAAAACATGATTTGACAGCTGTCAAACCATGTTTTTATTGAGAAAGAAGAAAAAATATAAAAAAATCAGCTGATGACAATTTACGTTTCCCGCAGGCTAAGGGTTAAATGTATACACAAACAACAAGTTCCACATATACGTAGTAATCACTGAGCATTCATCACATATTACTCAAGTAATTTAGTGAATTATATTCCAATTCTAAGATAGCAGAATTATAAATAGTTACCTAACAAATACATACAGTTTATTGCCAAAAATAGCCACAGCAGAACTGTTTTATTAATAACAATCTGGGGGCCGTTTCACTAAACTTTGTATGACTAAAATGTTTGTAAGTGCAAAATTATGATAATTTCACATTAACAATGTTTTGTTGTAAAAAATTATTGGATTTACATTTATTGAGCAGGCTGCTTAGCAGCCTATGCTCAATAAATGTAAATCCATCAATTGATATTTCCAGATGATCCTGAATTTGCACTTACGAACATTTAGTCGTACAAAGTTTAGTGAAACGGCCCCCTGCTTCCTAAAATAATTTCAAGTTCCACCGAGTTATGATGGCGGTATATTGGTTCTGTATTTGTGACTGTTACTTTTCATGTATATACTGTTAACCTTTAGAATGCCTGGAAACAAAATCTGTCGTCTGCTGTTCATATTTTGTCTAATTTATCAATAAAAACATGGTTGGAAATCACACTTCAGAATCTGGAAATGATTCTAAAATGCTGCCAAAACATGATTTTGGTGAGAAAAAATAGATGAAAATTCATGCAGAGCATGATGTTATTAGCCGATCAAATCAGTGTAAAGTGCATCGAACATATGTAGGTGTCTCTGGTAACATTGTCAATGATAAACTATTTTCGACCACAGTTCTGTACCCAGCGTTGACATTTTTCTCGATTTTGTGCAGGTTTTGGAAACCCGTTCCCAAATCCATCCAATAGCAGCAATGCCATAGCAGCAATGTTTTATTGTCACCATTATGTTGCGAAATATTCCAGCGTAACACCTGTACTGTATGCTCTATTTATCTACAAATTACACTCCGCAATACACAAAGTTGTAGTCACTGTGTGTTTGTCCGAATTCTGTGGCAGCACGCGAGTGGGCGGAGCTACCAGGGCTATATATATCTAGCGGTTACAGTGTCAACTAAAAATAGACGCAAGCTCCTGCGTATTCAGGCACATGCCCAGATTGGCCTAATGTGCCCCATCCGTGATTTTTTGCGCGATGTCGGGTGCAAGACAATCAATAATTTGCGGCATTGACAATAATTAAGGGGGATTGCCGCAATCGCGCGTGCTGGATGCATCCCTGCCATCCCTGCATGATACGTAAGCAAATCAAAGTTGGCTATGAAGGGCAATTCTTCGTTTTGATTGGTGGAAAATTTTGTGAATATTAACTAGCGTATACTCGATCCAATGGGATAAACCCGAGATGCTGGGATAAACCCGAAAATGCTGGGGTTGCTAGTAAGGAGATTTTGAGCAGAGGTCGATTATAAATTAGCCGAATAAACACATTTTACGCGATTATACGTGGCTGAAACTTGTTCTGTTTAATAAATAAAAGCTTTAAATTAGCCCAATAATCGGCGTATGTTGGCGTATATGGCCATTAGAGCCAACTATGGACTTCAACAACAATAACTTCCGGGTTAAATCTCTTCCGGCGTTCAGCTCATTACGTATTCAAAATTGTGTTATTTGGCTATAAGTAAAGTTTTAAACGGAGATAATTGCCAAAAATGCAAACTTTATCGGTTGATGCAATTTGGAAGTGATACAGAAAAATTCGCGTTCGTAGATTACCGAATAGCGGAGAAAAGGGTTGCTACAAACTTTTTCAGAATTCGATGGATAACCAATATATTAGCCGATCTATAAATAGATCGGCTAATAAAAATACACGGCAAACAATGAAATTTATTTGAGCATTGTACATGTTAATACATACAATTTGACTAGACATTGGTTTATTTCTGATTAATGTCTGACTAATGGATGTTTTGTTGACCAAGTTGCCTTGGTTTCTTACATCTTAGCCCAATTTATTTATCGGTATTTTTATGCCACCGGGTTTCCAAAGAAACGGGTGGCATATAGTGTTTGGACCGTCCGTCCGTTTGTCCTTCTGTCCATCCGTCCGTCCGTCTGTCTGTCCGTCTGTCTGTCTGTCCATCCGTCTGTCCGTCTGTCTGTCCGTCTGTATGTCTGTCTGTCCGTCCGTCACACTTTTCGGTTAACCAATTTGTCACAGTTTCTCAAATATGCTGCAGGTGGCATCCGCGTTCGACAGACGCATTTCTTGTTCATTAGGAAATTGTTTATTTTGCTTATTATTGACAAGTTCATAGTGCTAAATTAATAAACACTGGTATTAAACACTCACTACAGAGCTCCAGATAGGGTATGTATTGGCGTATTTTACGCACTTACTTTAGCATTATCAAAAGTGGGTGTACAAAATACTCACAGCAATGCGAAAATACGCATTGATTTTCAAATCGAGTAGTGAAAATGTTTTTAGCATTTATTCTCTATTTAATAAGGAAGAAAAATCACTAATACATTTTTAAAAGTAAAATACGCATTGAATTTGAAATCTGGGGGTATAATACTCTTTTGACATGAAACTTAACTGGAGCTCTATCACTCACTATATGTAAATCGAAGATTCTGGGACACACTCCTTATTCTGTCAAATTAGCAGACATACATGTACATATATACAAAATAATTCTCAGACAAAACTCGTTCTATATTTCTTGCATGTGTTGTTGATGTTTTGCATGCATTGTTCACAATAACAAACATTTCATTTTACAGCACCCGCTATCTCAACTCTGCCACCCTCCTCCACAATTTCCAAGGTGACGGTTGAACCCCAAAGACCCCCAAGGTCAGACCGGTCGCACGGTGATTCTGGCAACTTTAGGAAGCCACAATCACGTGATGAAAAACCCAAACTTGCCGACACGGCAACAAAATCACCCGTTGATAAGGAAACGGAATTTAGCATTGCCAAGGAAACTGAATTTGAGGCGAGTGCCGCAAAAAAAACTGTATTTGAGGCGAGTGCCGCAAAACAAACTGAATTTGAGGCGAGTGCCGCAAAACAAACGGTATTTGAGGCGAGTGCCGCAAAACAAACGGTATTTGAGGCGAGTGCCGCAAAACAAACGGAATTTGAGGCGAGTGCCGCAAAACAAACGGAATTTGAGGCGAGTGCCGCAAAACAAACAGAATTTGAGGCGAGTGCCGCAAAACAAACGGAATTTGGGGTTCATTCGTCGCCGAGGGTAGAGGAGGCTCGTGTGGAGGTTGGGGTCGTCAAGACGACAGTGGTAACTGTTAATCAAGGGAGAGAACACCACAAAGGTAGCCATGAAACACCATTGAGCTCATTATTACCTCCCTTTCATAATCATCATGGCTTGGTAACTGACCCCTGTCTTTTTATGAGGACGTTTGGCTGATTAACCCTTTCACTGCTAAATTAAATCTTATCGTCTGCTGTTTATTTTTTTATTTTCAATTTTTGTTTTCATCAAAAACATGCTTTGACAGCATTTCAGAATCATTTCTGAAGTGCTGTCAAACCATGTTTTTATTGAGAAAGAAGGCAAAATATAAAGCAACAGCAGACGAAAATGTTCGTGTTCAGCAGTCTAAGGGTTAATGTACCAACGTGTGTCAACCTGCCATTTTAGATATCAATATACACCATCAGTAAACAACAAAAAAATGACTCGAGTTCTTGGCAGTTGCCCATATTTTACTTTTTCTTCTTTTTCATCAGCAAACGAGAGATTCTCATGTGCTTCAAAGAATGTCTGAATACCAGTAGATTGAAAACATAGAGTGACTTCTGCATGTAATGGCTGTACTCTGTCCCACAGGTTGAAGTAACAGACCGACGTCTATAAATACATTAAATATGCCTAAAAGCATCCATAAATGAAAAAAAATAAGCTAAAAATATTTTTTTACTCTATATACACGTACTGTGTGTATATAGAGAGTAAACAAATTATTTTTAGCTTATTTTTTTTT
The DNA here is from genome assembly GCA_029237695.1 of Conchocele bisecta. Classification (NCBI taxonomy): domain Eukaryota; kingdom Metazoa; phylum Mollusca; class Bivalvia; order Lucinida; family Thyasiridae; genus Conchocele; species Conchocele bisecta. Next base: position 66,510,332 of record CM055276.1, on the reverse strand, counting down.
TTTTTAAATGTTTTCATTTATGGATGCTTTTAGGCGTACAGTCGAGCACCAGTACCTCGAACGTCGGTATCTCGATTGTATCCCCTATCTCGATGATTCGCTAAAGTCTAGAATTATATCCTTATTTGTTTAATGTAAATTTCCTCGGCTATCTCGAACATATGCCCTATCTCGAACATGTTCTCTATCTCGACTGTTCATTCTGTCCCCTTGGTATAAAAATACGTTAAATATCACTTCGCTATCTCGATCACATAAACGCTTTGGTAAATCACCTAAGCGCCTGGCTGCCAAGATCAATTTGGTTATCACTAATTTTCAAAACCTATTATCAAAGAAACAAAATAAATTCACACCTGCCTCGGGTTGTTTGCTTAATTGGTCCACCTCGATTTGTTTGTGTGTTTGACACGATTCATTAAGCATATCACGCTGGTAATTTAAGCAATTCATTGAGAGTTGTGACGCCATCTGTAATGTTGGGTAGTTTACTACCTTTGGTCATTAGTTAATTGGTGATTAAAATTTGTCAGTAAATTAATTAATACTTTTTTTCTTGAATTAAATTCAGCGTGTATTAATTATTCAATCTGATGGTGATTAATAATAAAAGCAACACATGTTTTGTTTCATTATTCCTTTATTGTTTACTCGTGATGTGATGGGTAACATGATTTGATATTTTTTGGCGAAAATATTTGACCATGTCACTTCCTCGGTATCTCGAACCTAGTCCTATCTCGACTAAAATACGATCTCCCTTCGACTTCGAGATACTGGTGCTCGACTGTATTTAATGTATTTATAGACCTCGGTCCGTTACTTCAATCTGCTCAGTCCATGCTGAGGAGGCACAATTCTACTGATGGAAACTAAATACAAGTGATATTATTTTTCATTCCTCTACATACAAGTATATGTTTTGTGGCTTGACGGTTCTAGTGGGCGGTCACAACATATACTTCCGTGTGGAAAGTAAATTAAATAGAAAAAGAACTATTTGAACATTTTAATATTTGTGAATCTGTAACCCATCAGAAATTGGTTAAATTGTAGAATTGAAGTGGCCAGTGGGATAAGGGAGCGAACTCCATCATGGAGTTAGCTCCCTTATTCCAATGACCACTTCAATTTTTGGCCTTATAAGCTGGTTGCGTAGATGTTAACCCTATACATCCTGCTATGCTGCACCCGCTTCACATCACCACTGCGCCATGCATCCTCCACGATAATACAGACTGGGGAAACTATAGCATGTACGCCTTATATTTGGGTCTATTTCAAACCTCTTTTTAACCCTTACACCGCTATCTAATTTTTTTTGTCGTCTGCTGTTTATTTTCTATTTTCCATTTTTATCATCAAAAACATGCTTTGACAGCACTTTAGAATTATTTACAACATGCTTTGACAGCACTTCAGAATCATTTCCATTGGAAATGATTCTGAAGTGCTGTCAAACCATGTTTTTATTGAGAAATAAGGCAATATATAAAAGCAAGAGCAGACGACAATTGTTGTGAGTAGCGTGTCTAAGAGTTCATAAATATCTACTAGGGCAATTGAAGTGTTGCTGAGTACGGTAGTTGCTGAGATACCGTGCAGATTCTGATAGACGTCAGGGCGTCTATTAGAATCACCATTAACCACTGGCTCCAAAGTCCTGGGTAGGCGTTTAATAGAGGCAAGTGTTATTCAGCAAAGGGAAAATGATAAAAATATATGTTCTTCTATCTGAACAAAAACATAACAAACGGACTAACAAACGTCTGCCGGACTTGATTGTACTGTCTGTCAGTTTATGTACATTTTGGACCAAGACATTTCGGCCCACTTTGGTCTTTATGGCACAGTCGGTAAAACTGTTAAAATACTGGTAATGTCTGTATCAAGACAGCGTCGATCAGATGCTGATCAGATTTACGCCTACGGACGTTTCGGACTGTCACCGTTTCTGACTGGACGTTTCTGTCCGTATCGGTGCTATTAATTTCGGCCCAAGCCAGAACAAGCCATAAGCTCATCTCCTAGGAAATATCGGCCAACAATCCAACATGATGTCAATTTCCCCCATATTGAGATGCTTTGAAAATGGCGTCTCTGTAACCGTGTAACCATGTAAATTCCGATGAGGAACAATCAAATTTTGCTTCCGCATTTGAAAGTGAAAGTAGCAATTATGCTATTTTTCCCGATTTTCAAGGAAGTTGACTTCGAAATACTGGAAAGAAAAGAAATCTAGTTGGACAATTAGCTCCGATTTTGTTTCAAGTTAGTACTGGGCGTTTATTAGAGGCACTAATTTCGTGAAAAGCAGCCAAGAAAGTTGTAATTTTCAACGTAAAAAGTGGGGGTTGGCGCCTATTAGAGCATGAGTGTCTTTACGGTATTCAGGAAAAAGTTGACAGCAGGTGTTCATGATAAACTTGACCCACCATGATACATGGCACATATTACAGTGATAACGATACACATTGGGACACGATGTAATATAATAAATTCACCACTCTCTGTATCAACCACTGTGACAGTAATTCTTCACAGGTTGAAGTAACGGACCGAGGTCTATAAATACATGTACATTAAATGTGCCTAAAAGCATCAATAAATGAAAAAAAAAAAAAAAAAAAATTTTGTTTACTCCCTCCATATAGACTTATGGTATACGTCCATATGGAGGGAGTAAAAAAAAAAAGGCTTAGCTTATTTTTTTCATTTATTGATGCTTTTAGGCATATTTAATGTGTTTATAGACCTTGGTCAGTTACTTCAACCTGTGTAATACTTGTGTGTGAATCGGCTGTCAATAACTGCAATAACTTCATATTTACAAGGTTTCCACATTACATATGATTATTACAGCACTTACATCACTGAAAATGGTTAATACGAGTTATAGAGAATAGTAGGTTAGTGCCGTGAATGGGAAAAATATCTGACGCCGCTTAGGAAACGGGATGGGCGAGGCTCTACCGAGTACATCCCGTTTCCGTGCCGCGCCATATATATTTTCCCATTCACGGCACTAACCTACTATTCTATTTATCCCGTCAACACCTACAAATGGCTTTGAAATGCAGAAAAATAACCCCAGCCACCGCACATACTCATACGCAGTGATTAGGTCGTATTGACAGGATATCAAAAATGTTTCACGGCACCGTGTTTCACGGCACATATGCACTGTGTTGACGGTATAAAAAAGTATATGCTTAGAAAAGTGTTATAATCATACTCAATATCTGTAGCATAGCTTGGATATACTTAACTGAAATTTAGCTTACATAAAATTGAGCCTAGATGGGGTGTTATTTTCGCTTCTATTCAAGGTGTATGATCACGTGGTACTAACAACAACAACAAGTACGGAAACTTCCAGAACCCATCTGATTCAAAGTATGTATTCTTTTATATTGTTCTTATTACGTAACGGATTTTGATGACATATGGCGCATCAAACGCGTCTTGTTAAGCTATTTTTGGTGTCTCTTTGTTTTCGCCCAAACTTCTGTCGTTTTTGCGAAGAATCGATTTTCGTGTCTATCGACACGGAAATTGATTTTTCGCAAAAACGACATACGTCTGTGCCAAACTCCCTGGACCACCAAATGCAGCTCATGAATACACGTTTTCTGTGCCTTATTTCATTAAAATCTGTTGCATATTAAGGAAAATATCAAATAATACTTACTTTGGAGTGGGCGACGTTGTTGTTGTTGTAACCACGTGATCATGCACGTTGTTATTTGGTGTGATATTATTTGGCAGCAGATTAGAAGCCTCTCCATTTCTAAATACAACCTTTGTCACTATATGTGCTTCTACAAGTAGCATCTCTCTATTCTGTTATTAACACACATTTACTCCTATCTAATCTGTCGATAAATATAATGTGTTCAAAATATTCTCATAATTTGTTAAAGATTAGTTCTTTAACCCTTACTATGCTGAATTAAATGTTGTCGTCTGCTGGAAATGTTTTATTTTCAATATTTCTCGACAAAATCCTGGTTTTGACAGCACATGAGAATCGTCTCCAGTGGAGACGATTCTCATGTGCTGTTAAAACCAGTTTTTTGTTAAGAATTAAATCAAAAATGAAAAACAGCAGACGGCAATTTCCGTCAACAGCGATTGAAGGGTTAAACTGTGAAGTCATTGACAGTATTATAGCACCGGCACTACTGTCTGTTTCAGGACAGCTGCCCAAATTTTACGGCTATGTAAACATTGAAAAAATAATTTTTGTTTGATAATATTAAATTTGAGCTAAATTTAAGAATGAGCGTTATTTTTAATTCGTGAAATTTTGTCCAATATTGATTTTATTGCGAAAAAAAACCTACAATTTCCCCATGCCTACTGACTGGGCACTTGCACCTTTAAATCCCCATTTGAAATTTTAGAATTTCAGAAATACTGGACCGATTTTCAAAATTTAACTTTTGTTTTCTTAGTTAGATCATTACCAAGCTATCAAGCCAGCTTTCGGGGTCAATTGCCAATCTTTTCGTTTTTCGACTCCAGCTGCTTCAGCTTTTCCATCATGTTAAATTCCCATAGAGAAATCAGTTTTCATAATAAAATCAATATTTTACCAAATTCAGATACAGTGAAAGTATCAGTACTTCTATATTTCTGAAATCTTCAAAGTGCACAAAAAAAGCGAACAAAAACTGGCAAGTAAACTTCAAAGTTAACAACAATTGACCCACCATGATATATGTAAACCGCATATTACAGTAATAACGATACACATTGGGACACCATTGATTAATATAATAAATTCACCACTCTCTGTATCATCTGCTGTGACAGTAATACTGATGTGTGAATGGGCTGTCAATAACTGTAATAACTTCATGTTTGCAAGGTTTCCACATTAACTCTTTGCATGCTGGGAAACTTGTGGGCTATAAATAGTTCAAAACTAGCGGACAAAAATTCATCATATTTTCTTTTATTTTTCCTTGTAAATATCATGAATATGTCTTGGAATTTCATTAGAATTGAGTCCTGAAGACTCAATTCTAATGAAATTCCAAGACATATTTACAGAGAGAAATAAAACATATAGTCCTAATTTGTTTGGCGGATATTTTCGCCGCTAGCATGCAAAGAGTTAATATATGTTGAATAATACTTAACCCTCAGACCGCTACACACACCAATTGTTGTCTGTTGTTGCTTTTATAAAAAAAAAGCGAACAAAAACTGGCAAGTAAGCTTCAAAGTTAACAATTCTTCACTATGGTGTTAACAAAAGTTAACTTGGCTTTCACTTGTAGTGAACATTGACGTCACACCCTGTTTAGTCTTAGTGAACTAGAAGTTTACTTTTCGTTAAAGTTTTGTACCTGTATATATATTCTAATGAAATTGCAATTTTCAATGGGTGGGGTGGGGGGATCTAATGTAATTTTCAATGGGTGGAGTGGCGGTGTCTAATGAAATTGTCAATGGGTGGGATGGGGATGTCTAATTCAATTGTCAATGGGTGAGGTGGCGGTGTCTAATGAAATTGTCAATGGGTGGGATGGTGATGTCTAATTCAATTGTCAATGGGTGGGGTGGCGGTGTCTAATGCAATGTTCAATGGGTGGGGTGAGGGTGTCTAATGCAATTGCAATTTTCAATGGGTGGGGTGGGGGTGATCTAATGCAATTTCCAATGGGTGGGGTGGGGGTGTTTAATGCAATTTTAAATGGGTGGGTGGGGTTGGTTGGTGGGGGGGGGGTCTAATGCAATTTTCAATGGGTGGGGTGGGGGTGTCTACTGATATTTTCAATGGGTATGGTGGGGGTGTCTAATTAAATTTTCAATGGGTGGGGTGGGGGTGTCTAATGATTTTCATTGGGTGGGGTGGAGGTGTCTAATGCAATGTTAAATGGGTGGGTGGTGGGGTGGGAGTCTAATGAAATTTTCAATGGGTGGGATGGAGGTGTCTAATGCAATTTTCAATGGGTGGGGTGGGGGTGTCTAATGAAATGTTCAATGGGTTGGGTGGGGGTGGGGGGGTATAATGAAATTTTCAATGGGTGGGTGTGTGTGTCTAATACAATGTTCAATGGGTGGGGTGGAGGTGTCTAATGAAATTTTCAATGGGTGGGGTGGAGGTCTATAATGAAATATTCAATGGGTGGGGTGGCGTGTCTAATGAAATTTTCAATGGGTAGGGTGGGGGTGTCTTATGAAATTTTCAATGGGTGGTGGTGGCGGTGTCTAATGAAATTTTCAATGGGTATGGTGGGGGTGTCTTATGAAATTTTCAATGGGTGTGGTGGGGGATATAATGCAATTTTCAATGGGTGGGGTGGCGGGATATAAGGCAATTTTCAATGGGTGGGGTGGGGTGGTGGTGGTGTCTAATGCAATTTTCAATGTGGGGTGGGCGGATCTACTGCAATTTTCAATGGGTGGGTGAAGGTGTCTAATACAATTTTCAATGGGTGGGTGTGAGTGTCTAATACAATTTTCAATGGCTGGGGTGTTGGTGTCTAACGAAATTTTCAATTGGTGGGGTGGGGGTGTCTAATGCAATTTTCAATGGGTGGGCTGGGGGTGTCTAATGAAATTTTCAATGGGTGGGCTGGGGGTGTCTAATGCAATTTTCGATGGGTGGGCTGGGGTGTCTAATGCAATTTTCAATGGGTGGGCTGGGGGGTGTCTAATGAAATTTTCAATGGGTGGGGTGGGTGTGTCTAATGCAATTTTCAATGGGTGGGCTGGGGGTGTCTAATGCAATGTTCAATGGGTGGGTGGGCTGGGGTGTCTAATGCAATGTTCAATGGGTGGGCTGGGGGTGTCTAATGCAATTTTCAATGGGTGGGCTGGGGGTGTCTAATGCAATTTTCAATGGGTGGGCTGGGGTGTCTAATACAATTTTCAATGGGTGGGTGAAGGTATCTAATGCAATTTTCAATGGGTGGGCTGGGGGTGTCTAATGCAATTTTCAATGGGTGGGTGAAGGTGTCTAATGCAGTTTTTAATGGGTGGGGTGGGGGTGTCTAATGCAATTATTTTCAATGGGTGGTGGGGGTGTCTAATGCATTTTTAATGGGTGGGGTGGGGGTGTCTAATGAAATTTTCAATGAGTTGGCTGGGGGTGTCTAATGCAATTTTCAATGAGCATAGCTGCTGTTCATCTAGTAAAGGCCCACAGTACTTGTTTGAGGGAGAAATTTTCAATTTAAGGATAAATTTATTAATTTTTATTATACTGAATTTATGACATTATCACAGCCAAAATGGCTGTGATAATGTAATAAATTCAGTATAATAATTCTGCATACTTGTAATCATCAAATATATGCAGTCATTAGTTCCATATGAAATAATCCATTTTGGGAAAATAAATGATTACTCCCTCAAAGTATACTTTGCTAGATAAGTCCACTCTTAGCAATGTTGGTGAAATCCGCTACTGGGACTACACTGGTCGCACACATCTTCAGGTGTCACTTCTCAGCCGAGGGACCATTTATAGCCCGCCAAAATAACACTCGTGAATTCTTCAGATTGGACATGAATATGCTACGTGAATCTGTAGAGATATAATTATAGCACTTATGCATCCACTGAAGAAAATGGACATAAGAGCTCCAGATAAGGTGCGTATTGGCGTATTTTACGCAATTATTTTAGCTGAATACGCATTGATTATCAAAAGTGGGAGTACAAAATACGCACAGCAATGTGAAAATACGCATTGATTTTCAAATTGAGTAGTGAAAATACTGTAATAAAGTTGAAAATTCACTTTGTTGAGCTGCAAAAAGCAAACAGTGTTGCAGCTCAAATAAGTGAATGTTTAAATTTGTTATATTTTTTATCATTTGTTCCCTATTTAGTAATGAAGAAAATCAATAATTCATTTGTAAAAGTAAAATACGCAATGATTTTGAAATCAGGGCGTGTAGTACGCTTTAGACACAAAGCTTATCTGGAGCTCTGGAACATAATAGGTTTTTTTGACAAGCTTTTAATAGTATTCTCATGACAACCAGTATATAGTGGAAACACTCCAAACAGGACACACACTTTCTCAGGCTATGCGGTTTGAATGGGTTCCACTGTTCGCCAGCATAGTTTACTATTGTATCCATATTGTAGACCCTGGGGCCCGTTTCACTAAACTTTGTACGATTAAAATGTTTGTAAGTGAAAATTTAGGATCGTCTGGAAATTTCAATTGATGGATTTACATTTATTGAGCATAGGCTGCATATGCAACCTATGCTCAATAAATGTAGATCCATCAATTGTTTACAAGAAAACTTTGTTAATGTGAGCTTTACTGACTATCATCATTTTGCACTTACAAACATTTTAGTCGTACGAAGTTTAGTGAAACCGTCCCCTGATGTACCATAAAGTCTCTTTTCTAAAGTGGATGCCTTAACATATAGTGCCATTAAACCATCTTGATTTAATCTTCCTCCAACTATTTAGTTGTTTACAATATATTTATCATTAATCAATAGATGAACATACATTCTTGACACGATCTGTACTATTTATTAGGCTAGCGTTTCCATGGTTATAATATGTGATCTTCCATACTGAAAAGGGGCTTATTGAGATTGTCACTTGTACAGCTCTAAATCAACTACTGTCTGCTCCACATTTTTCTGCCGACATATTTTTGGCTATTAAATGCATTATATCTAAAATATATTTTAATTGTAAGTACTTTTTCGTCATCAACTTACAGGTAAGTTTCGTTTAATTTTTAAAAAAAAAATTATTTGGGGAAATTCCAAAAAATATTGATTTTATTGAATTTTCTTATAGGGCAATGGAGCTGGGGAATGACGAGGAGGGTCGGAAAACAAACAAAAAATGGATAGTGACTCCGAAACTTGGCTAGATAGCTTGGACATGATGTAACAGAAAACAAAAGTTAGATTTTGAAAACCGGTCCAAAAATTCCAAAATTATTTTAAATATTATATTTTTAGCGCCTATAATTTATTCCATTAGGATTTTATTTTTTTCGCATTAAAATCAACAATTGATGACATTTTATGAAATTACACAAATTTGGGAAGCAGACTTTTGTTTTCGATGAAAAAGTACTTACAATTCAATATTTTTTAGATATACAGGTGTTGCATTTTTTAACCCTTACACCGCTATCTTAATTCTTTTATCGTCTGCTGTTTATTTTCTATTTTCCATTTTTATCATCAAAAACATGCTTTGACAGCACTTTGGAATAATTTACAACATGCTTTGAAGTGCTGCCAAACCATGTTTTTATTGAGAAATAAGGCAATACAGTAGAACTTTGATCGCTCGAACCGGCAACGGAATCGAGTTTGAGTTCGAGCGATGCATAGTTCGAGGGAATGAAGTTTCAAAAATGTACTGTCACATTCAGTCAATAAAATCACTTATGTGAATATATGATATGACCGATGTGACATGCCATTGTATATGCATTTCATTTGGAGGGAGAAATGAAAAATAACAAATACGATTGTAAAGTTGCTGTTTAATTCAATATTTACATGTAATTATACGTCAAATAAACCGCTATGTTCCGCTTTGCGTCTATACATAATACTGGTATTCCCAGTGTCTAAAAATAGCACATGGCACAGTGGTTGGAATAAATATACAAACGGAAAATATAAACGAAACAATGTCAGTATACAATTATAAACACTATAAATTAACGCCTGAAGAATTCCATGATCTCGGTTTGTTTGTTATTGACACATTACATAAAATGAATTTTGTTGTTCAAATCACTTAATTAGCGTGGACATCATAACGCCCGTAATTCACGCCGCTATTGTTTGTGATTCGTGATTTAATGTCATCCCGCGTCAAGGGAAACTACTCAACGCGACCGCCCGCAATGGTGGAATTCGCACCTCGTTAGACAAACAGCTGATCACAGACTTACCTGTTCGAGTTATTAGCGGTAATTACCACTGTTTGACCATCCACGGGACTAATCCACAGGTTCGACTGTTCGAGTAATTCATAGTTCGAGTTTAAGGTGTTTTATTACATGAATTATATAGGAAATTTGGCGGGACTGTCGAACCAGTTTGAGTTTTCCATGGTGTTCGAGCCAGACCTGTTCTAGTTATCAAAGTTCTACTGTATGTAAAAGCAACAGCAGACGACAATTGTTGTGAGTAGTGGTCTAAGGGTTAATAGCCAAAAGTACATTGGCAGCAGCATGTGGAACCAACAGTAGATCACCCATCCAAACCGATTGAGAGCAAGGATTTCCCCCAGTTCAACAGTACAGTCAGCCATGTACGCTGCACAGATAACACATTTGATAAGCCCCTTTCCCTCAAAGCACATCACATAATTATTAAAGCCAACGTTCATGAAGCTATATGCTTTTGATAATGCAGCTTGCAGCTTTTGATAATGCTGCTAAATGCAGCTTTTGATAATGCAGCTTGCAGCTTTTGATAATGCTGCTAAATGCAGCTTTTGATAATGCAGCTTGCAGCTTTTGATAATGCAGTTTTATATGAGTTTGATAAATCTGTGTTCAGAGCTTCAGTTAAGGTGCGTAATTGGACCAAATTTTCCGGGTATTTTTCTTATTTCTTCACGAAAATTGGCAAGTTGGGATTGCTTTAGAATCGTCTCCTCTTACGTGTCTTAACTGGAGCTCTGTGTATTTCCGGGCAGACTTTACCAGGTTTTATCGTTGCATGCTAAGTATTTACCCAGGAGCTACATGTTTGTTGGTTGTTTTGTTTGGTTTGGTGGTGATAGAAAGTGAAAACACCATTATAACATTAATTATATGAGACACGCCATGTGATTTTGTACTTTAAAACATGTGTGATTTTTCATCAAAATTGTTCACAAAATTTATGATATCGTACGAAAATTAAATGTTTTTCTTTTTTCGACCGCATGTGCAAGACTTGGACCCGTGACACAAAAACTAATACCCATTACCCCACACACTTGGTCTCATACAGTACTATCTTCTACAATAGAATATCGATGGTCTAGTAACATAAGGTCGTAACTGCTATGCTAAAGCATAGCATTTACGACCTTATGTTACTAGACCATCGATATAATTACTGTATGAGACCAAGTGGGTGGGTGGGGTAATGGATTTTTTTGTGTCACAGGTCCGAGTCTTCCATCTGTGCTTTCGACGTCATTTACAGAAAAATTGCACATGTCCTTAGGTACAAAGTCTCATGGCATGTATCATATATGGTGGTTGCTGGTTACTCGAGAATTACTGTATTTATATGTATAATATATATATTTAAATCACATTGTGTATGAGCTCATTTGAAAACTAATGACTTGATTTGAAGCCAATATAAAATGCACCCTCTCTAAACCGATTTAGAGAGGTGCCACTGTTAAAATAATTCAACTAATACATTGATCATATGCAACCTGGGGGCTGTTTAACTAAACTTTGTACGACTAAAATGTTCGTAAGTGCAAAATTTCAAATTAACAATGTTTTCTTGTAAATAATTATTGGAGTTACATTTATTGAGCACATGCTGCATATGCAGCCTTAGAATGCTCAACAAATGTAAACCCATCAATTGAAATTTCCACACGATCATTAATTTGCACTTACAAACATCTTAGTCGTACGAAGTTTAGTGAAATGGGCCCCAGGAACATATATACTACCGCCATGGGATAAGTTACAAATAGACCCATCAAATTTTAACCCTTTGTACCCGAAATCCCGCTATAGCGGTTTATGCAAAAGGTGCAGATCCAGATGAGCCGGCTCGTAACGAGCCGTCTCAGTAGGATCTGCACTTTTTGAAAGTCATTTTAATATTTCTTAGAAAAAAAACACCCCCTTTTCATAAATGGACGAATCTGAAAATCATTTTGTGACCATTGGATTGGTTGGAACATTAGCATATCACAGTCCATTCCAGTTCCTTAGGGTTGAAAGGGTTAAGACAATGGGTTGTCATGGTGTCTGGTTTGGAGGTTCTACTGAGAATGCAAGTAAATAAGCACTCGAAGGCCATCATGATGTGTGCTAATTTATTTTATCCCTTACACCGCTATCGTAATTTTGTGTCGTCCGCTGTTTATTTTCTATTTTCCATTTGTATCATCAAAAACATACTTTGACGGCACTTTAGAATAATTTACTACATGCTTTGACGGCACTTCAGAATCATTTCCATTGGAAATGATTCTGAAGAATGGAAATGATTCTGAAGTGTTGTCAAACCATGTTTTTATTGACTAATAAGGCAAGATACAAAAGCAACAGTAGACAACAATTGTTGTGTGTAGCGGTCTAAGGGTTAAACAGATATTCAGCCATCAATTACATTAAATGTTAAACGCACAAAGTGTCTTAACATTGAAAAGTTTCACTGTTTTCCCATATTTTCCAGAAATAGAACCTCTTTACACTGGACACCCTGGGTAGTCGCTCCTGTTATATCATGTATTCAAGCACTCAAAGACATGTTTTATTATAATAATTATATAATAAAACATATATGATTTGGCGGACGTCTTGAGTTAGACAAATTCATTATTTTTCCCATATTGCAAAATAGACAGGCTGGGAGGGCTCGTCTGTAATTTCATGTATTCAATCACTCGGACATGTTATTTTGTTGTTTGAATAATTAAACACACTGATGTTTTTGTGGGCGTATAATTTAGAAAGTCTTCGCAGTGTTCCTGTGTTTTCGAGAATTCAATAGACATTTGCACACATTTGTTCTTTTGTTCATTTACTCAGTATGTTTGCAATCGGTGACTGTATATCGAACAGCGTAGCTCAAGAACAGACTGCTCAAATATTCAGTCTGATCTGGGGCTACATTGGTCACAAACAAAAAGTTTTGTGCGCTCCTGATTTAGATAAAGGCTTCACGGTGTTCCCGTGTCTTCCAGAGAATCAGGGCTCCAGATGAGGAATTAGTAATGGAGTCACTCCATCATTTCTGTAGCAATTGGGTATTTCAAAATTTTAATTGGGTAAAATAAAATCACACTACTGTTTACACATCAACAGACAGCTATTATTGAATGGTTTGCTTCGAAATGAAAACATGTCTTGGCATTTCATTAAAATCACACTACTGTTTACACATCAACAGACATCTATTATTGAATGGTTTGCTTCGAAATGAAAACATGTCTTGGCATTTCATTTGAATTGTCTCCTTGGAAATACCAAGATGTGTTTTCATGAAAAAGAAGAAAAAATATTTGTGGTCTGTTTATTGTTTCCTACAGGATGATAAAGGTACCACACATTTTTTATTGCTTTTTGATACTCGCTACTTCTGATTTCAATTGGGTCACAAACAGCAAGTTTTGTAAGTGCCTGATTCACTGTATTGTCGTGTTTTCCAGAGAATGCGATTGACGTTGGCACGGCGGAGGTTCCCCAGAGTCCGCGTATACAGGTCCCAGTCCACGAGGAGATTCAGGTCATCCAGTCGAGCAACGTGTCGTCCGAACCACCGAAGCTCAACGGTCGGATACCGATTATCGTGACACCCGCGTCCGAATCCGACGACACGAACATGGTGTACGAACCTGAACAATCGCTAGCCGAGAACGAAGATGACAAAGAGATTGCAAAGAGTCTGGAGGAGCAGGTTATCGAGCTTGAAAGAGAATTTGATAAAAGTCAACAACAACAGAATCACGTCGGAAACACGATTGAAGATACGATTACGCCAACAAAATCAGGGAATGTCGAATCTTCGAGTGTCGTCACGCCAGACGCGGTGAATAAATCCGTCGCAAAGAAAAATAACTCTTGCTTGAAGATGGTAATGTCAACGTTCTTCTTTGTGTCCTTGACCTTGACTGTGGCGGTCTGTGTAATCATGTTCGCGGATATCGAACATCCAGTGATGACGGATCTGCGATCTCATCTCACCTTCCTAGAGCCGACGCGAGATTACATCCTCGATAAATACACTGAGCTGTTCCATAAGTCGTAAACGTGAACATTATAGAGTTCTCAATCACTGAATGATCCTGCAGTTGGGTTCTGTATAGGCCTCTGACTGAGAAACAACACCTAATGACATGTGAATATACTCGTCCTCGTGCATATTTACCGTAATGACCCTGAATATTCGGACACAGTTTATACTGGGAATCACATGTTAATATATCGATGGTCTAGTAACATAAGGTCGTAACTGCTATGCTAAAGCATAGCAGTTACGACCTTATGTTATTTGACCATCGATATGGTATCTCTCAGCAGAGAATGTTAACCCTTAGACCGGTATCTTAATTTTTTGTCGTCTGCTGTCTATTTTCCATTTTTATCATCAAAAACGTGCTTTGAGAGCACTTTAGAATAATTTACAACATGCTTTGACAGCACTTCAGATAATGATTCTGAAGTGCCGTCAAAAACATGTTTTTATTGAGAAATAAGGCAAGATATAAAAGCAAAAACAGACAACAATTGTTGTGTGTAGCGGTCTAAGGGTTAAAATAGTTATGGCTAGTATGTGGCAATTGTTTACCACTATAGCAATGTATTTGAATACAATTTGTTTTGGGAAACAAATTGTGTTTGAATGTTTAGGGTTATTACATTACTCAATATGATTCAAATCTAATTGTTTTGCTGGTAGCAGCTGGCCTACTTCAGTTAATGAATAGCGAACAGTAAGAACATATTTCGCATCACATGAGAATCATCCCCATCCAATGGAACATGATTCTCATTAGATACCAATCAAATTTTTGGTATGAAGTAAGAGAAAAATAACAAATCAGCAGACGACAGTATTCGGTTCCCGCCTTTTGATTGTAATAATAATAGATCCTGGAGGCCGTTTCACTAAACTTTGTACGACTAAAATATTTGTAAGTGCAAAATTATGATATTTGTAAGTGCAAAATTATGATAGTCTGTAAATTTCACATTAAGACTGTTTTCTTGTACACAATTATTTGATTTACATTTATTGAGCATAGGCTGCATATGCAGCCTATGCTCAATAACTGTAAATCCATCAATTAAAATTTCCAGACGATCCTAAATTTGCACTTCTAAATGAACATTTTAATCGTACAAAGTTTAGTGAAACGGGCCCCTGGTCCATATGCAAAGTTCAAACAATGATCTTGCCCTTTAGCTACTTAATGATTAAATGGAGAACAGCATAGGCCCTGATAAGACCACGGATGCTCCGGTTGATCTGGGACTAACGCCGGTTGGAAAAGTCACAAGGTCTGTTTTGTCAGCGGTGGTCCTCTATTGAACTGTTCATGCCATGCATCGTCGTAATCAATCCTTACATTTTTTTTCTACACAATCAGGAGTGGGTGGTAGGTGGGAGCATGCGATGGGTAATTTAACGATCGGGGTTCATCTTTACCGGAATCCCGACTGGAGACTTGGTTTGGCCCTCACATACGTCTTTGGCATTTTGTATGTGACTGTTGAATCTGGTTATACCCCTTATGTGAGTATTACGATATTCGTAATCCTATTTTAGGGGAAGGGGCCAAGTGACTTGGTGTGGTATGGACCTGGCACCAGGTCAGGTTATTCTAATTTCAGGGCTGAATATATTTGTTCTCGATGTAAATATTCCGTTTTGGGATTTTCCCCCCAATGCAGCAGGTTAAAATGGGATCGAACCCGTTTGCCCGGCCTTACATGACCTTAGCTGTTGATAGGCCGTTAAACACTAATAAGCAAACAAACAAAATACGGCAATTATTCAGAATTTGCATGCAAGAAAGTATACATTTGTGAAATAAGAAAAAAATGTGTCCCTAATTTCAGATTTCATCCCCCATAATAATGTCCATTGTCACACAATGGGTCAGATATATTTTGGTTTAAAGTTAAACATACTATATTTGTATATCACTTACAAGTAAGGCATCAATAGTAGTATATACAGAATTATACAAATAGGACTGGATATATTTTCATAGTGTATTGGTAAGCAGAGCTCCAGATAAGCTGCGTATTTGCTTAAATGCCCAATTAAAATTGCCAAAAACCCAAATGAAATCAGAAGTAGCGAGTATCAAAAAGCAATAACAATTTTGTGGTACCTTTAATCATACTGCAGTAAACATTAAACAGATCACAAATATAGCATATTTTTCTTTTGTTCCATGTAAACATATCTTGGTATTTCATTAGAATTGTCTCCAAGGAGACAATTCTAATGAAATGCCAAGACATGTTTTAATTTCGAAGCAAACTATTCAATAATTGCTGTCTGTTGATCATGTGTAAACATTAGTGTGATTTTATTTTACCCAATTAAAATTTTGAAATACCCAATTGCTTCAGAAATGATGGAGTGAAAATACTCAATTACTAATTTCTTATCTAGAGCGCTGGGTACGTGTGCATGGCCGTAGATACCACCACGGCAGCCACGGCTCTCCGTGGCACTATTTTGGGCCGTATATTGCAGGAAACGCCATTTTTAGAGTCTAAAGTTGAAATATTTTTTGTCCGCCGTGGCATATTTTAGGCACCGCTACAGGCTTGATGTATAATGTATAATAATTCCAGCACAAAAATATTTACACAATTCCCTATCATTTGATTGGCCCGTAGCAAGTCTCTGTCCAAAATTTATATCCCAGTAAACTCCCACGCCAAACTACTTTTCGTAACCGTGAGACGCAGTTTAATTCTTAAGAAAACTTAAAATAAACACATTTTCTTGATGAATTTATTTAAAATGCTGGAATTATAAGGAATGAATGGCCTTTTTGTGGAATTTATCAGGGATATAAACTTGGAAAAGTCGCAGGAATACTGGACGAGGCCTTCCGGCCTTCGTCCAGTATTCCCGCGACTTTTCCAAGTTTATACCCCGATAAATTCCACAAAAAGGCCATTCATTCCTATAATGTTTTGTGGAGAAACAAGAGATATAAGGAATGAACTGTGTTACAATTGTGAACAAATACATCGGTATCTGGCATTGACGGGTTTGACATCGAGTCTATTATTTGTTGCTATTTAGGTTTTTAGTCAATAAACAAATTATTTTTATTTACGAGGGTTGCTATGGTTGCTGAAATGTATAATGCAGATTTCTGGAATAAATAGAATGTGATTCATCCGTATAAAAAGGCGGTTGATCCCTTTGTGACCAGCATATCCCTATATCTGCTTACACACACCCATGCAATCTGATCAAGGTGTACACTGTTTGTATGATATGGGAAAATTATTATGGCTGTGCTGGTTGATCAGGAGCTACACTGGTCAAAGAGTCAATCGGTCACTATTTCATGTTGTGGGTCACAGCAAATAAGGGCTCAAAGAGGTTTTGACCATCGTAGACCCTGAGACCCTGTGTGAGGTTAATTCACAGGGGCGGATCTGGAGGGGGGGGGTGGGTTCCGGGGTTGCAACCGCCACCACCCCCCTCGTTCAACCGCGGAGTTACATAGATCACAGTTTACCACCAGTTGGATTCTGAATTTAAATGCCGTAAAACACAGGAAAGTGCATTTCGAAAAAGCTCGAAAATAGGACAACCGCCTAGTTGCGAACGGTAACTCTTGCAATTACTCCCGTTGATTGCAAGTTACCTTCACAACTAGACAACCCCCCCCCCCCCCCTGTTCCTTCCCCAGATGCTCCGCCCCTGATTCAAAGGCTGAGGAAAAATGTGTAATTGCTTCGTTTATGCTTTGCAAAATCATTAGTATCATACGTTTTCTTTCTACAAATTTGTGTATCGACAGGAAATGGTGAATTGGGTAGCGCGGCACTTTTATATTGTTCCTTAGCTTCTGCTATAATATCAACATGAATATGGTGCATGTGAATAAAATAGTCCATACATGTGTACACATATGTGGCTGTGACTGGAGAAATGGGGCTTATGGGTGATGCAAACAGTGTAGCCACAGATCACCCTGTGCATGATCATGTTAATTAACCACGGTAATGTGTGAAACAAATTAATAAAAAACATTTTTATCGTAAGGCGTTTCGTGAAACGGGCCCCAGCACGCCATGGAGGAAACACCATTATCATTGTTTATGTGTAGGGGTAGGTGCAATGTTTCACTATATACCAGACTGTAGAAATTGAATACAACTTCCTGCAGAAGTCGTCTACTATAACGTACTATAGAAACGTTCTATGAACTATTCTATAGCATACTGCAGAAATGCTCTATACAAAAGTCAGAAATGTACTATATCAGAAAAGGGACTTTTTTATATTCTTTATGCATGTGAATAAAAGTTATGATCAATCTGTTGTTATACCTCTGACAGCCAATCAAGTTGCTTGATTGAAGCACAATATTGAAGTATTTTGATTTCAAGAAAGTGACAAATATTGGCAAGATTGACGGAGGCGTTAGTGTACATGAGCCTGTGCACTTTGTGAGCATGTGTTTGACTTTCGTGCTCAGTCACACGACTTCATTCGCAGGAAATGTTCTGGCCATAGTCTAACTGCAGAGCTTTTATTTCCCAAACAGTGTCTCAATTTCTCGAGTACATAGGCCCACAGTACATGGGCCCACAGGCAGTCGACATGTTGATATATTAAATACATGGACTATACAATGACTACAAATGTTTTTGTTTTCTACATGTCAAAACACTATATTGCACTATCCTATCAACATGTCGACCGCCTGTGCATGGCCCTGTGCACTTTCTGAGCATGTGTTTGTCTTGAGGTCTCATGGGTTCATTTATTTGAGTAAAAGTTCTGGCCATGATCTAACTGCAGATATTTTATTTCCCACACAGTGTCTGTCAGCATTCCAGCTATTGCTTGCTTGTCTTACGAGGGTATGGGATCACGTGGCTTCATAACCAAGTGACGTAATATGCGGCGTCTTTGTCACGGGAGATATTCATTAAAATCTTCCTAACCAACAGACGTGTTTTGATGATTTATGGCACATCAATTAAATAATTTAACCCTTACTACGCTGAATTAAATTTTGTCGTCTGCTGGAAATGTTTTATTTTCAACATTTCTCGATAAAAACCTGTTTTGACAGCGCATGAGAATCGTCTCCACTGGAGACGATTCTCACGTGCTGCCAAAACAGGTTTTTTTTTAAGAATTAAGGCAAAAATGAAAAACAGCAGACGACTAATTTCGTCTCCTGCGTAGTGAGGGTTAAAGCCTCCTTCCTCACAGGTGAAACATGGAAATTGACTCTGATAAACAGACCTAAAATGACCATAGCTGTTGACTGGCCGTTGAACACCATTAACCCTTTCAACACCACAGGCCTGTATAGTGGTATTGGCAAAAAGTGTAGATCCTCATGAGGATCTGCACTTTTTTCAAGTAATTTTCATATTTTTAAGAACAAAAACACTCCCTTTTCATAAATGGTCTAGTCTGAAAATCATTTTGTGACAGTTGGATTGGTTGCAAAATTAACATATCAAAATCCATTCCAGTTACTTTGATGAATTAAAGGGTTAAATAAATAAGTCGTCCTTAACGTTCTTGAAGAATTGTGCAGTTTTTCCCCAGGTTTCCATAACCATATACCGGAATTTTCTACATTATCTGGATAGACTGCCCAAGTACCATATTTATTCTAATAAATGTCTATGCTATTTGTGGGATCAAAACGTGGAAAATAGGATCAAGATTTTTGTTATTTTTACATACAAAAGCCATTTAAAACGATGTTTTAAATGGCTTTTGTATGTGACAATAACGTATTTATAATGCAAATATGGGAGGGGGGCTACTCTTAGAGAGGGGGGCTACTATTAGAATAAATACGGTATTCTTACTACATAGACTGTACTCAAATAATAAGAAACATTGCTGTATTTGCTGCACAATGTTTCAGAAAAAATATGTTGCATCGTTTCAAAGTTATTGAAGGAAAATCTATAAAACAAATGACGTCAAACATTATGTCACATTATTTCGTTTACCACATGGTCCCATCCCTGTTTGTGTGTCTCGTTCAATTTTATAAGCTATTTTTGCAAATCTTTATTTTTGTAGCACACTTGAGTATGTTGCCTTCACTTACTTCTAGTATATGTTGTTTTTTGAATGTTATGTTATACATGCTAGTCTTAATCTATGTTATAATACTTCCCATAAATGCATGTTAAAAAGGTGTTGTTGCCATGGCGACCAGTGTAGCCCCAGATCAGTATGTGCATCTACAGTCTGACTGGGACCAACATGGTTTGCTTATTGAATTGGAGGGCAAGGGCAAATGGATTTTTTTTACACAAAGTTCAAGGTAAACTGGAAGTCATCTAGACAAAGTTCAAAGGTGAAAGAAAATAATTAGATGAACAACAAAACTCACTAATTATGATTTTTGCATGATTTAAAACAAGTGTTGATCTCAGTGAGATTGTGAGTTCAAATTAAGTGTATGTGTTACCGATAGAGTTCACATATCAAGGTCACACATAAAGGTCACATTTTTATCTTCGGCTCTTTTGTTACCTGGGAGTTAAATTGGGTTATTGCCCGTTATACAATTAGTAAGATTATTACTGATCCTACTGCTTTTGGGAGGGGGGCCAAGTGATTCTGGTGTGGCGAGGACCTGGCATCAGATCAGGATTATTCTGATTTCAGGGCTGTATATATAGTTTTTTTATTGTGAATTGTAAATATTCAGTTCTGATTTTGGGATTTCACCCCCCCCCCTCATTTGTACATGTACTTGAACATGTACACATACTTGTACAGGTAATATATGGGATTTAGTACTAAACCCATTGACCCGGCCTTAAATGACCTTAGCTGTTGATAGGCCGTTAAACCCCAATAAACAAACAAACACACATAAAGGTCAGACGGGCTAATGAATATTGTTGTTGTTTCAGTCACGAGTGTGCAATACATGAAGAATTTCTCTCTGCACATGACAAGATCACTATAATAACCCTGTTCTAATTTTAGGGTTGAATATATTTTTTCTCAATGTAAATATTATGTTCTGATTTTGGGATTTCCCCCGAATGCAGCTGGTTAAAACGGGATGGAACCTGTTTGCCCGGCCTTACATACAGAAGTATATATTGTTACCACTCATTGGAACCGTCTCATCGAGACGGTTCAAATGAGTGGTCACAACATATACTTTTTAGAAGAAAAATTGCGAAAATTATTTCAATTTTTTTATACTTTGTATAGGTGTATTCAGTATTAATGGGTTAAAAACATCTCTTATTTTGTAGTCATACTGTAATACGATTTACCGTAATAACCCTACATATTCAGTCAAAATACATTCTAGGAAACGGATATAAATATATGGTTTCCCACAACAAAGAGTTTCCCAAATGTTTAGGGTTAGTACTGGGTTATAACAAAAACGATGTATTTTGATACAAGGACCTGGCACCAGGTCAGGTTATTCTAATTTCAGGGCTGAATATATTTTTTTCTCGATGTAAATATTCCGTTCTGATTTTGGGATTTTCCCCCCAATGCAGCAATTTAAAATGGGATCAAACCCGTTTGCCCGGCCTTACATGACCATAGCTGTTGATAGGCCGTTAAACACCAATAAACAAACAATTTGTTTTGGGAAACTGGTGTCCGAATATTTAGCGTTACTACGGTAATAATTGTCTGTGTTTTATGTATAGTCACACTGGTTTGAACAGTTTTAACATCACATCCGTATAAATAGGTTGTTTTATTTTGGTGCTTAATGTTTTTAATGTGAGAGCCATGGTAAGAAAATATTCTGATTTAGTTGTTTTCCATATTTTCAATCAGACCTGCATTTTGTGTTGTCAAAAAGTGCAGATCCAGATGAGCCGGCTCGTGACGAGCCGGCTCATCAGGATCTGCACTTTTTGCAAATAATTTTTCAATTTTTGAGAACAAAAACACCCCTTTTTCATTATGGACTAGTCTGAAAATAATTTTGTGATGATGGAATTGGTTGCAAAATTAACGTATCAAATTCCATTCCAGTTACTTAGGGGTAAAAGGGTTAATAATGCATCTTAGGAAATGTTCTGTATTTGTTGTAATTATTTACAAACAACCAACATGGCTTGAAACTGTGGAATTTATTTGCAAACTTCAGGATATATTTCCTTATTGTGGCTCATAGTTGTGTTTTAAGAATATGCGTATACATGTACTGGTACCGTAATAAGCCAAAATTTTCAGACACAATTTATTTTGGGAAACACACATTAATATAATTATGGTTTCTCGCAGCAAGGAATTTCTAAATATTCATGGTTAGAAGGGTTGTAGGTGTTTAGAATGGTTGTACTTATTTATCACAATAACAATGTATTTGGATACAATTTGTTATTGGGAAAGTCCTAGAACAAATGGTGTCCGAATATGTAGGGTTAATACTATAAGTCTCATTCTTACATCATCGTTGAAACCTGTTTATGACTGCTATTGGTGGGTGGCAGGTGGGAGTATGCGATGGGTAATTTAACGATCGGGATTCATCCTTAACGGAATCCCCGACCGGAGACCTGGTTTGGCCCTCGGGTACGTGTTTAGCTTTCTTGTATGCTGGAGTTGAATCTGCTTTTACCCCTTATAAGAGTAATCCTACCGGTATTACTTTTAGCGGAAGGGGCCAAGTGACTTTGGTGTATGGACCGGGCACCAGGTCAGGTTATTTTAATTTCAGGGCTGAATATATATTTATTTTGATGTAAATATTCCGTTCTGATTTTGAGATTTCCCCCCCAATGTAGCAGGTTAAATACGGGATCGAACCCGTTGGCCCGATCTTAAATGACCTTAGCTAATGATAGGCCTTTAAACACCAATAAATCAAATCAAATCATAATAACATCAACTATTGGGACACCAATATGTTGTTAATGTTCTGTGCACAACCATATTCTTTGTTTTGGGAAACCATATATTTACACAGGTCTTCTGGAATAAATTGTGCCCAAATACGTGGCCGTCACACGAGAAAATGTACCTTACAATGTTTGTGACCAGCATAGGCCCTGATCAGTAGCCGATGTCACCAAAATTGCTATGTATACTTATCTTGCTAAGTACACTTTGAGGGAGAAATTTTCAATTTCAGGATAAATTTATTATTTTTTATTATACTGAATGTATTACATTATCACAGCCATTTTGGCTGTGATAATGTAATAAATTTAGTATAATAATTATGCATACATGTACTTTTAATCATCATATATATGCAGTCACTAGTTCTATATGAAATAATGCATTTCGGGAAATATAAATGATTACTCCCTCAAAGTACACTTTGCTAGATAAATATGCTTTGCAGTGTTGGTGAAATCGGCTACTGGGTCTGTGCTGTTTGTCATTCGGTAAGAAAGTAATTCTACAAATGAGCAGGAAGACCAACCTCTACAAGTGTTGTACAAGTTGTAAGATTCCCTCCTCATCTTGTTATATAGCGTTAGTCCATGTATGTACGTACACTATGTCAGTAACACCTTTCATTTTTCAATAATTCCAGCACAAAAATATTTACACAATTCCCTAACATTTGATTGGCCCGTAGCAAGTCTCTGTCCAAAATGTATATCCCAGTAAACTCCCACGCCGAACTACTTTCCGTAACCGTGAGGCGCAGTTAAAATAATTCTTAAGAAAACGGAAAATAAACACATTTTCTTGATGAATTTATTTCAAATGCTGGAATTATAAGGAATGAATGGCCTTTTTGGGAATTTATCAGGGATATAAACTTGGCAAAGTCGCGGGAATACTGGACGAGGCCTTAAAAAATTACAATTTTCGTGAAAAAAAATAAATATATTTTGTTTCTTTTTTTTCGAAAATTGTTATTTTTTATCGCTTCGTCCAGTATTCCCGCCACTTTTCAAAGTTTATACCCCGATAAATTCCACAAAAAGGCCATTCATTCCTATAATAACTTCTGAACCTCTTCACCCCACATCCCACCACATCAAGGTCACTGATTATCAAGGCTGCCAGCGAGGGGATTAGCTTTGTTTAAGATGCCTGTTCTTGTTTCCTGTTTATATTAATGATAAATAGACTTGTCTATTGGCTAATTGATGGAAATAATGGCAGATACTGTTTCTCAGTCATTAGATTCATGCTTCTTCATGACATACTATAATATACATATCATGTACATCGTCTATGTTATGCAATATTTGTGTTGTTCTCTTATTTCGCGACCTTTACTGAGCATCCAAATTTAGCACACAAACTGCAAGTCTTTGATTAACCTGTACGACATATGTATTTGGAGAATTTGACTTAATCAGGAACTACATTGTTTGCCATTATTGGAATTATGATCTTTGGTATCGAAAGTCGTAGATGATGTCAAAATCAAACTGTTTAGCCTCATCCAATCAGACTTTGATTTAGAGTACAAATACGGAGAACATGCATGAAAATGTTTGACAAATAGCCAATCACTATCCTTCTGCCTTTAATATGACAAATTTCCAACTTTCATTTTGTAAAATTGCTATTTTGTTTTCGCAATAAGTGGTTCCATATATTTGGTACAATATTCTATAGTTTTTGGTCTCCATGTGTGTCCGCAGGTGAGAAACGTCCAGTCTGCCTGCTCACATAATCAAAATTGTCCACTACTTTATTATTTTGGCCGTATGTGGTTCCATTCATTCGCTACATTATGATTTTCGATTTTTCGGCATGGTGTCAGCCACCTTGGAACAGATCTATGATGTCACTTGATTGATCTAAATCAACCAGACGAAGTCATATGATCTATGGAACTCAAACATGATAATAAATGATTAAGCATTTACACTCACTATGAAAATGTTGTATAGCGAGAGATCAAAGTGCTTTGTATCAGTAGGAACAATTATTATACTTTATTTGTTTTTAATCTCAACCATGGTAGATGTTTGTTTGATTGTTTATTGGTGTTTAATGGCCTATCAACAGCTAAGGTCATGTAAGGCCTGGCAAACGGGTTCGAGAGGCGCAGTCAAAATAATTCTTAAGAAAACGGAAAATAAACACATTTTCTTGATGAATTTATTTCAAATGCTGGAATTATAAGGAATGAATGGCCTTTTTGTGGAATTTATCGGGGATATAAACTTGGAAAAGTCGCGGGAATACTGGACGAGGCCTTCCGGCCTTCGTCCAGTATTCCCGCGACTTTTCCAAGTTTATACCCCGATAAATTCCACAAAAAGGCCATTCATTCCTATAATAGCGGACATAGTGTATCTTTCTTTGTATCAGTTATAATTATATTTATCAATACGTCCCGATAATGTTTTAAAATAGTCAGATACATACACGTATTGTTATGTACATACAGTAATGTATATCTGTATCTGTATATGAAGCTATATAGTAAATGTATAGTCAGTAACTCGTTACATCACACTGAACATATATTCTAAATGTTTCCCATTACGAGTAGTATGTGTACGTATACGTCATATACCATACTTAGCATATTTAACACATAATACATACGTACAGTATATCAGTATAACTGGTAATCGTGAGAAACGTGTAATTTTTGTGCCCACTTGCGGCACATTGGCGTACATCTGTCCGTACATACGCTCCGGTGTAAACATTTTCTGTATACTATCAAAGCCTCGGTGAGCGCGACCATCTAGTTTTTTTATGTACACAGAAAACCGAGATTTGTGTTAAAAGATTTTGACTACCTACCGTCTCTTATTGCCGTAAATCAGATTTACTATGTACACATTGAACTTTCAACAGTAAATTAGAGAAAAAAATTATCTGAAATATCACAGATGGTATCATTGAATTATATAATGGCTTAAACTATATGTACATGACCTTGCCTGTAAATATGTAATTGTCACGGTACATAGCTCACTATGGGCAGGAAGTGTGTGCCTGTGCCCGGTGAACTCGCTCGGTTAGATCGATGGTACAGTCAACCAGGAGGCCGTTTCACTAAACTTCGTACGACTAAAATGTTTGTAAGTGCAAAATTATGATAGTCTGTAAATTTCGCATTAACACTGTTTTCTTGTAAACAATTATTGGATTTACATTTATTGAGCATAGGCTGCATATGCAGCCTATGCTCAATAAATGTAAATCCATCAATTGAAATTTACAGACTATTCTAAATCTGCACTTATGAACATTTTAGTCGTACAGAGTTTAGTGAAACGGCCCCCAGAGGTCCCCGACTGAAACTGTGCACATTTACTCCCCATAGTGGGTTACGAGTTTGTGCGTGACATAATGGTATGTGCAGAATACAGAATGTTGGGCCAGCTATGGTATTATCTCAGCTCTATGTATCTATTTATTGTCGATATTGATTTTGGAAAAAAATGTAGTATTCGTTTTGCAAATGAAATCGAAAATCGACACACTCACTATTCAGAGCTTATCCGTAATTGATGCGCGTGTAACTAATTTTAGAATTAGAAATTAATACGTTGAAATATTGCAAGTGAGTTGAGGTAATACCTGTATTGACCTGTATGTGACAATCGCAACATTTCACTATTCTGCTATTCAACAAGTTCCAGGTTGTATATTGTGTATACTTTAGAAAATCTCCTAATTTATTCACCTTTAAACATGTACGTTTCGTTGCACACAATCCTTTGTTGTCCTTACATGTAATATATTGCATCTGAAATCAATTTTTAGCCTGCTCATCTGGGGGGCCGTTTCATTAAACTTCTTACGACTAAAATGTTCATAAGTGCAAAATTATAATAGTCTGTGAATTTCACATTTACAATGTTTTCTTGTAAACAATGATTGGATTTACATTTATTGAGGTCAATAAATGTAAATCCATCAATTGAAATTTCCAGACGATCCTAAATTTGCACTTACGAAGATTTTAGTCGTACGAAGTTTAGTGAAACAGGCCCCTGGATCTACGTTGTTTACCAATGGTGAGGTTTATTTTCTTAAAACTGTGCAACATCCGTGTACCTGATGAACAACCCTAATCAATAAATCCTTGCTTGTTGAATATCAATGCTTTTCAGACAGGTGGGTAAGGGAATGTTACTGCTTGCATGTTTATTATCCCTCCGCCGATAGGCATGAGGCAATATAGAGTTAGTGCATGTACGTACGTCACCGATTTTGATAATATTTGCCCACAATGTGTGTCTAGGGATGGTGCTTTGTTTTGCATAATGACCCATGTCAGATTGCCCAAGGTCAAGGTCACTGATGACATGTTCACCTTGTTTGTAAGGCAAATGGGTTAAAGTTTTGTTATTATTATTATTATCATCAAGGCTGTTGTGCAGTGAGGGGATTAGCTTATTTTCCTCATATTTGCTTACTTTTGTTTTAGGATAAAAACATGTTTGACAGCACTCTAGAATTGTCTCATGATGATGATTAAACCCTTCCCCACTACAGACGGCTCTCCACGATGTTTGCAAACAGTGTAGATTCAGATGAGCCGGCTCGTAACGAGCCGTCTCATCAGGATCTGCACTGTTGGTGGATATTTTCTGATGTATGGCAAAAACACCCCTTTTCGGATTAATGTAATAGGTTGAAAGACTAATGAAGGAGTACACAATGGTTACTTAGGGGTGAAAGGGTTATACATATGCTATTGAAACATGTTTTTCTGCAAAGAAATATGAAAAAAAGAAATAAGAAAATGGCAGCAGACAAATATATAAAAACTACATGTAGTTGCTATTTTCTAGGTAGTCTAGGTGGTCAGAATGTAACTGTAGTAGCAATTTGTTTTGCACATTCATGTAGCCATGTACACATCTATGTTTTGCACTACATGTTCGTGTATGTACGTATGTGCAGACATAATCTCGGTGTAAATACATGTATAGCAGCAGGTATGAGGCTTAATGAGATACACAACAATAAATACACCATACATAACACTCTTGTTTCTGATTCTGTCTCGCCCATTATTGTCATTAATGACTTAACCCGAGCATGCGATGGCTTCTGGTTCCCGATCACACAATACATTGGCCATAGTGAAGGTACCAGTCCACCAAAATTTGAGACATTTTTAGCAATTCCTGGCTGAGCGAGCACTTCCGCAACTTTTTTTCTCCGATATCCTCTTCATATATTCATAGAGGCTGTTTGCTGTATACACCTGTTACATTATACGTCAAAAAACTTTAGTAGCTACACAAATCAAATTGGCATACAGCTAGGAGCATTTATAATATGTAAAAGTTAGCACGTGGTGGTCAATTTCGGCACTTATTCCGCCATGGCCGCTGGACTAAAGGCGCCAGAAAGCTATGTGACATGCAGAGTTTGCACTAACAAATAATGTGTGAATCAATACGGGATCGAACCCATTGGCCCGGCTTAAAATGACCTTAGCTGTTGATAGGCTGTTAAATATCAAGCCATCAATCTTTGGTTTCAAGTCGCATCTGAAAGACGAACGGTATGGAAATACGTAGTATTTTTACACTTGCATATTTCAATAATTAAATTTTAATTCAGCATTGTCAGGGTTAATACAATATTTGAATAAATATCGAGTGGTAATCAGGTAATACAATATTTTAATAAATAACGAGTGGTATTACAATATTTTAATAAATATCGAGTATTTTAATAAATATCGAGTGGTAATACAATATTTTAAGAAATATCGAGTGTAATACAATATTTTAATACAAATTGGCTGGCAAGTGTTTTGAAATTACAATATATCACACGCATCATTTATATTTCTTGCCTTCATTTTGTGTAAAACATATTGTAATTCAACAAATAACTTTCTGGAGGAATAGAAGAAAGCCATTTCAAATTTGAAACCACAGGCTTTCTGGTCACAGTAATACATGTATGTAGATATAGCACCATTTAATTGGCTGATTGGGATTGGCTGGCATGTGCTGTTGCAATGCTCCATTAAATTGTGTCTATTCATTTTTAACTTCCATCTTTCTCAATAAAAACCTGTTTTGTCAGCGCATGGGAATCGTCTCCTTTGGAGACGATTCTCATGCACTGACAAAACTTGTTTTTGCTTCCCGCATTTTAAACTGCTCGTGAATATTTCTGATTATATACAAGTTGTCCCTATTCTGATTAATGGAATACCGGTAGTCTGTTAATTAGAGAATACATGTACATGCATAGTTAATAAAATGTACATGTCAATGTTAGTTGGGAAGAGTAACTCTTGAAATCTACTCCCGTACCGTCCGTCGCAGTTATGATACCATTCATAGGCTTCCTCTGCAGAACAGCAAGTTGGTACTCATTCACGCTTTCGCAGTTAATTGCGACATACTTTATATATTTTCCATGTGAAAAAAATATTAGTATTATGAAAGTAATAAATTTGATCATTGTAGACAGTTTAGAAACTTAAATTCCAGAACATTGACCCCATCTCGGTTTTTACATGTTTAATTTGGCTGCCACTGACTGGGTCACTTGTGTATTCTAACAATTTACTTCATGAGGTCATCTACATATGTAAATTTATGTCGTAATTGCTGGAATGTTTTATTTTCATAATGTTGACACTCATTTCAGTTCAAACATATAGAAAATCGGGAATTTTTTAATGCATAAAACATGTTAATTACTATTAACAGAGATTATCATTTTGTTTCATGTAAATTTGTATTTTGTGATTAATTCCCTTGCGCTTTCGTTTTGTTCATATCTGGAATTTGTATTATAGAGTTGTCTTCCAAACAACTTGATTCTGGCCTTTCATTGGTCAATAATTATTTCACTTCGGAGTTGCAAGCGCTATGTGTTCTCTCATCACAGTTTGTGCTTTCCAGTCATTGTGACAGTTTGGAATAATTTTCTACAATAATTGTATTTGAGTCGGCCATCTTGTCTTAGTCTGTGACAAGCTGCAGTATTGCAGAGGCAAATTAAATATAACTTTTACATATTACACACCTATAATTATTACGACTTATTTGCATCAGCGCTAAGTGCGCCTGCAAAGTATAAGTCACTACCAGGCGCGGATCCAGGATTTCGGGTTAGGGGGGGGTGCGTAACTATTTTGCAATACTTGACTATATTATCGATATGCTCGTTCGATAATATAGTCAAGTATTGCAAAACAGTCAATGCGCTAGGGAGGTCCGGTTTGACATAATTTTTAAATAATGACCAAGATTTAAACTTAATTCTGTGTTGTTTTCCTTTTTATTACGCCACCGGGTTTTGAAGAAACGGGTGGCATATAGTGTTTTGATGGACCGTCCGTCTGTCCGTCTTGCCGTCTGTCCGTCCGTCCGTCACACTTTTCGGTTAACCGCTTTGTCACAGTTTCTCAAATATGCTGCACAGGTGGCATCCGCGTTCGACAGACGCATTTCTTGTTTTTCACTTCCTTTCAATTTTATTTTGTTTAATTCATCTTTAGTTAACATGCATTTAGCTTATTCTTACATTTGTGTTGTTCAGTTTCCAGTTTTGTCACATCAAGGTACAGTACAGTACAGAGCCATCTCTCAAGTTGAAGATAGGAACTTTCCTTTTACCTTATCGATACTTGCAACTGTTGTTTGCTTGTATTATATAATGATACAAATGTACCATTGTCCTCAGCATATAGATTAGCGGCTGAGGAAATGGATTTCATTTCCCAGGCACTGGATTTGTCAGTGCTTGTTGCATTTCTCTTGTTCCTGGTCGCCTGGTTTGCTGCTACATGCAGTAGCATCTGTCGGACATCATGTATGATGGGTATACTGGTTCTAGTACTGCTCATTGTGTATGATGGGCCGTGCTTCATCCTTGTGAGAGTAGACCGGGAACTTCAGGAATGTTTTCACAATATTAATTTCTGTTACGTTGAATTGATATTTGTAACTGGATTGCAATTAGCCACAAAACACATATTTTGTATTTCTATTTTGTTTTTGATTGCCGGATTAGCGAATTAGTGGTAATTATTCGCAATACTAGTAACTGCAGGGGAAGCCTATGAGTGGAATCGTAACTGCTAACGGACGGTACGCGAGTAGATTGCAAGACTTACTGATCGCATCTAGTGTCTATGTGAGATGTTTACGTTCCAAGAGCTATATTTTCCGACAAATCATAAATGGACTAGTCTGAAAATCATTTTGTGACAGTTGGATTGGTTGCAAAATTAACATATCAAAATCCATTCCAGGTGAAAGGGTTAATCAAGAGCTAAGCTGGTCATGACACGGTAGCCGTAAAGTCCATTATGAATGCCCTTGCTTCACCCTTTTCCAGAGATGATATCACATCTCGCAGTCCCATCTCCTTGGCAATTTTATACTGGGTTTTAATGTCTTTGCACAGCGGTATCAGCTTCTTTATGTGGCTTGGGGCATTTGCTGTCTTCTCTGTCATCGACTGGTACCTGCAATAGATGGATGGAGTGTGAGTGAGAAATCAATTAAATGACTGGTTGATTGGGATTTTACATACTGATTTACAGGTATCAACACGTACCAACATTGTCTTTTCCAATTTCTTCATTTCTTAATGAAAGTATATGTTGTTACCACTCAGTTGAACCGTCTCGTTGAGACGGTTCAACTGAGTGGTAACAACATATATTTTTGGTGAGAAATAAAAATAATTTTTTTTTTCAACTAGGAAAGTTTATTTTGGCATGGAATGGGTTAATATAGCGGACCACTTGGCTACAATGACGGATGGAGTGCGAGTGATAAATCAATTTATTGTTTGCCCTACTTTCTCGACCAATGAAAGCATAGCATTTCGTCTCAATAAATCACATATTGTGACTATTTCTTCAATATCTACTAAATTTATTCATTAAATGTTCCAATATGTAGGATAGTTATATTTAGATCTAGACATCACAGGATCTTGTCGGAAATTCATGAGGCACTCATCCGGTTGTGACGTATCGCAAGTCGGAAGCACGTATGGCCGGGACTTGCATTGAAACAGACATGTGTATGCGAAGAAGGTGGGGCAACCAATAAGTTAGTTACTGGTATTGTTCGCATATTGAACTTTTAATAAATTAATTTCTAGCGCACGCTACAAAATTAATTTATTAAAAATTCAATATGTGAACTAAAACTATTACTAATGACTGGTTGATTGGGATTTTACATACACATTCACAGGTATCAACTTTTTACCAACATTGTCTTTTCCAATTTCTTTATTACTTAATGAAAGTATATGTTGTTACCACTCAGTTGAACCGTCTCGTTGAGACGGTTCAACTGAGTGGTAACAACATATATTTTTGGTGAAAAATAATGTATTTTTCTTTTTTCAACTATGAAAATAGTTTATCTTTGGCATGGAAAGGATTAAAGGTCCACAAACTGTTCTTTATATCAGAGACATCATCTGAGACATTTTCTGGCAAAATAAACATCCATTCACCATTACCCCACATGTTGATTGACATTATTATACATTTTATATCAGACGAAATGTCCACACTGATATCAGGGGCGATAACCGTGTTTCCTTAAAATGTTAACGGACATTACTATTTATTCTCTGTATATGATTTTTGATGTGCAATGATCATACTTTATAATCTGTCGAAAATATTATTTTTTCAGGTTACGCATTTAACTAGTATAAATAATTAGAAAATATGCCTCATTTGCATATGAAAATAGTTTGATACCACCGCGAGTCACTATCAGTAAAATAAATATTACTAAATGATTATCTGTATAGTAGGCACTCGTAATGTTTAGAACTGGTCGAATAGTGACACAATTATACACTTATTTAATTTCTATAAAGAACATTTTGTGCCTACTGAGTGGGCATGTACCTTTAAAGGTGCATGCCCACTCAGTAGGCACAAACTGTTCTTTATAGAAATTAAATAAGTGTATAATTGTGTTCCCTCGGTGTCAGAAACATTTCCTACATTGTCAGAGTTCCGAACAACCTAACGTGTATGTGAATTTACCTGCGAACAGCCTCGTGTATGAGCATGGGTGTCAGTCTGACGTGGGCCCGCAACTCCTGAAGGTACTTCATATCGCCGCCAATAATCACGTTGTTACACAGCGCCTCGGCCCAGTGATCTCGCCGACCGTACGCCTCACTCAGGATATAGGCCTACAATGTTGTAGGAAAATAGAGGAGATATACTGGGCTGCCGGCCGACAAACTACTGTCTGTTCCACGTTATGATGCCGATAAACTTTTGGCTATTAACCAGATTAAATTTAAAACATATTTAAATATAAGTAATTTTTCATCAATAACAAAAAAGTCACTGCCCAAATTTTTTTATTTGATAAAATTTCATCAAATACTGATTTTATTGCGAAAAAAATGATTTTTCTATGGGAATTTAACATAGCGGAAAAGGAGGTGGAGAACCTGGGGAAATGATGTAACTAGGAAAACAAGTTACATTTTTTAAAATCGGTCCACAAATAAAACAAAATCTATTTTTAGCCCCCCATGTCAAATTCCCATAGGAAAATATTTTTTTCGCTATAAAATCAATATTTGATGGAATTTCGTCAAATAATTTTTTTGGGGGAGGTAACTTTTTTGTTATTGATGAAAAACTACTTACATTTACATATCTTTAAGATTTAATGTGTATAATAGCCAAAAGTTTGATGGCAGCAAAATGTGGAACAGACGTATTATGATTATACACAATTTTACTAATTTCATAAAGAAACAAGTTTCTTATGAAATCGGTTAACAAGTATATATAAATATAATATAATTACCAAAGGCATAAAAGAAAAATATGTTTGTTTCTGGTTACCCGACCCTACCTAGATTTTCCAACCGACCCTAAAGTGTTTAATAGTAAAAAATAATAATAAAAATAAAAAAAAATCACTGAAATTATCCCATAAAAAGTGCTCGTGTCGACATAGTTGTTTAGCATACACTACAAACTTAAATACATCTACTTATCCGTGAACCGTACTACTCTTAAGTTGGGCGTGGATCTGATGTCGATAGAAGACAAACAGTATTTACAAAATAAAAACGTTTTTCCTACCTACCCACCTAATATTTTGTTAAGCGTAAATAGGAAACAAACAATTTGTTTTTTGGTCGAATGAAAATAATTATTTGGAAATGATTCTAAAGTGTTGTCAAAACGTGGATTTGATTGTCAAAACATGGTTTTGATCAGCCCCCTTGGTTGTCGGGTTATAAACTGCTTATTGGAGTTATCTTACCACCTGTGTTAATCTTACCTGTATTCCTGTGCTACAGCTCAGGCTCAGACAATCAAATTGCTTGATTGCAAGTTTTCATTGCCAACAGATATTCAGAAACGTTGATAAACGGGCAAGATTAACGCGAGCAGTTGTGTAACTCATAATAATTAAATATGGATATATAGACAAGATGTATAACTCACCTCTGAAAATACTGGATGTTCAGCAATGACTAGATTAGCTCCCTTGGTTGTCAGGTTTATAAACTGCTTATTGGAGGACAAATATTTTAGCTGCAGGGCGACTAGGCGAGCTTTCCGGACACAAGACTGTGCGTGGCGTAGGCAGCTCTCCTTGATGTAACTCTCAGCAGCTTCGGACAGAAACTGGGCGATCTTTTGTAGGTTTTGTTGAGTTTCAGAATTATTCTCTGGAATAAATATAGTGTGTAAACGGCCAGATTTTCCTGACTTAAGGTTAAGGTATACACATGTACATATTTATAGGTTATTTGATTTGTATGTGAATATATGCACAAGTTCCGCAGCGTGCGATATTGCGCGACTTTATATCGCGGAACGAGTGGCATATATCCAAAACACATACATAATGTTTTTATTATATTCGTACAGCACTCGCAATGTATATGCACCTCAAAAATATACAAAACATAAATAAAATAAACAAATTTGTGCTGATTTAGAAGGAATTATTTTTCGGGATGAAATGTACAGTTCTGGCACTGACCAATATAAACTCACAAGACGTCAATATGGAAAAATATTTATGGCTGCGTTCCATTGTGTTTGAATGGGAAACAAAAGTATGTATATAATAAGTTAATTTATTGCCAACACTGATTCTGAAAATCAGTTGAATTTTCTATAAATGACGTTAAAATATGTTTGTGTTTTACTTGTATCCAGTTATGGAATTAATATTTTTTGCATTTGATGTCTAAAGTGGGCATCTCTTTCAGAGCTCATGCAGAATTTAAATATTTGGACACCATTAGTTTTAAGAAACCCGGATAAAATAGAGGTTTTCCAAAATAAATATGTATCAAAACACAGTGCGACCTCTCTAAACCGGACACCCTGGGAGGTCCCCAGGGTGTCCGGTTTAGAGAGGTTTCACTGTAAGACATGCAGATTACTACCTCCAGACACGCGTTGGTGCTTTGCAATCACGAACAGACATTATCATCGGAGATAAATGGCAATAAACCGATCAGAATTGAGTAAAACATTTCTCTGTGTCCGGTTTACAGAGGTTCGAATGAACATTGTTATTTGATAAACCAGTAGAACCAAATGAACACATAATATTGTTTGTTGTAGAAACGAAATATCGCTCACCCAGTGATTTTCCTTTAAGGCTATCAAGGAGTTTGTTTGCATTGTCTTCGAGCAGCTGTGCAATCTCGCGATACATCATGAACTTAAGGGCTACCATAGTGTAGGTGTCGCTGTCCGTGGGTCGATATCGCTTCAGGTAGTCCAGGATAGCGGTCTTCAGCTTCGTCTCCTAGCAACAATATTACTGACTATAAAACACTTACTATATTACAGAACCTCTCTTAACCCGTTTAACACAACAGACCTCTAAAGCGGTGTTTGCAAACAGTGTAGATCCAGATGAGCTGGCTTGAGACGAGCTGTCGTATCAGGATCTGCACTTTTTGCAAGTATTATTCATATTTATTTTGGAACAAGAGCACACTCTTTTCATACATAGATATTCTGCAGAGAAATGTGAATCGGACGAAATCTAACTTTGTTTAAACTTGGTCCGAATCAAATTTCTCTGCAGAATGTTCAGTCTGTACTTACGAACATTTTAGTCGTACAAAGTTTAGTGAACTGGCCCCCATGTGATTCCATACCTTGATTACATTAATTCATTTTATTTAATGAAATAAAATATATGCAAATATGCAAATATAGTCTTGAAGCTGTGGACACATGCATCTAGTAAACGCAGGATATGACATGTTGTTACCAATCAGTATGTATAAAGCAAATGCAAAACGTTGGTTACATGAGAAAGAAACTGAATTTATCGGGGCAATTCACATGCTGGGACACAATGAATGACTCACAGCTATGATCACCATCTTCATGCAATGTTTTCTCCACAAGAGTAAGACAGACTGGCATATCCACTTTAGTTGGACTATTACAAGTATATGTAGCTGTGACTGGATTACTGGGGCTTATGGGATCTGTGACCAGTGTAGAACCAGATCGAATAACACATATTGAATGGCAAACAGTGCAGATCCTGATCAGACTGTGCAGATGCACAGGCTGATCAGGATCTACACTGGTTGCAAAGTAGAGATAAATGTATAAAACTCTAGCAATACTGGCTGAAATCACGTATAGTTTGACTTTTAAAAGCATATATAAGTCAAGACAGGGATGGGAACGGTTCCAAATACC
Source organism: Conchocele bisecta (assembly GCA_029237695.1). NCBI lineage: Eukaryota > Metazoa > Mollusca > Bivalvia > Lucinida > Thyasiridae > Conchocele > Conchocele bisecta. The sequence goes on along the minus strand of CM055276.1, from coordinate 66,473,816 downwards.
AAATCCTGAAAATATTTTTGCACCAGTAAATGTATAAAAATGAGCTTCCAATGTTGAAACATTAGAGTATTTTTCTACAATTATCAGGAACCTCAAATCCTGAAAATTCCCACCCCTGTAAAGTGATAAAACTTTCAAAAGTCCAAAAATACTGACTGAAGGCCTTCCAGCCTTCCAGTCTTCATCCAGTAGAGTTGCACTTTCAAAATACATACATGTAGTTTATACCTCAATAATTCCAGCACAAAAATATTTACACAATTCCCTAACATTTGATTGGTCCGTAGCAAGTCTCTGTCCAAAATTTATATCCCAGTAAACTCCCATGCCGAACTACTTTCCGTAACCGTCAGGCGCAGTTAAAATAATTCTTAAGAAAACGGAAAATAAACACATTTTCTTGATGAATTTATTTAAAATGCTGGAATTATAGGAATGAATGGCATTTTTGTGGAATTTATCGGGGATATAAACTTGGAAAAGTCGCGGGAATACTGGACGAGGCCTTCCGGCCTTCGTCCAGTATTCCCGCGACTTTTCCAAGTTTATACCCCGATAAATTCCACAACAGTGCCATTCATTTCTATAATACATTCTCAACAAACGTTGTGTATTCCTACAATACATGATGCCTACCTTATCCATGCCTTTGCCCAGCAATAACTCAAACTGGTGGTTATGTTGGAGGGCGTCAAATACGTAGATCATCTCATTGTAGCGGCCTATACCCGTCAACAAGCGCGTCTGGAAATAAACATCTGCCTAAATATTTGACTCCCATTTAGCCAATGACAGGTAACCTGTACTATGATAGTCATTGGCTATATGGGAGTAAAATATTTATTTAATGGTGTTTAACGTCAACAGCTAAGGTCATTTTAGGCCAGGCGGGAGAATTCTTCTGATGGCAAGGTCATATAAAGAACAGGTGATTTGTGGCAAGTCATGCAACGATAGATATCATGGGTAGGAAATCAAAAATATTACCTATGTATAAGGCTGCAGGAATGGGCAAGTAAACTCAACAAGAGCTGTAGGAGAACAGCATAGTTCGACTACGAGGGTGTCGATGTACACATAGCTTGACAAAGAAGGTGGCTGCGGCCTACATAAAAACCTTAACCAAGGTTGACTAAAAACATTAACCAAGGGAAACTAGAAATGTGGCCTGTCGGCACACGAATACCCCCACTGGCAGCCAAAGAAAACGAGACATTTTTGATCATAAGCCATTTAGCCGAGCGTTAAGGTTTCAAACGCATCAAGTCTGTGACCTTGACCCTGGGCATAGTGTGATAATCCATGCATCGGTGTAGAAGATATAGAGCGGAAGGGAATTTCAATAGGTTTGACCTTTGACCTTCAACTATGACCTTGACCTTGGACGTAGGTGCGTGGTTATTGATCGAGACACACCTTCTCATCCTGAGAAACATTTGTGCCAAGGCATTTGATAATGCATGCATCGGTGTAGAAGATATAGAGCGGAAGGGAATTACAATAGGTTTGACCTTTGACCTTCAACTGTGACCTTGACCTTGGACGTAGGTGCGTGGTTATTGATTGCGACACCTTCTCATCATGAGAAACATCTGTGCCAAGCCATTTGATAATCCATGCATCGGTGTAGAAGATATAGAGCGGAAGGGAATTTCAATAGGTTTGACCTTTGACCTTCAACTGTAACCTTGGACGTAGGTGCGTGGTTAGCAATTTGATAATCCATGCATCAGTGTAGAAGATATAGAACGGAAGGGAATTTCAATAGGTTTGACCTTTGACCTTCAACTGTGACCTTGACCTTGGACATAGGTGCGTGGTTATTGATCGGGACACACCTTCATCACGAGAAACATTTGTGCCAAGCCATTTGATAATCCATGCATCGGTGTAGAAGACATAGAGAGGAAGGGAAGTTCAATAGGTTTGACCTTTGACTTTCAACAGTGACTTGACCTTGGTGACGTAGGTGCGTGGTTATTGATCGCGCACACCTTCTCATCGTGAGAAACATTTGTGCAAGCCATTTGGGATTTTCATATTTTTTTTACCTTTGAGCTTCAACTGTGACCTTGACCTTGGATGTAGGTGCGTGGTTTATTGATCGCGACACACCTTCTCATCCTGAGAAACATTTGTGCCAAGGCATTTGATAATCAATGCATCGGTGTGAAGATATAGAGCGGAAGGGAATTTCAATAGGTTTGACCTTTGACTTCACTGTGACCTTGACCTTGGACGTAGGTGCGTGGTTATTGATTGTGACACACCTTCTCAACATGAGAAACATCTGTGCCAAGCCATTTGATAATCCATGCATCGATGTAGAAGATATAGAGCGGAAGGGAATTTCCATAGGTTGACCTTCAACTGTGACCTTGAACGTAGGTCGTGGTTAGCAATTTGATAATCCATGCATCAGTGTAGAAGATATAGAGCGGAAGGAAATTTCAATAGGTTTGACCTTTGACCTTCAACTGTGACCTTGACCTTGGACGTAGGTGCGTGGTTATTGATGGCGACACACCTTCTCATCATGAGAAACATTTGTGCCAAGCCATTTGATAATCCATGCATCGGTGTAGAAGATATAGAGCGGAAGGGAATTTCAATAGGTTTGACCTTTGACCTTCAACAGTGACCTTGACCTTGGACGTAGATGCGTGGTTTTCCAAGTATGGTTGCTGTAGGCCCAGGAGTATTCCATATACAAGTTTGAGTAAAAAACGTAACCAAGGGGAGATAACTAAGTAATCCAAGGATAAAAGTAGGTCAAGGTGAAATATATGTCAGGGATTATTGATGTACATCACTAGGAGATGAAGTTGTCCAAGTATGGTTGATGTAGGCCCAGAAGTATTCCATATACAAGCTTGACTATAAACATTAACCAAGTAATTGAAGGTATTAAATGTAGGTGAAGGTAAAAATAAAGGTCAGGGGTTATTGATGTACATCCATATGAGAAAAAGTTATCCAAGTATGGTGTATGTATGCACAATAGTATTCCATCTACAAGCTTGACTAAAAACCTTAACCAAGGTTGAGTAAAAACCTTAACCAAGACGAATTAAGTAAGTAATTTAAGGTTAAATGTAGGTCAAGGTCAAATATAGGTCAGGGGTTGTTGATGTACATCACTAGGAGATGAAGTTGTCCAAGTATGGTTGGTGTAGGGCCATGAGTATTCCATCTACAAGCTTGACTAAAAACCTTAACCAAAGAGAATTAAGTAAGTAATTCAAGAGGAAATGTAGGTCAAGGTCAAATATAGATCAGGGGTTATTGATGTACATCACTATGAGAAAAGGTTGTCCAATTATGGTGTCTGTATGCACAATAGTATTCCATGTACAAGCTTGAGTAAAAAGCTTAACCAAGGTCGAGTAAAAACCTTAACCAAGGGGAATTAAGTAAGTAATTCAAGGTTAAATGTAGGTCAAGGTCAAATATAGGTCAGGGGTTGTTGATGTACATCACTAGGAGATGAAGTTGTCCAAGTATGGTTGGTGTAGGGCCAGGAGTATTCCATCTACAAGCTTGACTAAAAACGTTAACCAAGGGGAATTAAGCAATTCAAGAGGAAATGTAGGTCAAGGTCAAATATAGATCAGGGGTTGTTGATGTACATCACTAGGAGATGAAGTTGTCCAAGTATGGTGGGTGTAGGGCCAGTAGTATTCCATATAGAAGGTTGACTAAAAACCTTAACCAAAAGGAATTAAGTAAGTAATTGAAGAGGAAATGTAGGTGAAGGTCAAATATAGATCAGGGGTTATTGATGTACATACCTATGAGAAAAGGTTGTCGAAGTATTGTGTCTGGATGCACAATAGTATTCAATGTACAAGCTTGAAAAAAAACCTTAACCAAGGTTGACTAAAAACCTTAACCAAGGGGAATTAAGTAAGTAATTCAAGAGGAAATGTAGGTCAAGGTCAAATATAGATCAGGGGTTATTGATGTGCATCACTAGGAGATGAAGTTGTCCAAGTATGGTGGGTGTAGGGCCAGTAGTATTGCATATACAAACTTGACTAAAAACCTTAACCAAGGTTGAATAAAAACCTTAACCAAGGGGAATTAACCAAGTAATTCAAGAGGAAATGTAGGTCAAGGTCAAATATAGATTCAGGGGTTATTGATGTACATCACTAGGAGATGAAGTTGTCCAAGTATGGTGGGTGTAGGGCCAGTAGTATTCCATATACAAGCTTGACTAAAAACCTTAACCAAGGCGTGACGGTGACGCCGACGCCGACGCCGAGGTGACAACATAAGCTCTACTTATTCTTCGAATAGTCGAGCTAAAAAGGGCAAAATCGGTGAAGCTGTTCATAAGTTATTGAAAAATGAAAGGTGTTACTAACGTACGTACGCACAAACATACGTACGCACACACATACGTATATGGCTGAACACTATATCCCCTCTTGCATTTTAGCGAGGGGATAATAAGTACACACATACCATGTGCAGAAATTTCATATACCATGAGCGACAATTGGATGGAAAAATTGCCTTCATATCTGGCTGCAGGAATATATGTAACACATGAGCATGAATTTCACCTATATGAGGGGGAGGTATGTAGTGGGAATCTCACGTGCACCTACCATGAGGGGGAACTGCTGCGAAGACTCGAGGTAGGCGGTGAGGACGCGGGCCGCCCGCAGAATGTTGGAGATGCCCTCCATGTTGCAGGCCGCCGTGTGGCACTCATGGGCCCGGATCAACACCTCCGTCTGTAGGCTCAACACTGCAAGGTCAAGGTCATAGGATCAAAACCTCCGTCGCCAGACTAAGAACTGCAAGGTCAAGGTCATAGGATCAACACGTCCGTCTGTAGGCTCAACACTGTAAGGTCAAGGTCATAGGATCAAAACTTTCGTCTGCAGACTCAACACTGCAAGGTCAAGGTCATAGGATCAACACCTCCGTCTGTAGGCTCAACACTGCAAGGTCAAGGTCATAGGATCCACCTTGTTGCAGACTCAACACTGCAAGGTCAAGGTCATAGGATCAACACCTCCGTCTGTAGGCTCAACACTGTAAGGTCAAGGTCATAGGATCAAAACCTTTGTCTGCAGACTCAACACTGCAAGGTCAAGGTCATAGGATCAACACCTCCGTCTGTAGGCTCAACACTGCAAGGTCAAGGTCGTAGGATCAAAACCTCCGTCTGCACTCAACACTGCAAGGTCAATGTCATAGGATCAACACGTCCGTCTGTAGGCTCAACACTGTAAGGTCAAGGTCATAGGATCAAAACCTCCGTCTGCAGACTCAACACTGCAAGGTCAAGGTCATATGATCAACACCTCCGTCTGTAGGCTCAACACTGCAAGGTCAAGGTCATAGGATCAAAACCTCCGTCTGCACTCAACACTGCAAGGTCAAGGTCATAGGATCAACACATCCGTCTGTAGGCTCAACACTGTAAGGTCAAGGTCATAGGATCAACACATCCGTATGTAGGCTCAACACTGCAAGGTCAAGGTCATAGGATCAATACATCCGTCTGTAGGCTCAACACTGCAAGGTCAAGGTCATATGATCAATACATCCGTCTGTAGGCTCAACACTGCAAGGTCAAGGGATCAACACGTCCGTCTGTAGGCTCAACACTGTAAGGTCAAGGTCATAGGATCAAAACCTCCGTATGTAGGCTCAACACTGCAAGGTCAAGGTCATAGGATCAATACATCCGTCTGTAGGCTCAACACTGCAAGGTCAAGGTCATATGATCAATACATCCGTCTGTAGGCTCAACACTGCAAGGTCAAGGGATCAACACATCTGTATGTAGGCTCAACACTGCAATGTCAAGGTCATAGGATCAACACATCCGTCTGTAGGCTCAACACTGTAACGTCAAGGCCATATGATCAAAACCTCCATCTGCAGACTCAATACTGCAAGGTCAAGGTCATAGGATCAACACATCCGTCTGTAGGCTCAACACTGCAATGTCAAGGTCATAGGATCAACACCTCTGTCTGTAGGCTCAACACTGCAAGGTCAAGGTCATAGGATCAACACCTCCGTCTGTAGGCTCAACACTGCAAGGTCAAGGTCATAGGATCAACACCTCCGTCTGTAGGCTCAAAACTGCAAGGTCAAGGTCATAGGCCATTTCTCCAGTCACAGCCACATAATTATACTGTAAACCAACTGTTTCGCAGTTATTAAATTTTGAGATTTTCATATTCGGACATTTTTGCGACATGTTTATTTTGCAATTTGACAAACAACATCACAATACCTTTGTCACTTGTTTGTTCCAGAGATTCCGCCATCGCAGCCACGCTGTCTAGCAACCGGTCGCCTAGCAACGACGGTTCCTGGCACAGCCGCACGATCTGGTGGAAATCGGAGAAATTCTCCCCTGGGTGAAAAAAGAGCTCCTGGTTCCCAGCTGACTCCCCGAGACTCGCACGGTACGATTGGAGGATCGCATCGGACAGGAAACCGGCAATCTGCAAAACAAAATGGATGGATATTAACCCTATCAACACCACAGGCCTGTTTAGTGGTATTGGTAATGGCAAACAGTGTAGATCCAGACGAGCCGGCTCGTGACGAGCCGGCTCGTGACGAGCCGGGGCTCGTGACGAGCGGTCTCATCAGGATCTGCACATTTTGCAAGTAATTTTCATATTTTGGAGAACAAAAACATCCCCTTTTCATAAATGGACTAGTCTGAAAATCAATTTGTAACAATTGGATTGGTTGCAAAATACCAAAATCTGTTCCAGTTACTTAGGGGTGAAAGGGTTAATTATTAATTCTGGTGCCCCACAAATGATATTCCAGTCCTAAGACATAATTATGTGTTATTTTGATAGGATCGCATTGGACAGGAAACTATCAGTCTGCAAAACAAAATGGACGGATATTAATAATTCTTGTGCCCCAAAAATGATATTCCACTGTCACAAGACATAAATTATGTTTTCTTAAGGTAGATGCGAACAGTAACTCTGACAATCTACTCCCATACCATCAATAGCAGACGGACGGTACATGGGTAGATTTCAAGTTACTGTTTGCAACTATAAACTTTTTACATAATAATCATTCATTTTAGGCCATAAAAAATTACATGGGTTCTCAGACACGCAGTGGTTGGAATATGACGTGGCAGTGCGGATTTCTTTTAATATATTTATTTTTTGTACAAGATCATCGTCTCTGATTTTTTTAAGTCGCCAGATGCATTTTGCATGTCAATTAAACATGTGGTTCACATATATACTTACTAAAGCTACTATAACATCTTTAGACGTTAGAAATCACCATAATTTCATCAGACATGATTGGATTTAACATATTTTTGCAGGGTAGTGTTTTTTGTTGATCACGTCGTGAATTTACAATATGTTTCCAAACCCCACCACCCATCATTTAGAAAGAAGAAAAAAACCCACCCCCCTGTCAATTAAAAAAAAAAAGCCAGCCCCAACACCCATCCATAAAAAAAAAATATGTCAACCCCACCACCCATCAATAAAAATTACTGACCCACCTTATAAACGAAAGAAAGTAATGCCCATAACAAGCGACCATACGTACTTAGAATAACAGCTGACGTAACGCGCGGTAAACTGAAATGGCCTACGTGATAATTGACATTTACGTTCAAACAAGATTTTCATGGTGTGTAATCGATCGTATTTCCTTGCCACCATATGAAACCCGACTCGAGAAACACAAATTAAGTTGTTGATTTCAGAATTTGTCAATTGTTTGCACGGTCTAAGAAATCAAACAAATGTGAAAACAATTTTGTTTTTACAAAATATTAGACTCGTCTAAGGAGACGATTCTTATGTGTTGCCAAAACATGTTTTATTAAGTCATCAGACAAATGTGAAAAGAAAACCTGAATATATTGGTATTTCTTTACAAAAACATATTTTGACAAAATATGAGAATTTTCTTACTTAGGAGACGATTCTCATGTGCTGCCAAATCTTGCTTTTATCAAGAAATCAAACAAATGTGAAACTGCACAAGCTAAAGCGTCAATTTGATGACGTGAGCGACTACATAGCGTGGTTTTGGTATGTTCGTTTCCGCCGAGTCCTAAAGGTCAGTCACACTTTGCACGTGAAAATGGATTACCGACTGATGATTGTAAACACCATCAGGAGTGCAGCTAGACCGAAAATGATATGTCGCAAATGTGCTAGTTGTGGATGGGTGGGTACGGCGGTATATTTTTTTTATGTTACAATCTCGCGTATTTGCGATCTCGATCTCGCCTTCCGCTTTTTGGAAATACGATTTGCCCATGCATGTGTAGACAGCATGTGTGTTGGATTTGCGTTCTACATGTACGTACGCACATATTTATAAAAGCATGCTAGTTCGAATTGCGTTCTACGTACGTACGTGCATGTAATGTATGCGGAAAACTCAATTTCATCCGAAATTTAGTACAATAAATAGCATTAATAGGAACCTGCTAATCTCTGTATTCTATGTCTCTGACGAGACGTATGGTAATTACCGATACCAGTCCACCATTAATTTTTTGCAGTTTTACACTGCGAACCCACAATTTCCCGCGCGTATTTTTCCGCTCGAATGGACAAAAACGCGCGGGACGTGACGTATGGTAATTACCGATACCACCATTAATGTTTTGCAGTTTTACACTGCGAACCTACAATTAAATAATTGCCGGTTTTCACTGGAGCCCATAATTAAATAATTACTGTTATTCATTGGCCCCCACTATGCATCAATTAGAATTTTAGAATTTCCTGTGGACCCAACCACCCATACATTTTAATTTCATGCATACCCCACCACCATCAATAAATAATTTGAGGGCCCCGGCCCCCCCCCTACCTCCCCCCCCCCCCCCCCCTCGCTCCACGTCGTAATAATGGAATCACCCTAAGCATACTTATCTAGCAAAGTGTACTTTGAAGGAGTAATCATTTATTTTGCCCGAAATTAATTATTTTCATATAGAACTAACGAATGCATATATTTGATGTATAAAAGAATGCAGAATTATTATACTAAATTTATTATAAATCGAGTATAATAAAAATTAATAAATTAATCCTTAAATAGAAAATTTCTCCCTCAAAGTGTACTCAGCAAGATAAGGGCTATTCCAGGAAAAATTCTCTGGGGGGGGGGGGTCGTCGGGGTCGGATCGCACTTTTTTTTTGACCCCGCACCTACAGAATTGAATTATGTCTCGTCCCCACAACCAACAGCACTGATATTTAGCTGTTCCCCACTACCAACAGCACTGAATTTAGGTAAAACCCCCTACCACCAGTACTGAATTTGTTTACCATGTCGTTATGCACCGGCGCATCCAGAAATACGCGGTTTACAGACAACACGATCTTATTTAGATATGATAACTATTGTAGTCCCCAATCTAAATGTGCTGTAACTGCAGGCCCGTAGCCAGGAGGGGGGGGGGGGGGGGGTCGGAGCGGTCGGACGACCCCCCCCCCCCCCACCCCCCCCCCCCCCCCACCCGCTCGAGGTCCACCACTTTTTTAGACCCCCCTAGATACCTCATGCTCCATTGGGCCTTCGAAACGACCCCCCCCCCTTCAAACAGGTCTGGCTACGGGCCTGAACTGTACATGTAAATACGGTCATAAGCATCCATTGCCAACGTTGCAAAACGCGAGATTGAATATGATAGAATTTCGCGTCTTCGTCTCCAAAGCTCGAAATCGCGAGGTATAGGACACGTAAACATTGTCTTAGGAGACGATTCTCATGTGCTGCAAAAACATGTTTTTATTAATTAATAGAACAAATATGGACAAACATTTATATTTCTTGACAACAAAAACATAATTTGACAAAACATGATAATAGTCTTAAGAGACGATTCTAATGTGCTGCCAATACACGTTTATTGAGCAAAACACATTTCGATACGTGTTATTGATTACTGGATCGCATCGTCAACATATATATATATATACACAAGATCGCGAAGACCAAATCGCGAGGCGAAAACGTGAGATTCTATTTTATTAATTTTCGTGTTTTCGCCTGGCTATCTCGTGTTTTCGAGACCGCGATGCCCGCGTTTTTCGCCTCGGCCTTTTCATGATGTCGCCTTCCGCTTTTGGAAATTACGTTTTGTTCATGTCCTTATGTGTGTGTACAGTGAAATTGAGTTTTTGCGTTTTCTAACCCTGCACGTACGTACGTAGAACGCATTTTCGAACTAGCATGTTTATATGCATGTACGTTCGTAGAACGCAAGTCCAACAGTAATATGATATATTACACATGCATGGGCAAATCGTATTTCCAAAAGCGGAAGGCGAGATCGAGATCGCAAAAAAACCCGCGAGATTGTAACATAAAACAAATATACCGCCCATCCCAAACTAGCACATTTGCGACATATCATTTTCGGTCTAGTTGCACACCTGATGGTGTTTACAATCATCAGTCGGTAATCCAGTTTCATGTGCAAAGTGTGAATGACCTTTAGAATTCAGCTGAAACAAAACATACCAAAACCATGCTATGTATTTTTTTTCTAGTCGCTCACGTCATCGATGCGTCTTACGCATTAGCTTGTGCATTTTCACCTATGTTTGAGATCTTTATAAAAGCAAGATTTGGCAGCACATGAGAATCGTCTCCTAAGACGATTCTCATAGTTTGTAAAAATGTTTTTGTAAAGAAATACCAATGTATTCTTTTCACATTTGTCCGATGTCTTAATAAAACATGATTTTAATGTTTTGTAAAAAAAATTGTTGTCACATGTCTTTGATTTCTTGGATGTTGACAGCACACGAGAATCGTCTCTCAAGAGATATATTGATAGAAGAAATATTGATGCTTTTATATTCGTTTTATTCCTCAATAAAACATGTTTGGTAGCAGATGAGAATCGTCTCGATTTATACATGTCATGTTTGGGACATGCTACAATCTCGCGTTTTCGCGATCTCGCGCAGGGATCGCGAAAATGGTCGTGGTCTTGAGAGCTCAAAACGAAAACGCGATATAGTCTTAACAAAACATGTTTTTTACTGCACTGTGCATATGAGAATCGTCTCCTATGATGATTCTCAAGTTTTGTTAAAACATGTTCTTGTAGGAAATTGAAAGATATTTTTTTCATATTTTTAATTTCTTAACAAGAAACGAGGCAAAGCCACGAAGGCCAGGTTTTTTCCAAGCATGGACACTTGGATAACATAATTATACCCACTTTTTGTAGACTAGATGGCCGTGGCCTGCATGTCGCGCCTTGGGGCGAGGCATGGACACTAAAAAAATAGATATAGTAGATGGAAAAACTTTAACGAAAAAACTTTAACCCGACACACGGACGGACGGACGTATGCCAAAATGCCGACGATATCGCGCTTTCCGCAAGCGGGTGTGACAATGATGATAAACACCCATGTGAAGTATCAAGGTAATGGGTGAAGCAGTTGCAGAGATATAGTACACAAAAAAACTTTAACAAATAAATTCAAAGTAATTTGACCTTGACATTGCGCACAGGGGCCGCACGGTTGGGGGTTAGAGTGAAAATATGGACGATGATAAACACCCATGTGAAGTTTCAAGGTAATGGGTGAAGCAGTTGCAGAGATATAGTATAACAAAAAAGTTTTAAACACAAAATTTAACCAGACGTACGTTAAAAAGTTAACGTTGAAAATGGCTAAGTCAATTACGTAGAAATAATAGGTGAAGGTAAAAAAATGGTCACATGTTGGATAGTTGTATGTGGTAGGCACCCCTTGGTTATGAAGCTGTGAAAGTTTGGTGGTCCTAGGTGGTACAGTACCAAAGAAATGGACTTAAACACGAAAAGTTAACATTGTAAACGCGAAAAGTTAACATTGAAAATGGCTAAGTCGACTGCGCGGAAAAAATGGGTCAAGTTAAAAAAAAAAGTAACATGTTGGATAGTGATATGTGGTGGGCACCCCTTGATTATGAAGCTGTGAAAGTTTGGTGGTCCTAGGTCGTACAGTACCAAAGAAATGGACTTAAACACGAAAACTTAACATTGAAAACGCGAAAACTTAACATTGACAAGAAACGAGGCAAAGCCACGAAAGCCAGGTTTTTTCCAAGCATGGACACTTGGATAACATAATTATACCCACTTTTTGTAGACTAGATGGCCGTGGCCTGCATGTCACGCCTTGGAGCAAGGCATGGACACTAAAACAAGAGGGCCATGATGGCCCTAATTCGCTCACCTGACTCCATGAACACCAGAGGAGAATGTGAAATTGAGTTCATGTGTTTTAAAAAAATTGTACTATTTTTAGATGGCGGTCATCTTGGATTAAGCGATGACTCTCATTTTACCAAATTTGAAAATGCTTCACCCAAGGATCTTAACTTCCTATGAAGTTTGTCCAGCATCGGCCATGTAGTTCCTGAGAAAAAGACGTTAAAAATCTTGAATAAATGGACCTTTTGGTGGCCATCTGGATGACATCATAACATCCGATTCCGACAAATATTGCACCAGAGCAATCGCCTCATCGATACCTTCAATTTGATACATGACATGAGCATATCCGGTCAAAAATAAAATTTGACCCCAATTTCACACCACGGGCCACGCCCATTTTTGACCCCAGGGTCACCATTTTCATAACTTTGAAAGAGCATTGTAAATCGATCATTCCTACCAAGTTTCGTCGAAATCCGGCCAGCAGTTCATGAGAAGATTTTTTAAGAATATATGCCATTTTCTTAGATGGCAGCCATCTTGGATTAGCGATGACCTCCATTTTATCAAATCTGAAAAGGCTTCAGCAATGGACCATAACTTTTAAGTTTGGCTACCATGGGCCAAGCAGTTCATGTGAAGAAGAATTTTGAAATCTCTAATAAAAGAACGACCTTTTGACATTTCAGCGGCCATCTTGGATGACATAACAATCTGATTTCGACAAATAATGTACCAGAGTGATCGCCTCATTGATACCTTCGATTTGATATATAACGTGACCATATTCGGTCAAAAATAAAATTTGACCCCACGGGCCACGCCCATTTTTGACCCCGGGGTCACCATTTTAACATCTTTGAAAGAGCATTGTACATCAATCATTCCTACCAAGTTTCGTCAAAATCCGGCTAGCGGTTCATGAGCAGATTTTTTAAGAATTTATGCTATTTTTAGACGGCGGCCATCTTGGATTAACGATGACCTCCATTTTAACAAATCTGAAAAGGCTTCACCCATGGACCATAACTTTTAAGTTTGGCAACCATGGGCCAAGCGGTTCATGTGAAGAAGAATTTTGAAATCTCTAATAAAAGAACGACCTTTTAACATTTCGGCGGCCATCTTGGATGACATAACAATCCGATTTCAACAAAAAATGTACCTGAGTGATCGCCTCGTTGATACCTTTAATTTGATATATAACAGGACCATATTCGGTCAAAAATAAAATTTGAATCCAATTTGACCCCACGGGCCACGCCCATTTTCGACCCCGGGGTCACCATTTTAACAACTTTGAAAGAGCATTGTACATCGATCATTCCTACCAAGTTTTGTTGAAATCCGGCTAGCAGTTCATGAGAAGAAGATTTTGTAAGAATTTATGCTATTTTTAGACGGCGGCCATCTTGGATTAGCGATGACCTCCATTTTAACAAATCTGAAAAGGTTTCACCCATGGACCATAACATTTAAGTTTGGCTACCATTGGCCAAGCGGTTCATGTAAAGAAGAATTTTGAAATCTCTAATAAAAGAACGACCTTTTGACCTTTCGGCGGCCATCTTGGATGATATAACTATCCGATTTCGACAAAAAATGCACCAGAGTGATTGCCTCATTGATACCTTCAATTTGGTATATGACATGACCATATTCGGTCAAAAATAAAATTTGACCCCAATTTGACCCCACGGGCCATGCCCATTTTTGACCCCGGGGTCACCATTTTAACAACTTTGAAAGAGCATTGTACATTGATCATTCCTACCAAGTTTTGTCGAAATCCGGTTGGCGGTTCTTGAGAAGAAGATTTTTGAAGAATTTGTGCTATTTTTAGACGGCGGCCATCTTGGATTACGTAATTACATCATTTTAACAATTTTGTAATCCCCCTACCTAAGGACCATGACCACGAAGTTTGGTGACTATAGGCTCAATGGTTACCGAGGAGAAGACGTTTGAAAATGTTCACGGATGACGACGACGACGACAACGACGACGACGGACACATTGCGGTAACAATAGCTCACATGAGCTTCGCTCAGGTGAGCTAAAAATAGATATAGTAGATGGAAAAACTTTAACGAAAAAACTTTAACTGGACACACGGATGTACGGACGGACGGACGTATGCCAAAATGCCGACGATATCGCGCTTTCCACAAGCGGGTGCGACAATGATGATAAACACCCATGTGAAGTATCAAGGTAATGGGTGAAGCAGTTGCAGAGATATAGTACACGAAAAAACTTTAACAAATAAATTCAAAGTAATTTAACCTTGACATTGCGCACAGGGGCTGCACGGTTGGGGGTTAGAGTGAAAATATGGACGATGATAAACACCCATGTGAAGTTTCAAGGTAATGGGTGAAGCAGTTGCAGAGATATAGTATAACAAAAAAGTTTTAACCAAAAAATTTAACCAGACGTACGTTAAAAAGTTAACGTTGAAAATGGCTAAGTCAATTACGTAGAAATAATAGGTGAAGGTAAAAAAATGGTCACATGTTGGATAGTTGTATGTGGTAGGCACCCCTTGGTTATGAAGCTGTGAAAGTTTGGTGGTCCTAGGTGGTACAGTACCAAAGAAATGGACTTCTTAAACACGAAAACTTAACATTGTAAACGCGAAAAGTTAACATTGAAAATGGCTAAGTCGACTGCGCGGATTGGGTCAAGTTAAAAAAAAAACGTAACATGTTGGATAGTGAAAAAATTGTGTGGGCACCCCTTGATTATGAAGCGTGAACGTTTGGTGTCTAGGTGGTACATACCAAAGAAATGGACTTAAACACGAAAACTTAACATTGAAAACGCGAAAACTTAACATTGAAAATGCTAAGTCGATTGCGCGGCCCAAAAAATGGGTCAAGTTAAAAAAAAAGTATGTTGATAGTGAATGTGGTGCACCCCTTGATTATGAAGCGTGAAAGTTTGGTGGTCCTAGGTGGTACAGTACCAAAGAAATGGACTTAAACACGAAAACTTAACATTGAAAACGCGAAAACTTAACATTGAAAATGGCTAAGTCGATTGCGCGGAAAAAAATGGGTCAAGTTAAAAAAAAAAAGTAACATGTTGGATAGTGATATGTGGTGGGCACCCCTTGATTATGAAGCTGTGAAGTTTGGTGGTCCTAGGTGGTACAGTAACAAAGAAATGGACTCAAACACGAAAACTTAACATTGATTGTGGACGCCGCAGCACCGCCCGCCCGCCCGCCCACCGCCCGCTTTCGCCAATCCAATAGCCTGGATTTTTTTTCAAAAAACCTGGCTAAAAAGTAACATGTTGGATAGTGATATGTGGTGGGCACCCCTTGATTATGAAGCTGTGAAAGTTTGGTGGTCCTAGGTGGTACAGTAACAAAGAAATGGACTCAAACACGAAAACTTTACATTGATTGTGGACGCCGCCGCCCGCCCGCCCGCCGCCGCCGCCCGCCCGGCTTTCGCCAATCCAATAGCCTGGATTTTTTTTCAAAAAACCTGGCTAAAAAAGTAAACATGTTGGGTAGTTGATATGTGGTGGGCACGGACCCATTGATTATGAAGCTGTGAAAGTTTGGTGGTCCTAGGTGGTACAGTACCAATAAATGGACTTAAACACGATAACTAAACATCGAAAACGCTTAAAACATTAACATTAAAAAGAAAATGGTTAAAATAAACTAAGTCGATTGTGCGGAAAAAATGGGTCAAGTAAAATAAAGTAACATGTTGGATAGTGATATGTAGTGAGCACCCCTTGATTTAATGAAGCTGTGAAAGTTTGGTGGTCCTAGGTGGAACAGTACCAAGATAAATGGACTTAAACACGAAAACTTAACATTGAAAACGCGAAAACCTTAACATTGAAAATGGCTAAGTCGATTGCGCAGAAAAAATGGGGTCGAAGTTAAAGAAAAAAAAAGTAACACTGATTGGATAGGATGATGAAGGTGGGGGCACCCCTTGATTATGAAGCTGTGAAAGTTTGGTTGGGTCCTAGGATGGTACAGTAACAAAGAAATGGACTCAAACACGAAAACTTAACATTGATTGTGGACGCCGCCCGCCCGCCCGCCGCCGCCCGCCCACCCCGCCCGGCTTTCGCCAATCCAATAGCCTGGATTTTTAAAAAAAAAACCTGGCTAATAAAACTATATTGGCAGCACACTAGAATCGTCTACTAAAACTAAATATTGTTTGGTAGCAGATGTTAATCCTCTCAATTTCCGTGAAATATGTGGTGTGTTTTAAGTATTAGTTTTTGAATGGATGCGATTCAACAGATCGGTGTCACGGTTTCAAACAGAAATTCGAAACACGAATATTTGTGTTGTTGGTATCGGGTTCCATATGGTGGATGGGAAATGCGATCGATTACAACACGAAAATCTTGGAAGAAAATGTCAATTGTCACGTAGGCCGTTTACCATTTCCCGCCGTTATGTCGGCTGTTATTTTAAATATGTATGGTCGCTCAATTTCCGTCGATTACATAAATTATGTTTCCTCGTCGTGAAGGATGACCTGTAAGCTGGCAGTGTGACGCGCCATCGGCGGGTCATGGGGGCGGGGGCGGGGGTGCAGGGGAGGGGAGGGGAGGGGACCAATCGCCAGTAATTCGGCCATAAATGCTCTCCTCGCTGTCGGTATTACCTGAAAACTGGCACGGTGATGCGCCGTGGGTTAACAAGGGGGAACGCGGTGTGCGGCAGATTCAGTCTTAGAAATGTTCCCACGGTGGAGATTTTGCCTCTCCATCGGTACGAATGGGATTTCCACCCGACACGGTGGGAGGAAGTTTTTACGTCCACTCTCCATCTGATCATGGGGTCAGGTGGACGAAGGCAAAAATCGCGCTGAGAAGTACTGTATGCAGTGGCGGATCCAGGATTTCAACAAGGGGGGGGGGTGGGGGGGGCGGGGGGTGGGGGTGGGGGGCCACATGGAACTTGAACGAGGTATGCTCCTTCGTCGACTGAGTGGTGCGAGGGAGTTGGCTAGGGGGTCCGGGGGCATGCTACCCTGGAAAATGTTTGAATTTAGGAAGCCATTTCCTGCATTCTACGCTCAATATTTTGTAAAAAAAAAGAAAAAAAAAGAAAAAACAATCTGAATTTCTGAAGGGGCCCCCCTGAATCCGCCACTGGTATGTACATGTGATGCTGCAGTGTTCTGCCGAAACGCGTCCTTGCATATGTAACAATTTGTCAAAAAGATCGTGAACGACGCATGAAAATGCGGGCGCGCCGAAAGTGTTTGTCTTATTCGTCGGTGGCGAAATGGAAGCGAACAACAACGCTTGGTACGAATTGCAGCTTCCGGACGTAATTATCTATCGGCAGTTTTCACTGGACGCTACTTTGGAAGTGTAATTTTGTTGGCCAATCGACATGAGCGTTTTACAATGCATGATGCATTGTGAATAACACGAAATAGAAGCTGTGAGGCAGCGAAAATCTAATTTTCTAATCGACGCGAACACCCACAGCATTGAATTCATTATATGAGTGCACACCCCCCCAACAGAATCAAGTAAATTGAATACCCCCCTACCAACAAGAACAATATAGCTTCCGACCCCACAACCAACCGCAATTAATTTTGTCGGACACCCCCCACCCACAGGTCAAAAATAAAAGTGCGGTCCGACCCCTCCAGAGAATTTTTCCTGGAATAGCCCTAAGCATGTTTAGCAATTTTGGTAAAATCGGTTCCCGTTACAAATGATACATAAATAGAAAGGACAGTGCTGCGTTATCGGACCAACCTCGGCGGGTGATAGACAACTGGTAGCCAGGAAGTCTGACGCGAGACGGAACCTTCCAGAGCATTCCGTCTTCAGCAGTGATTTCAGTATGTGGAAGTCATCGCCAGTGACAACATCATCGTAGCCAATACACAGCACCTGCACAACAGAAACACAATTCATCTTCTATAACTTGATTTCTCTATGGGAATTTAACATGGGGGAAAAAGAGGTAGAGGAGTGTGGGAGGAGTTAAAAAAACAAAAAAATTTGGAAATTGACTTCCAAACTTGACTAGATAGCTTGGATATGATTTAACTAAGAAAACAAAAGTTAAATTTTAAAAATCGGTCCAGTATTTCTGAAATTCTAAAAAATTTCCCCAATAGACATCTTCACTCCGTGCTCCGTGAAGATGTCTATGGGGATTTAACAAGGGGAAATTGTTTTTTCGCAATAAAATCAATATTTGACAAAATTTCACGAAATAAAAAGAAGGCTCATTCTTAAATTTTCCTTTAATTTAATATTATCGAAAACAATATTGTTTTTGAATTGTTTATATGGCTGTAAAATTTGGGCAGCTTTCATGAAACAGACAGTAGTCATAGCAGTGTGAGTAATCAATACTTACACAATACATTTTTTGCTGGAAATAAAAGACAGTCTTGTGAAAAATAGACAATATCCATTGATTGATAGTTATGAACCAATGCAGAATTAAACCGTGTAAAAATGTAGCTGTTATTTTACATTCTCTTAAGCCTTTTTTTTTTTCAAAGTCAACTACTGTCTGAATCACGAAACCTTCCCAAATTATACGGCTATATAAGCAATGCAAAAACAATATCTTTTTCAATAATATTAAATTTTATCAACATTTAAGAATGTGCCTTTTTTTATTTCGTGAAATTTGGTCCGATATTGATTTTATTGCGAAAAAACAATTTCCCCATGTTAAATCCCCAAAGATCTTGATGATGATGATGTGAACAGGTCAAAAGCGACAGGTGTGTGGACCAGTCCACTAACAGTGGCAATCTTGTACGCGGTGTTGTCATGGCGATATTTGTCAAAAGCGACAGTATTAGGTACCAGTCTACTTACGGAGGCAATCTTGTACGCAGTGATGACGCGGCGACAGGTGTGCGAGCCTTCGTCACAGTGACGCAGTAGACACTCCATGGCCGTGATTTTCTCCTCACTCTCCTCCGACAGGATATCTAGCTCCGGCTGGATGTTGCTCAGGCTGATGCTGGCAAACAGTTTGGAATTCAACCATTACATACTGGGACTACACAATTTTTCATACAAAAAATAAAATAATTCTGTTATTTATGCACGGAAGTATATGTTGTTACCACTCATATGAACCGTCTCGCCGAGACGGTTCAGATGAGTGGTCGCAACATATACTTTTGAATAGAAAAAAATGAAAAACGGAAATAATAATAAATATAATAATAATAGAAAATGTGTTCAAAGACCATGGCCGTGATTTTATCCTCACTCTCATACGACAGAATATCAAGCTCTGACTGGATGTTGCTCAGGCAATTGGTTGATGATTGCTTGATTGGTTGATGATTGGTTGATGGTTGGTTAATTGATTTATGATTGATGAGTGTTTCATTTACAATTGCTCAATTGATTGTTGATTGCTTGATTATTGATTGATGATTCATTGATTGACTGATTGATTGATTGATTTTCACATCAATTAAACATCGAGGTCATTTACAGATAGTGAGTGTCCTACCTTGTAGATTTTTAATATCGAGTAAAATTGGGTATGATTTAAAGAGGCTTTTCTCGTTCAAACCACAAAGTGCCTGTGGCCTATATACGCACCACTGGAGTTGCGCAGCAAGGCAACGGGTGCGGCTATAGACAGACGGTGTATATCCCCGGGGTGGCTCCTTAACAGGTGCAGCATTTCTGGCTTCATGTTCTCCAGGTTTAATGTCCCCAGGCTCAGTCGGATACAGGTCTGATAAAAACACATTGATAATACGGGTAATGTTGGTCATAATCTTAGCAATCAGTGTAGTCCCTGATCAGCCTGTGCATCCACACAGTCTGTTCCATATTCTCCAGGTTTAATGACCCGAGGCTCAGTCAGATTCTGGAAGTCGGACTTTGTCCATTTCGTGCACCTGCACGTTATAATTATCTCCCCTGTCGAGGAGCGCAGTGGGAAATCTGACCCGTTTCCTATATAATTTAATAATTTTTGAATGCTTCAAACAACTAAATTCCGATCACTAAATCAAATTTAAATACTGATTTATAATGTTACATGGTCATTCAAAAATATCCTTATCACCATTTAGTATTTTCATAGTTCTAAATATGAAATATTCTGGCAAAAAAATGATGTATTTTAGAGCAAAATGTATCGACTTACCCCCAAACACATCGGATCACGTGACTAGTCAGTAGTGATATTCCAGAATACAGGCATGATATACACATAGATAATACAGATATTATTGCTCATAATCTTAGCAACCAGTGTAGTCCCTGATCAGCCTGCACATCCACAGTCTGATCAGTAGCCTATTTCATCAACAAGGAAAAGAATACTTATCTAGCAAAGTATACTTTGAGGGAGAAATTTTCAATCTAAGGATAAATTTATTAATTTTTATTATACTGAATTTATTACATTATCACAGCCATTTTGGCTGTGATAATGTAATAAATTCAGCATAATAATTCTGCATACTTTTAATCATCAAATATATGCAGTTGTTAGTTCTATATGACATACATGTAATGCATTTCAGGAAAAATAAATGATTACTCCCGCATAGTATACTTTGCTAGATAAGTATACATGTACTTTGCAATTTTGATGAAATTGGCTACAGGGCCTGCACTGTCATTCAGTTAAGGTGTAGCATGTCTTGTGCCAGGCTTTTAAGGTGCAATGTCCCCCGTCTCAGTTGGATACAATTATAAGTTTGATATACACACTTATAATATTAAAATATAATAATTGATAATACTATCCTGTTAATGCAATTATTAATGGGTGTCCACTCAAGAAATGTGACCTGGGTTTGATCATTGACCAGGACAGTATGTTAGATGGCATGGTAGTCTTCACGGGCCCCGTTTCACTAAACTTTGTACGACTAAAATGTTCGTAAGTGCAAATTTAGGATTGTCTGGAAATTTCAATTAATGGATTTACATTTATTGAGCATAGGCTGCATATGCAGCCTATGCTCAATAAATGTAAATCCAATAATTGCTTACAAGAAAACATTGTTAATGTGAAATTTACGGACTATCATAATTTTGCACCTACAAACATTTTAGTCGTACAAAGTTTAGTGAAACGGGCCCCCTGAATGGATACATGGGTTTTCTCTGGATACTCCGATTTCCTCCCACATTAAGGACCTCCATTCTGCCACAGAAATAATTTGCATCAGTCCATTTGTGCTTGTTTGTAATTGTTCTGAAATGTGGCTGTAACTGGAGAAATGGGGCTTATAGGGTGTGTGACCAGTGTAGCTCCTGATCAAATAACACACTCCTGTAGCCTGATATATGTTGCTTTTTAGAAGCATGACAGGAACATTTATTTCATTAATGGAATGGCAGACAGTGTAGATCCTGATCAGACTGTGCTAATGCACAGGCTGAACTGGATCTACATTGGTTGCCAAACCCATAAGCCCCATTTCTCCAGTCACAGCCACAAATAAATAACGTTTCAATTTTGCTAAAAAAGATATTGTTAATAATCATTTAATCTTAGCAAGAAGTGAAATCCCAGATTATTTGTACAAATTTTTCTTCAAAAATGTCAAAATAATAATGGCTTATATTTTTAATATTTGAGGCAAAAATGTTTGGCCAGATATAAATGCTTCGATGAATATTTATGTATCATCACCAATCATGAATGATGTCCAAATAAAAGACGCCATACCAAGATAATTGCGAGATCCTTTGAGTACATCGAGAACTCGGCGGCGACTCGGCAAGCCTCGCATATTCTGCCCTTCTTCAGCAGCTCACCACTAACTCCTGTAGGGCGGCCACTTCCTGAAGTAAAACATGAGTATCCCGAGTCTGAAAGTATGGGCAGTCTGTTTGGTTGATTGACTGGTGTTTTACATCCATTCACAGAGCTTTAGATAAACTGATTGCATATTTTATTTTAGCAAATGGGTTACACCGCTATCTTAATTTTTTGTCGTTTGCTGTTTATTTTCTATTTTATATTTTTTATCATCAAAAACATGCTTCGACAGCACTTAGAATAATTTACAACATGCTTTGACAGCACTTCAGAATCATTTCCAATGGAAATGATTCTGAAGTGCTGTCAAACCATGTTTTTATTGAGAAATAAGGCAAGATATAAAAGCAACAGAGACGACAATTGTTGTGTGTAGCGGTCTAAGGGTTAATCAATTAAATGCATCAATACTCACCTTATCTGCAGCTCTGCATGTCATAGACATAATGGGGACAGTCAAAAACAGAGGACATATTCACTTAAGAGGCTTTCTGCAAGTGGGTTCACCAAATACATTAGATCTCTATCAGGCTTATGTATCACAGAGGACCAGGAGCTACTCTTGTCAAAATCTCAATCACTAACTCCCATATCTGTTGTACATGTTGTAGTTTAACCCATTTCAGTCAAAGGATAAGATAATTTTTGTTGATATTTTGTTTATTTCTCGATGAAGGTATACGTTGAGACGGTTCAAATGAGTGGTAACAACATATAATTGCAGCACAAAAATATTTACACAATTCCCTAACATTTGATTGGTCCGTAGCAAGTCTCTGTCCAAAATTTATATCCCAGTAAACTCCCAAGCCGAACTACTTTCCGTAACCGTGAGGTGCAGTTAAAATAATTCTTCAGAAAACGGAAAATAAACACATTTTCTTGATGAATTTATTTCAAATGCTGGAATTATAAGGAATGAATGGCCTTTTTGTGGAATTTATCGGGGATATAAACTTGGAAAAGTCGCGGGAATACTGGACGAAGGCCGGAAGGCCTTCGTCCAGTATTCCCGCGACTTTTCCAAGTTTATACCCCGATAAATTCCACAAAGAGGCCATTCATTCCTATAATACTTTCAAGGTAAATAAAGAAAACAGGAATTACTTTCTCTCAAATAGTTCATACTAGTACAATTTTATCCCGTCTGTAATAGGTTTAACTTATCATTAACCCCACAATTTGTTGTAGTAGGTTAAAGGTACATTCGCATTCAGTAGGCACAAAATGTTCTTTATATCAGAGACATCATCTGAGACATTTTCTGGCACAATAAACATTCATTCACCATTACCCCACGTATTAATTGGCATTATTATACATTTTATATCAGACGTAAATTTACGAACTGATATCAGGGGCGATAACCGTGTTTCATTAAAATGTTAACAGACATTACTATTTATTCTCTGTATTTATGTTTTGATGTCCAATGATGGTACTTTATAATCTGTCGAAAATATTATTTTTTTCAGGTGACACATTTAATTACCTTAGTATAAATAATTAAAAAATATGATGCCTCATTTGCATACGAAAATAGCCTGATACCACCTCGAGTCACAATCAGTTAAATAAATATTACTAAATGATTATATCTGTATAGCGGGCACACGTAATTGTTAGAACTGGTGGAATAGTGACACAATTATAATACACTTATATAATTCCTATAAAGAACATTTTGTGCCTACTGAGTGGACATGTACCTTTAACTCACCTTGTCAGACAAGAATTTAGGTTTGTCGCTGCTATGTGGCATTTTCCCGATACACAGCAGTTCTTTCTTTGCCAGAGGTGCTTGTGTGTCATTGGCGGCATCCAGGTCGGCAAAAACATCTTCTTCCTGCGTGACTCCAGCCTGGGATTGCTAAAATATAATTGCAATCCGTTTATTTAACCAAGGAAGCTGATTATCGAGAAATAATGCACGAGTGATTGAGTCCTTACGCGAAACAAACGAGTGAGCGTAGCGATCCATTTACAAGGGCGTTATTTGAAGATAATGAGCTCACCTGGTTAAATAAATGTTTTCTTACATTCACACACGATATTTTATAAAAAAACAAAGCTGATCAAGCGTAAATATGGCCAAGAGGTTCGCAAATTAATTGCTGGAGGGTCGTAGTGAAGGCAACCGTCTCGCGATCAGGGGGGTGTGTCCCAGAACAGCATTTGATTGGCCGAAGGAAACACGTCATTTCTCCATTTCTGGTAAGCATGAGAGTGGTGTAAACTACTGCTGCCGAGTGGTGTAATTCACCGTTATATTTCTGTAAACTACTGGCTGAAATGTAAAGAAAATATGAGACACGCCATGTCATTTTGTACCTTAAACATACCGGTATACATCTCATGAAAAATATTTACGAAAGTTTCCGTAAATGACGTTGAAGTTGACACAATTTTCATAGCAAATGCGGAAACTTTTGTCATCTTTCGACATCATTTACAGCAAATATCACAGTATCGGTCTTAAAAATATATTTCATGAAAAATCGCAAATATTCTTAAGTACAAAATTAAATGGCGTATCTCATATAATATACGTGGCTGTTTTCGAGAATTCATCAAAAACATGCTTTGACAGCACTTTAATTTACAACATGCTTTGACAGCACTTTAGAATCATTTTCATTTGAAATGATTCTCAAGTGCTGTCAAACCATGCTTTTTATTGAGAAATAAGGCAAGATATAAAAGCAACAGCAGACGACAATTGTTGTGTGTAGCGGTCTAAGGCTTAACAAATCCCAAGGCAACCAGTTGCTAAGCTCTACAATTTTGGATAACAATCTACAGGTAATTCTCGTTATTTCGAAGCTGAGCAAAATATATCGACATATCCGAAGTTCGAGATAAAAATTTGCCAAATTTAGCTTGAACAAATCCGAACAGAATTGCTTCAAAAATACCGACTTTACTTTACGTCCGGGTTTTCATAAATTGCGCACTTTCTTTTAACAAAACGCGCATGCGTTGTTACTAAATATGTCACATATGCATGATAATAGCTACATCTAAATGTCAACGCTCGCCGTTTCTTCTGCCGATGTTATTATTCAATCGCAAAATACAAGACCGCATTTCCGGCCCAAACCACGTCTAACCTAGACTTGTCGGCCACAAACAAATTCGGCCCAAGTCAAATCAAATCGGTGTTAAGAAATGTGAAGTTCAATTGACTTGATTGCCACGCTGTTTATTTCATCTTCATGTTAAAGTGATCCGATGTCACATTGATTAATTGGTTAATTATGGTTTCAGGGAATTCCTTTAACATGTGTGCAACTTATAACACATTTTAGCGGCAGCATTTTTTATTTCTATAGACGTGTGAAAACTTACCTGAGAAAATCTCTCTGAATCAGACTTTGAGGTGCCAGGCGCTTATATTTCACATCAAGAAACAGCATACAGGTATGAAGGAAACATGCTATCGGGACTCTATTTCCACCTCGACACAACCAAAATATCGACGTTTCCGATATCGATTTATCAGGAGTAAAATACATGATCTATATAGGGATTTCGGCCGGGACCTCGGACGTATATCGAGATAAGTAGGAACATCAAGGTAACTGATATCGAGATAAAGAGAATCAGCTGTATATTGTTAGAAAGATGACACATGTTTCATTGGTGGAATGGCAAACAATGCAGATCCTGTCAGCCTTGAAACATACATAAAAGTTCATGACATACCTGACTATTACTAGGATTAAACGGTATGTCAAAGTCCGTAGTAAAGTGCTTGTAGGTCCAGATGGACTCATAAATGAGACACGCCATGTGATTTTCTACCTCCGAACGTCTGCGTAATTTCATTAAATAAAATTACAATATTTTTCATAAATAAAGTCAAAAGTTTACAAAATTTTCAGAGTACATGCGCATGTACTTTGAAAATTTTGTCAACTTCTGAGTCCATTGACGGAAAATATAGTAAATTTTATAAATGTATTTCATGAAATTACGTAGATGTCCGAAGGTACAATATCACATGTGTCTCAAATGTCAATTTTGTCAGCTGGGAGCAGACACGTTACATAGTCCCAGTTGTGTATTACCTCCTTCAGTTTAACCCTGTCCCTCATCCTGCACAGCCACATCTTCCTGTAGACATCAGGGGAGATCACCTGGTCTGTGCTGGCCTTGTTGGAGTTGTCTTCCCTGACACACTGCAGACACAGGCTGTACAGGTAGGCTTTTTGATGCATGTCTGCGCTCTTGTCCACTTCTCGCTGTGGGGGTCATTGATTGATAGAATTATATTTAACCCTTTTACCCTTACCATATTTATTCTAATAGTTAGCCCCCTCTCTAACAGTAGACCCCCTCCCATATGTGCATTTTAAATATGTTATTTTCACATACAAAAGCCATATGCTTTTGTATGTACAAAAGCCATATGCTTTTGTATGTGAAAATAACATATTTAAAATGCACATATGGGAGGGGGTCTACTGTTATTTTCACATACAAAAGCATATGGCTTTTGTATGTGAAAATTACATATTTTGATCCTACTTACCATGTTTTGATTCTCACGGATTGCATAGCCCTGGGGCATTTATTAGAATAAATAAGGTAAGTAAATGGCATAGACTATTGTATGCTAATGTTCAGACTGTTCCATTATGCAGAAAAGGGTGTCATTTTGCAACATCGATTTATGGAATTATATATGTGACTGTAACGGGAGAAATGGGGCTTATGAGATTTCTGATCAGTGTAGCTCCTGATCAAATAGCTTGATAACGGGAGTTTAGATGGCGAACAGTGCAGATCCTGATCAAACTGTGCGGGTGCACAGCCAGATCTGGATCTACACTGGTAGCAAAACACATTAACCCCATTTCTCCAGTTACAGCCATATTTAACCCTTTTGTGTCAAGGTTTAGACCATTATGTAGAAAAAGGTGTCCTTTTGGAGCAAGAGTGTCGAAGGTCACAATATACGACCATCGAGGCATGGCCAGTCAACAAGGGGAGATAACTCATTTAAAATCAATAGGGTTCATTGTCTTGCCGTGATAAACATGTGCACCGACTTTGCTGCATATTTCTTGGGGCTTGATTTGATTTGATATAATGGTGTTTAACTCTTTGCGTGCTAGCGGCGAAAATATCCGCCAAACGAATAGGAGTATATGTTTTATTTCTCTCTGTAAATATGTCTTGAAATTTCATTAGAATTGAGTCCTCAGGACTCAATTCTAATGAAATTCCAAGACATATTCATGATATTTACGTGGAGAAATACAAGAAAATATGATGAATTCTTGTCCGCTAGTTTTGAACTATTTATAGCCCACAAGTTTCCCAGCATGCAAAGAGTTAACATTTTAGGTATTTTATTTATGGGGCTGGCTGGAATTGTTAAACAGGGAGTAACATGCCTAGAAAATGTACCTGTGAGGTTATCTGGCCTTGACGGCTGAAGAAAGAAGCAAAAAACAAGACATACAGTAAATGTTACATAATAGAAATGATTACCTCAAAATATGCCGCTATTTTGGACGCGGCAATGTGATGCTGCTTCAAGCTATCGGCACACTCACGGTAGAATTTGAATCTTGCTTGTGTAGACTGCCAGATCTCGGTGCTCGATATTCGCGTCTTCTTGTAGTTCAGCTGGTGTACACATAGAACATGTAGAATGTGAAAGAGAATGGGTTTAATTTCCCAGCAACAGCTAAGGTCATATGTGTACTGAAGGCAGATGCAAGCCTGACCCCAGTTGGACTGATATTGTCTACTGTCTGTTTCACGAAAGCTGCCCAAATTTTACAGCCATATAAACAATTAAAAAACAATATTATTTTCGAAAGTATTAAATGAAAGGAAAATTTAAGAATGAGCCTTCTTTTTATTTCGTGAAATTTGGTCAAATATTGATTTTATTACGAAAATTTGATTTCTCTATGGGAATTTAACATGGGGGAAAAAGAGGTAAGGGAGTGTGGGAGGAGTCAAAATACGAACAAATTTGGAAATTGACTCCGAAACCTGACTAGATAGCTTGGATATGATCTAACTAAGAAAACAAAAGTTAAATTTTAAAAATCCGTCCAGTATTTCTAAAATTCAAAAAAAATTCCCCATGTTAAATCCCCATAGACATCTTCACTCCGTGAAAATGTCTATGGGGATTTAACATGGGGAAATTGTTTTTTCGCAATAAAATCAATATTTGACCAAATTTCACGAAATAAAAAGAAGGCTCATTCTTAATTTTTTCTTTAATTTAATATTATCAGAGATATATATAGGCTATTTATATCTCTGATATTATCAAAAGAAATCTTGTTTTTGAATTGTTTATATAGCCGTAAAATTTGGGCAGCTTTCGTGAAACAGACAGTAATGGGTTTTGCGACCAGTACGGTGTGACCAATGTCACCCGGAATAGATCTGTGTGCATATAAATTATCTCACACACATTTGTGGCTGTGACTGGAGAAATGTGGCTTATATGGGTTTTACGAACAGCAAAGATCCAGATCAGTCTGTGCATCTACACAGTCTGATCAGGATTTGCACAGTTCGCCATTCCATCAATGAAAAACCTGTCATGCCTCTAACGATCAATATAGAACATTATCAGGCTACATGAGTGCGCTATATGATCAATGTTTGTAAGTGCAAACTTATGATAGTCTGTAAATTTCACATTAACAATGTTTTCTTGTAAACAATTATTGGATTTACATTTATTGAGCATAGGCTGCATATGCAGCCTATGCTCAATAAATGTAAATCCATCAATTGAAATTTACAGACGATCCTAAATTTACACTGACGAACATTTTAGTCATACAGAGTTTAGTGAAACGCACCCCTGAAATCCCATAAGCTCCATTTCTCCAGCCACAGCCACATTTGTTAACAAGAATGCCGTAAGTCATGATATACGCTCGTCGAGGGATTGATTGACAGAAAGCTGTCGAAGGAGTTGATTACACATTCTGTATACACTATACAGAACTGTATGCGGAATTCTTAGGTACAAAATCACATGAATTGCCTTAAATATTGCTGTAATATAGGGTTAAATGTATTGTAATTTTTAAATTTGTGGCGTATATCAGAAAATGATAGGTCGGAGCCATTAAACATGTTTTCCGACCTATCATTTTCTGATATACGCCACAAATTTCAAAATTACAATGCATTTAACCTATTTCTAATGCACTTCTTTACTGTTTTGCAAACTTTATCGAGTCTAGTTGGAAAATCGTACCGGATTGCAAGCTGGTTGAGCAGGTCATACCGGACAGATCACACAAACAATTACAAGATATTAGCAATTTTTGCATGAATGTTTATACATTTATATTATTTTTCAATAATAAAAGCAATAATTTACTACTTTCCGCTTTTAATGTCCCTCCGGCGCGATCTCTTAGCAACAATATTTTGATGGCCGCTGCCTGTCAAACTTCCTGATGTTGATAAATATTGTGATAAGTTGTCTATTCATACCATTTGAGATGCAAGATTATACAGGATACATACTTTCTGTTTTGTGTGAATGATCTATTACTGCCAAAACATATGAAACGTGATCAACGGTGAGATATTTGCAATAATTTTTCGCTGGGCACTTCGACTTCGGACCATGCAACTTTCAGACCAGGTCACCAGGATGGTTCGGACCAGGATGTTTGAGATGCAAGCCAGCTGTGTCTTTCGACAATAATACCAGAATACCACTTGGGACATTTTATGTGAGTTTTCCCACGTTTTTTGGTCATTTGCTGGACCTCAAACTTAGTATTGGCGTAGGAATATATTCATCGTACGTGGGTGAAGTGCCCGAGGATGTATATTACAGTAATTTGTGACCGTCCATCAACAATGATATACCTGTAATGTATAACCATCAGCCAATCAGATTGCGTGACATTTATAGAGTGCATTAGAAGGTCCCATATATGTAATCTCATTCTTATCCAATGTATGAAACACTTTCCTGTCATGTAAAGAAGTGTTACAACAGGAAACATGACAAAATCTAGATTTCTCATTTCTTTATATATGTATTCTTATAGTAAACATGTCTATCACAGTTCATAGGTCATACCATTCGGAAGATACACCATTTTATTGATGGAAAATTGTAAATACATGTATTGTCTTTATTTCTCATCAGAAGTATATATTATGACCACCATTTGAACCGTCTCATTGAGACGGTTCAAATGCGTGGTCACAACATATACTTCCATTGAGAAATAAGAAATATTAGTGAGAAAATATTGAAAAATGTTATACACCTAAAAGTGTCTTCTGAATGTTGATCGAGATGGTTCAAATGAGTGGTCATAAAATATACTGCACATACAGTCTATGCTCGTTACCTCAAACTGTCTTATATAATAACTTTCATTAACTCAACATATTTCTGCAGTCACCTGGGCTTTGAGTAAACAAGTATTTGAGTAAACGAGTACATTGAGAAATAAGAAAGAAATTTCGGAAAGAAAATATTTCAATTGCAACTAGTACCTATTATATTATCATACTTCCTTACCTGGGCTATAGTTATCTGATCAGACATGACGCCTGAGATCTGGGCAAACTTTCTAGCATCATCAAACGCCTGTCTGTCCATGAGCTGTCGGACAATGGTCTGACACTCGGTCTCGTAGCGATCCGACGTCCGTGACAGGATGGCGGAAAAATTGACGAGCCGGATTTCTCCCGCCGCAATTATCTCCATCATCTGTAGCTGCTTACGGAAGTCCGTGTCTGGGAGTATGGAATGATGGATGGATGGATACAGTTCATACAGTGTGAGAGACCGGATATAAGCATTTGCTTATATAAACTTTTCAGTTTCTTAGGCCCTTTTCGTAGTGTTTTCCCTTAATTGATATGATCATATTTTCATTCACAAGTACATGTACATGCAATCAAATACAATCGATGTTCCCGGTATTTAGCCGGTACCCATTTACAGCTGGGTGGACTGAAGCAGTATGGATAAAATGTCTTGCTCAAGGACACAACGCAGGCTGAGGCTCGAACCCACGACCGTAAGATCAGCAGTCCGATGCCTCAGACTGCTTGACCACGTGCTCCACAAATGGATGGATGGATTAATTGATGGATCAACTTAATTACATGTCCTATATACATATGTATATAATTATGTGGCTATGACTGGAGAAATGGGGCATATGGGTTTTGTGACAAGTGTAGATCCGGATCAGCCTGTGCATCCACAATCTGATCAGGACCTGCACTGTTCGCCATTCCATCATTGAATTTGATTTATTGGTGTTTAACAACATGCGTCTAACAAGCAGTATAGATCATCATCGGGAGTGTGCTATTTGATCAGGAACTACACTGGTCACAAGTACCATTAGCCCCATTTCTCCAGTCACGGCCACAAATTTATGTAGATAACACATTTTACATTGACAAAATAGTTTATCCCAATACTAAAATAGATAAATTTGTATACCGTAAGCACCCTATATATTTGGACACAATTTGCTTCGGGAAACCCCTATTAAATAGGGGTTTCCCAATGCAAATTGTATCCAAATACATTGTTATTGTGATTAAAACAGTACTGTCATACTAACCCAAACATTGGCACGATCTATGTTATGGGGAAACCATATAGTTTTATGTGTTTCCCAAAATGAATCGTGTCCGAATAGTAATCATTGCCAAATGAATACAGTTTAATTTTAATTTGGAGTGGGCGCGCTTTCAACACTTGCATCCATTGCTGTTGTTGTTGTAACCATGTGATCATGCACCTTGAAAGCTAACTCACCTTCCTTAGTGAATGTGAGCGTAATACTTTCACTGTCGAGAATTTTCAGTAGCTGTGTTACTTCATACACACTCGGAGTGGACATCAACATGTACTGTATAATGCGGTATGTCGTCCTCTCCAGCCAATCAGAATCCCCAATTTGGTCACGTGACTTGCCAATCTTCTCATGGCGAAACTGCAAAGTTGGATTAGGCATAACAGTGCTCCAAATAAGCTGCGTATTTGCGTAAATACCCAATTAAAATTGCCAAAATCCCAATTGAAATCAGGAGTAGTGAGTATCAAAAAGCAATGAAAAATGTGTGGTATCTTTCACATGCTACAAAAAAAAATAAACATACCACAAATATAGCATATTTTCTTATTTTTCCATGAAAACACATCTTGGTATTTCATTAGAATTGTCTCCAAGGAGACAATTCTAATGAAATACCAAGATGTGTTTTCATTTATAAGCAAACTATTCAATGTGTGCGGTCTGCTGATGTGTAAACAGTAAACAGTAGTGTGATTCTATTTTACACAATTAAAATTTTGAAATACCCAATTGCTTCAGAAATGATGGAGCGACAATACTCAATTACTAATTCCTTATCTGGAGCCCTGGCATAACAGGACATGGCACACTATGTTTATCTTGCACACAACATAGCTACTGACAATCACAAAACTGTCCACCAACACTGTTGTCCTGATTAATCAAATTACTTGACTATCATTCTGAATAGGCTCTGAACATTACGTCAGCTGTTTATTTTCCATTTTTTCTTATCAGCGACATGCTTTGAAAATCATCTTTGGAATCATTACCAATGTAAATGATTATAATTGTGCTGTCAAACCATGTTTTTAAGAGAAAGAGGGCAAAATATAGAACAACAACAAATGACGATTCACGGTTCCCACATTCTAAGCACCATACTAGAAGCTGATGTTCCAATGTACTGTGCTTAACCAGAATCACCACGGCGTTGAACATAATCAGGGGCCCGTTTCACTAAACTTTATATCCAATAAATGTATATCCAATAATTGTTTACAAGAAAACATTGTCAATGTACAATTTACAGACTATCATAAATTTGCACTTACGACATTTTAGTCGTACAAAGTTTAGTGAAACGGGCCCCAGATTATGTTCAACGCCGTGGTGATTCTGGTTAAGCACAGTACATTGGAACATCAGCTTCTAGTATGGTGCTTAGAATGTGGGAACCGTGAATCACCATTTTTTGTTGTTCTATATTTTGAAGTTTAGTGAAGTGGACCCCGGGTAACTTGTTACCCACTAAACGCTCGACGGCAGCACACATTGACCCTGATATAATGTACACAACCACCGTCGTTAATTAATTCCCAGTGGTATACTAAGTACATTTTGAGGGAGAAATTTTCAATTTAAGGATACATATATTAATTTTTATTATACTGAATTTATTACATTATCACAGCCATTTTGGCTGTGATAATGTAATACATTCAGTATAATAATTATGCACACTTTTAATCATCAAATATATGCAGTCGTTAGTTCTATATGAAATAATACATTTCGGGAAAAGTAAATGATTACTCCGTCAAAGTATACTTATCTAGATTATGAGTATTTTGCCTGAATACCTATAAACCGATTCCTTGAACTGTGCTAGAAGCAGGCGACATTATGAGTATTTTGCCTGAATATCTACATCATACCTGGAAAACCGATTCCTTGAACTTTGCTAGAAGCAGACGATATTACGAGTATTTTGCCGGAACACCAACATCATACCTGGAAAACCGATTCCTTGAACTGTGCTAGAAGCAGACGATATTATGAATATTTTGCCTGAATACCAACATCATACCTGGAAAACCGATTCCTTGAACTTTACTAGAAGCAGACGATATTAGGAGTATTTTGCCTGAATACCAACATCATACCTGGAAAACCGATTCCTTGAACTGTGCTAGAAGCAGACGATATTATGAGTATTTTGCCTGAATACCAACATCATACGTGGAAAACCGATTCCTTGAACTGTGCTAGAAGCAGACGATATTATGAATATTTTGCCTGAATACCTAACCGATTCCTTGAACTTTACTAGCAGACAATATTATGAATATTTTGCCTGAATACGAACATCATACCTGGAAAACCGATTCCTTGAACTGAGCTAGAAGCAGACCAATATTAGGAGTAATAATTTTGCCGTGAACACCAACCCATCTAAACCTTACCTGGAAAACCGATTACCTTGAACTTTAATAGAAGCAGACAAATTATAGTATTTTGCCTGAATACCAACATCATACCTGAAAAACCGTTCCTTGAACTTTACAGAAGCAGACCGATATTAGAAGTATTTTGCCGGAATACCAACATCATACCTGGAAAACCGATTCCTTGAACTGTGCTAGAAGCAGACAATATTATGAGTATTTTGCCGGAACACCAACATCATACCTGGAAAACCGATTCCTTGAACTGTGCTAGAAGCAGACGATATTAGAAGTATTTTGCCGGAATACCAACATCATACCTGGAAAACTGATGAACTTTGCCAGAAGCAGACGATATTAGAAGTATTTTGCCGGAATACCAACATCATACCTGGAAAACCGATTCCTTGAACATTACTAGAAGCAGACGATATTATGAGTATTTTGCCGGAATACCAACATCATACCTGGAAAACCGATTCCTTGAACTTTACTAGAAGCAGACAATATTACGAGTATTTTGCCTGAATATCTACATCATACCTGGAAAACCGATTCCTTGAACTTTGCTAGAACCAGACGATATTAGGAGTATTTTGCCTGAATATCTACATCATACCTGGAAAACCGATTCCTTGAACTTTGCTAGAAGCAGACGATATTACGAGTATTTTGCCTGAATATCTACATCATACCTGGAAAACCGATTCCTTGAACTTTACTAGAAGCAGACGATATTATGAGTATTTTGCCGGAATACCAACATCATACCTGCAAAACCAATTCCTTGAACTTTACTAGAAGCAGACGATATTATGAGTATTTTGCCGGAATACCAACATCATACCTGCAAAACCAATTCCTTGAACTTTACTAGAAGCAGACGATATTATGAGTATTTTGTTTTTTGCCGGAATACCAACATCATACCTGGAAAACCGATTCCTTGAACTTTGCTAGAAGCAGACGATATTAGGAGTATTTTGCCTGAATAACTACATCATACCTGGAAAACCGATTCCTTGAACTTTACTAGAAGCAGACAATATATGAGTATTTTACCTGAATACCAACATCATACCTGGAAAACCGATTCTTTGAACTTTGCCAGAAGCAGACGACATTATCAGTATTCTGCCCAATTAAATACATCATACCCGGAACACAGAAACCTTGAACTATGCAGACGATATAAATATTTTCCCAGCATGGTACCTGGAAGACGGATTCCTTGAAGGAGGCCAGAAGCAGACGGCAGTTGTTGTAGTTTTTCTTCTCTGTGAACTCTGCGTAGAACCGGAGGAACGGCAACAATGGGGAATTCTGGGTAAATAAAAACAAATATGGCTGTGACTGGAGAAATGGGTCTTATGGATTTTGCGACCAGTGTAGATCCAGATCAGACTGTGCATCCGCACAGTCTGATCAGGATCTGCACTGTTCGCTAGTCCATCAATGAAATAGTGTTTCTAACCATCAATATAGATCATTATCAGGCTATAGGAGTGTGTTAGTTGATCAGGAGCTACACTGGCCACAAATTCCATAAGCCCCATTTCTCCAGTCACAGTCAAAACTGAGAAATTATTCTTGTGAAAAATAACTTGCTTTATTACTCAAAATATCATTTTTATTAGAACCATAGAATTGGAATATTATGGGAATTTTTAACCATTACACCGCTATCTTAATGTTTTTGTTGTCTGCTGTTTATTTTCTATTTTCCATTTTTATCATAAAATACCATGCTTTGACAGCACTTTTGAATAATTTACAACATGGTTTGACAGCACTTCAGAATCATTTCCATTGGAAATGATTCTGAAATGCTGTCAAACCATGTTTTTATTGAGAAATAAGGCAAGATGTAAAAGCAATAACAGATGAAAATTGTTGTATGTAGCGGTCTAAGGGTTAATGTAAATTCACTTTTTTTTCAGTTTATTTTTATATGTAAATTTTTACGTAACAATAAACAGACAGTAACTACCATCCAGTTTATTGTTTGTCCTGGTTTTTTGACCAATGAAAGCACAGCATTTCATCTCAATTAATCACATATTGTGATGCCTTCACCAGTATATGTTAAATCAATCATTAAGTTTTGCAATCCAGTTATATTTAGAAACAGATGTCCTGCCTTGTTGATGGAAGTTACTGGAACACAAACCATGTCACGAAGTGTACGTTTGATCGATTCGATGTAAAACTGCCAATCAAGTAATAGTATCGTAATTTGACAGCGCGTTTCTGGGTTGTGCTCCAAATACAGGGATGGGAACAGTTTCAAATGCAAATTCCTGAAAATGGCTAAACAAATATATTTCTGCACCCACAAATGCGTAATAAAAGTTTGCTTCTCATGTTGAAACATATTATTTTTCTGCAATTGTTAGTAACGTCAAATTCTGATTTCAGGATATGTCCGGAAGATTCCCACTCCTGCACATGTCACGTGATTGGGTCGGCCAAACAAAATAATTTATTAAAAATTAAATATGTGAATTATAACTATTAGTTAGAGAGGTTCGTCTGTGCATGATTATACTGATCTACACTAGTTCCCAGTCGTACTATCCTTCTGCCAATTTGGTAGTCTGTACAATTGCACGATGTCACTTTTTAAAACCAACCTGCTGAAAAATATCAAAGCCCATCACCAGAACTGAGGCCCACTTCCGTTTTATGTACAAATCCAAGATGGCGTCCAGCGTTGTCAGGGAGAACCGCCATATTGATTTCCCATGATGCTCCAAGAACTGGGCATGCTCAGTCGCATCCATCATGGCCACCAGCCAACCACACAGACAGGGCAGGGTTGTAGCATCCTGAAACACGAGGCAGTACAATAGACCCCGGGGATACTAGAATGGGTCAACGATATACAGAGCTTCAGCTAAGGTGCGTAATTTGGAGGTAAATTTCTCATTTCTCCATCAAAAATGGCAAGTTGGGAGTGCTTTAGAATCGTCTCAATGAGACGATTCTAAAGGACTCCCAACTTGTCATTTTTGATGAATAAATAACAAAATTTCACCCCAAGTTGGTCAAATTACGCACCTTAACTGGAGCTCTGGATATATGTAACCCACAAAGACGATGTCACAGTCTTGCCAGGGCCTAATATGTTAACCATTTATTGTATAAAATGGGCTTCCGCAGTGTAGTACCGGTAACAGTGTGTTAACCCATTAATTTTTGTTTGTTCGGGTTTAACGGCCTATCAACAGCTACGGTCATTTAAGGCCGGGTCAATGGGTTTAGTACTAAATCCCTTATATTATTACCTGTACAAATGGGGGGAAAATCCCAAAATCAGAACTGAATATTTACAATAAACTATATATTCAGCCCTGCAATCAGAATAATCCTGATCTGATGCCAGGTCTTCACCACACCAGAATCACTTGGCCCCCTCCCAAAAGCAGTAGGATTAGTAATAATGTTACTACTTTTATAATGGGCAATAACCCAATTAAACTCCCAGGTAACAAAAGAGACAAAGATAAATGTTAACCCATTAATAACCATTAAAGACGGGATACCATTATAGTAGTATGAAACTTTTTAGAGGAAACAAATCCTATTTTCTATATTTCATCTCGAAGGTATATGCTGTTACCACTCATTTGGACCGTAACAGTTCAAATGAGTGGTAACAAGGTGCATGCCCACTCAGTAGGCACAAAAGTTTCTTTATATAAATTAAATAAGTGTATAATTGCGTCACTATTCCACCAGTTCTAAAATTTATGAGTGCCCGCTATACAGATATAATCATTTAGTAATATTTATTTTACTGATAGTGCCTCGCGGTGGTATCAGCCTATTTTCATATACAAATGAGGCATAATATTTTTTAATTATTTATACTACAGTCTATGCTTGTTTACTCGAAGTCCGTCGGACTGTGATAAATAGTTTGAGTAAACAGAAGTTTGACGTAACAAAATCTGAACAGGACCTCAAAATATTGCCATACACGTTACGGGACGCAACTCCCAGACGACCTGTGACACACGGAGTTACACTTTTGCAACTACAATGTGTTTACTAGTGTTTGCCAATACACACATGTGTGTAGTCGAGTTGACATGGTGTGACAACTTTCGAAGTGATTTATTTATTTGTGAAATATTTCAGCAAATAAAATAACTTAACATTCTTGGCTGTGTATTTAAATCCATGTGAATAACGAGTCAAAACGGCCCTAGTCCAATACGGCCCCAGTTAGAAACGGCCCACGTTGGTCACAGTTTACACTCTATCCGACTCGGTAATATCCGCCTTCCGGAAAAAGTCAGCAATGTTCGATTGTTTGTTGTAAATTCGAGGAAATCACCTTTAACACTTATTCAAAGTTTGCTTTCATCCGGTAAATTGGCGCCGCAATTTCGCACTTCGAGCGCAAACTGACACTTTGACTTAACAAGAGTGAAATACCACACATTTCTGTTTTTGGGACATGACAATTAGTTCGAATTGGCGAAAATTTGACATAACAAAATTTGACGTAACCGTAGCCAGTTACATTGAAAATAATAGGATCTGAAACGGGACTTGGACACGAATTCGACGTAACGAGGGAATTCGACTTAACCGACTTTGAGTAAACGAATGTAGACTGTAATTAAATGTGTCACCTAAAAAATAATCTTTTTGACAGATTATAAAGTATGATAATTGCACATCAAAAAATAAAAACAGGTAATAAATAGTTATCTCTGTTAACATTTTAAGGAAACAGGGTTATCGCCCCTGATATCAGTGTGGAAATTTATGTCTGGTATAAAATGTATAATAATGCCAATCAGTACGTGGGGTAATGGTGAATGAATGTTTATTTTGCCAGAAAATGTCTCCGATGATGTTTCCGATATAAAGAACATGTTGTGCCTACTGAGTGGGCATATAACTTTAAACTAGGATGTTGTGAAATAAAATTTACCAGGCTCAGGTTGGAAATGACAAACATTCCTTGGCAAGCCTCAAAAGTCATACGTGGCCGTGACTGAAGAAATTGGGCTTATGAGTTTAGCGACCAGTGTAGATCCAAACTTTAACGAATCAACGTTGTGCGACGTCACGTGGGGATAATGTAATGTACTGGGATATAAACGCAGTATGTTGAATGGGTGTTTCCATTATGAATTTAAGGACAGTGTAAATATTAAGCAAGCCAAGGAATTCCTAAGCATTTCCTAGCCTGACAACCTGATACAAGACGACACCACAGGCACTTTGTGGTACGAACGACAAAAGCCTCTTTAAATGATACCCAGATATTTACTCAGATATTAAATATGACACTCGCCATATTTTCAACTATCGGAAGTGGTACTAGTGTATCTTGGGCCCGGTGTCATATGATATTTTCACCCGCCTATTTTTTCACCCGCGGGTGAAAATATCGCGCGATATTTTCACCGGCGGGTGAAAAAAATGCCATGAGATTCTCACCCCCCCTATGAGATTTTCACCCGCCCCCAATATTTTTGTCAAATGTTGTTGTTGCTGTGTTGCTTCTATCTTATGGTATGTGAGAGTCATATGACTATTTTATATATGGTGGTGACAAAATTGAAAGATGAGTTGAAGTGAAAATCTCATGTCCGCGGGTGAAGATATCATGGCCATGAGATTTTCACCCCCACCCCCCCCCCCCCCCTAATTGTCTTAAACAACATATCTATTGACATAGCACAACTTTCAATTGACTGAGTGTCCAGTAGTGGGGAATTGTACTCATTATATAAAGAATTAATAGTTGCACCTACCATTCACCTTAAAATTTGTCGCTTTTTATTTTTGATTTTTTCCTATGCTATGTCAATGGATATGTTGTTTAAGACAATTAGGGGGGGGGGTGAAAATCTCATGGCCATGTATTTTCACCCGCGGGTGAAGATATCATGGCCATGAGATTTTCACCCCCCCCCCCACCAACTCTCTTAAACAACATATCCATTGACATAGCACATTGATTTTTTCCTTGTATATCATGGAATATGACGTTGCTGTATTGCTTCTATCTCATGGTATGGGAGAGAAATATGACTATTTCAAATATGATGGTGGCAAATTTGAAAGAGTTGCTGGGGGGGGGGTGAAAATATCATAGCAATGATATTTTCACCCGCGGGTGAAGATATCATGGCCATGAGATTTTCACCCCCCCCCTAATTGTCTTAAACAACATATCCATTGACATAGCACAACATTCAATTGACTGAGTGTGCAGTAGTGGGGAATTGTACTCATTTATATATAAAGAATTAACAGTTGCACCTACCATTCATCTTAAAATTTGTCGCTTTTGATTTTTGATTTTTTCCTTGTATATCATGGAATATGACGTTGCTGTATTGCTTCTATCTCATGGTATGGGAGAGAAATATGACTATTTCAAATATGATGGTGGCACATTTGAAAGAGTTGCTGGGGAGGGGGGGGGGGTGAAAATATCATAGCAATGATATTTTCACCCGCGGGTGAAGATATCATGGCCATGAGATTTTCACCCCCCCCCTAATTGTCTTAAACAACATATACATTGACATAGCACAACTTTCAATTGACTGAGTGTGCACTAGTGGGGAATTGTACTCATTATATAATATATCTTCACCGCGGGTATGATGGCTATGAGATCTTAAACCCCCCATACCATGAGCTATACAGTAACAACATTAGCCATATTATACAATTATCGCCTTTTTGTGCAGTCGATACATAGTTTTATCGAACCAAAAAAGTGATATCATCCCTAAAGGCAATAGGATTAGCACTAATCCTACTACTTTTATAATGGGTATAACCTAATTTAACTTTCGCATACTAAAAGCCAAAGTTGTATATGAGGGACAAACCAGGGAAATCAGGATCCCAGTAAGTATGAATCCCAACGTTAAATTACCCTTTGCATACTCCCAACCAACCGCCCAAGAGTATGATAGAAATAGGTGGATAATAACAAACAATATAAGGACAAAAAGTGCAAAATTTATTTATTTTTTCTATGCAACACCAATATCAATATATATTACGAAATAAACTCTTTCTTATAACTAGAACAGCAGTCGCCCACTACAACATTGTATCCCCCTATTCTGGGATCTTGACACAAAACAAACAAATGGCAATAACTCCAATAGTATTGATGCGAGAATTGTCGTTCTTGTGAATGACATGCCTTTGCATCAATATCTATCCATGTGTGCAGCGGGTGAAAATATCATGGCCATGAGATTTTCACCCCACCACCCCTGCAACTCTTTCAATTTTGTCACCACCATATATAAAGGTCATATGACTCTCACAAACCATAAGATAGAAGCAACACAGCAACAACAACATTTGACATAAATATTGGAGGGCGGGTGAAAATCTCATAGGGGGGGTGAAAATCTCATGGCATTTTTTTCACCCGCGGGTGAAAATATCGCACGGGTGAAAATCTCATGTGACACCGGCTCTCTAATTCAGTAATTATAACGCGCTCGAAGGCCGGGACCAGCAGCTTCGCACTCGTTACACAGATTAGCTAGCCGGGTCCAAGGTATATAATCCACTTCCATTGGTTGAAAAGATGGTGATTGTCCTACATTATAGATATTTAATATCGGAGTAAAAATGGGCATGATTTAAAGAGATGTTTGTCATTCGTACCACAATGTGCCTGTGGACAAGACTAGCATCATATTCTTCACATCAAAAACATACGAAAATGGTAGAAATTCTGCAGCGAACCTCAGAATTCCTACACATTTCCTAGAGTCGCATGATAACCCAATATTTCTCCGCACACTAACCTTGAGACATGCACCAAGTTCGGCAAACAGAGGGTTTCTCAAAACCACCGAGTAGGCCAGTAGAGATTTCCAGGGACACTGTGACGATTGGGCGGCAAACACGACCCCAAACACATCCCCTGGTGACCCATCGAATGTCACCGGAATATCTGGCAGGGGTAGCATAGATGCATGTGATTATGAATTCAATTATTGTTTTCCAGTGTTTCCGGTTGTCATAAATTGGTGTTGCGTATTGTGGCAACAGTGTCTCATGTCACTACTTGCTTTGTTTTCGGGTGTCATAAATTGGTGTTGCGTATTGTGGCAACATTGTCTCATGTCACTACTTGCTTTGTTTTCCAGCATTTCCGGGATATAAATTGGTCTTGTGTATTGTCGCAAAATTGTCTCGTGTCACTAGTTGATTTGTTTTCAAGTGTTTCTGGGTGTCATGAATTAGTCTTGCGCATTGTTGCAATATTGTCTAATGTCACTAATTTATTATTTGTTTTCCAGTCTTTCCGGGTGTCATAAATTGGTGTTGCGTATTGTGGCAACATTGTCTCATGTCACTACTTGCTTTGTTTTCGGGTGTCATAAATTGGTGTTGTGTATTGTGGCAACATTGTCTCATGTCACTACTTGCTTTGTTTTCCAGCATTTCCGGGATATAAATTGGTCTTGTGTATTGTCACAAAATTGTCTCGTGTCACTAGTTGATTTGTTTTCAAGTGTTTTTTTGTGTCATGAATTAGTCTTGCGCATTGTCGCAATATTGTCTCATGTCACTAATTTATTATTTGTTTTCCAGTCTTTCCGGGTGTCATAAATTGGTATTATCACAATATTGTCTTGTGTCGCTAATTTATGCACCGGTGACCGGGTACAACTTATCTATTGGTACGATAGTCGTAATGACGGACCCTAAAACAACACATTTGACACATCGAATCAGTCAAAAGTGTTTGTATTACGGAATAGTGGGACGGTCATTATATCGAACCTTGCAGCCTACATGGCTGCAAGGATAAGTTTTAATGGGGCGGTCTCAGTAACGGGGTGGTAGTAAGGTATAACTTTACTGTATGTAAAAAATATAAGAGGTATCACATAGGAAATTAAACTGTGAAAACATTCCATTAACAAACATAGGGATATTGCATGGCAACATGTCTGCCGTTACTGTCACCTCTATAATGTAAAACCAGATGGCCGCGGCCCGCATGTCGAGCCCGCCAAGGCATTTGATTGTATTTTTAAAAACTTTAACGCAGATTTCGGACGGACGGATGCACACGGACGGACACATAGATGGACGCACGGACGGACAGACGCACAGACACCAGGACGTCATTGTGATCACTATGTCTCGCTTTCCGCAAGCGGGCTCGACAATGATGTTTATACCAGATGGCCGTGGCCTGCATGTCGAGCCCGCCGAGACAACTGGTGATCTCAGGATAAGATATATATAATGTAGCAACAGATACATTGAACGAGGATGGCCGCGGCCCGCATGTCGAGCCCGCCGAGGCATTTGATGGTCTCAGAGTGTATTTATTTGAAGTTTGATGCCCAATAAGCATACAAAGTTTCAAGCAAATCTAACTTCAGAGATAGTAGGTAT
This sequence comes from Conchocele bisecta, assembly GCA_029237695.1. NCBI lineage: Eukaryota > Metazoa > Mollusca > Bivalvia > Lucinida > Thyasiridae > Conchocele > Conchocele bisecta. Next base: position 66,430,388 of record CM055276.1, on the reverse strand, counting down.
GTGAAAACTTTAACGCAAATTTTGACAGAAACTTTAGCATGAGTGGGATACAGCATGAATATATGGATGATGACTAATAAGTATATGAAGTTTCAAGTCAATGTGACTTAGGACTGCAGAGACTGCAGAGATATAAGGTATTTAAAAACTTTAACGCAGATTTGGAACGCAAACTTCTACGTCATTTGACCTTGACCTTGGGCACAGGGGCCGCATGAGTGGAATACAGCATGAATATATGGATCATGACTAATAAGCATATGAAGTTTCAAGTCAATGTGACTTAGGACTGCAGAGATATAAGGTATTTAAAAACTTTAACGCAGATTTCAGACGGACGGACGGCAAGACGGACTGACGGACGGACGGACGGACGACCAATAGTGAAGAAGGGGCCATTTCCATTGTTCTAGATCAAAGAGATGGCCTCTTGTAATGAATAGAATAAGGGGCCACACGGAATAAATCAAAGGATTCTTTTGTGTTAGGCTCCGCCCCATGGCCCCTTCTACACCCTTGGTTGCTCGGACGGACGGACGCAAGGACGAACGTTCTTACATTACGGTACTTATGTCGCTTATCACATGTTAAATATTAGCCACATAAAACGATTTTTAGCCACATAAAACAATTTTTTAGGTGGCTAATTGTAACCAACCCTATCCTTTAACAAGTCCATAACCCTGTGGGGCTAGCCACATAAGTACCCTAATGTGTGCCCGGACAAACGGACACCCGGACGCCATTGTGATCACTATGTCTCGCTTTCCGCAAGAGGGTTCGACAAAAATAAGAAAGTGTATAATTACATTTCTTAAATGCAGAAGTTTTGCAACCCTTTGCCTACCAATGTGAATATCATGTACCTACTTATAAAGTGTGACATAAACATCTAACTCATTTGACCTTGACCTTGGGACATTGGCCGCATGAGTGGGACACAGAAGTCAATTCAAGTTACGGTTATAGAGATAGTAGGTACTCGGAAAGTTTACCGCAAATGTTGACAACAAATTTAATACAAACTTCTCAGTTGAGCTTGACCTTGGGCACAGTGGCTGCATGCATGGGACAGAGAATGAATATATGGATGATGACTAATAAGCATATAAAGTATGTACTTGAAAACTTTAATGCACATTTTGACAAAAACTTTAATGCAAACTTCTAAGTCCTTTACCCTTGACCTTGGGCACAGGGGCCGCATGAGTGGGACACAGAGTGAATATATGAATGATGCCGAATAGGCATACAAAGTTTCAAGCAAATCCGATTTACGGTTACAGAGATAGTAGGTATCTGAAAACTTTAACGCAAATTTGGACAAAAACTTTAACCCAAACTTGACCTTGGGGTACAGGGGCCGCATGAGTGAGACAAAGAACGAATATATGGATGATGACTAATAAGAATTTGAAGTTTCAAGTCAATGTGACTTAGGACTGCAGAGATATAAAGTATTTAAAAACTTTAACACAGATTTCGGACGGACAGATTTCGGACGGACAACGGACACCCGGACGTCATTGTGATCACTATGTCTCGCTTTCCGCAAGTGGTCTCGACAAAAATCGAGAATTAGAAACATATTTTAATTCCAATAGTCAGGAATTAGAATGTTTATTCTATATTATTTCCAATTAGGTCTAATAGCCACTCCCCACACACAATTGGTTGGGAAGGACTGATAGATGTATAGTAGGAGGGGAATTTGTTCTCAAGTGAAACATATCTTGTCGGCAACTGGGGTCGAACCCAGTAGCCTATTTCACCAACATGGCAAAGTATACTTATCTAGTAAAGTATACTTTGAGGGAGAAATTTTTAATTTAAGGAATAAAATTTATGATTTTTTTATTATACTGAATTTATTACATTATCACAGCCATTTTGGTTGTGTTAATGTAATACATTCAGTATAATAATTCTGCTTACTTGTAAACATCAAATATATGCAGTCGTTAGCTCTATATGAAATATCCTTAAATTGAAAAGTTCTCCCTCAAAATTGCATTTTAAAGCTATTTGTAGGTGTTGACGGGATAAATAGAAAAGTAGGTTAGTGCCGTGAATCGGAAAAAATATCTGACGCGGCACGGAAATGGGATGGTGCCGTGCCAGATATTTTTTCCCATTCTCGGCACTAACCTACTATTCTCTATTTACCGTCATCATCGTTGGACTGTGAGACGACACTCTGTAGAGATTGGGGCTCCTCATCACCTTCTGTACTGCTGTCATCTGTAAACATTACATGGAGGATCTCACATGAGTGTAATAAACTGGGGATCTTACATGAGTGCAATAAATAGAGGATGTTACATGAGAGTAATAAATATAGAATTTTACATGAGTGTACATGTAATTAATATATCGATGGTCTAGTAACATAAGGTCGTAACTGCTATGCTAAAGCATAGCACTTACGACCTTATGTTACTAGACCATCGATATAATAGTACACAAGTGTCATAAATAGAGGATTTCACACAAGTGTAATACACAGAGGATCTTACATGAGTGTAATAAATAAACAGAGGATCTTACATGAGTGTAATAAAACAGAGGATCTTACATGAGCGTCGTAAATCTTACATTGGTGTAATACATAGAGGATATTACATGAGTGTAATAAACAGAGGATCTTACATGAGTGCAATAAACAGAGGATCTTACATGGAGTAATACATAGAATATTACGTGAGTGTAATAAACAGCAGTTCTTACATGAGTATACTAAATATAGGATCTCAATGAGTGTAATAATCTGAGGATCTTACATGAGCGTAATAAATATAGGATATCACATGAGTATAATAAACTGAGGATCTTACATGAGCATAATAAATATAGGATCTCACATGAGTGTAATAATTGAGGATCTTACATGGGTGTAATAAATATAGAATAGTACATGCATAATAAATAGAAGATTATACATGAGTGTAATAAACAGAGGTTCTTACATGAGAATAATACATATAGGATCTTGTGTAATAAAAAGAGAGTGTCATACAGAACTGTACATGAGTGTAATAAATTTAGAAATATAGCCCCGCCCCTAAATGTAATAATAAGATTAGCACTAATCATCCTACTCGTATAATGGGTATACATGTAGCAGAATTCAACTCTCAACCACAAGAAAGCCAAAACTGTACAAAAGAACCAAATCAGGGATATCGGGATTCTGGTACGAATGAAACCCATCATTAAATGTGACATAAGTGTGCTATTTGATCAGGAGCTACACTGGTCACAAATCCCATAATCCCCACGTCTCACGTCAGAGTCACAAATTACCATTTGCATTCTCACAACCTGGGGCCCGTTTCACTAAACTTCATACGACTAAAATGTTTGTAAGTGCAAATTTAGGATCATTTGGAAATTTTGATTTAAGAATTTACATTTATTGAGCATAGGCTGCATATGCAGTCTATGCTCAATAAATGTAAATCCAATAACTGTTTACAAGAAAACAGTGTTAATGTGAAATTTACAGACTAGCATAACTTTGCCTGGGCCCGTTTCACTAAACTTCATACGACTAAAATGTTCGTAAGTGCAAATTTAGGATCATTTGGAAATTTTGATTTATGAATTTACTGTTTACAAGAAAACAGTGTTGATGTGAAATTTACAGACTAGCATAACTTTGCCTGGGGCCCGTTTCACTAAACTTCATACGACTAAAATGTTTGTAAGTGCAAATTTAGGATGATCTGGAAATTTTGATTTAAGAATTTACATTTATTGAGCATACGCTGCATATGCAGCCTATGCTTAATAAATGTAAATCCAATAATTGTTTACAAGAAAACAGTGTTAATGTGAAATTTACACACTATCATAATGTTGCACGAACATTTCGGACGACGACAATGGAAAAAGCGGCGACTATAGTCGCGCCTTCTGCTAAAACAGGCGCAACAAAAATGAAGTTTTTGTGAAAGTTTTAGTGCATTCCATGAATGATTGAGATATGATCTGTTACATTTTGTGGGGTCAGTAGAATCATAGAGTCACATGCTACAATAGTGTCTGTGTTTTTTCCCCCGAGGTTAACCCTTTCACCCCTATATAGCTGGAATGGACTGTGTAATATGTTAATTTTCAGACCAATCCAATGATCAGACAAGAAACGAGGCAAAGCCACGAAGGCCAGGTTTTTTCCAAGCATAGACACTTAGATAACATAATTATACCCACTTGTTGTAGACTAGATGGCCGTGGCCTGCATGTCGCGCCTTGGGGCGAGGCATGGACACTAAAAAAATAGATATAGTAGATGGAAAAACCAAAAAACTTTAACCAGACACACGGACGTACGGACGTACGGACGGACGTAGGCCAAAATGCCGACGATATCGCGCTGACAATGATGATAAACACCCATGTGAAGTATCAAGGTAATGGGTGAAGCAGTTGCAGAGATACAGTACACAAAAAAACTTTAACAAAAAAATTCAAAGTAATTTGACCTTGACATTGGGCATAGGGGCCGCACGGTTGGGGGGTAGAATGAAAATATGGATGATGATACACACCCATGTGAAGTTTCAAGGTAATGGGCGAAGCAGTTGCAGAGATATAGTATAACAAAAAACTTTTAACCAAAAAACTTTAACCAGACGTACGTTAAAAAGTTAACGTTGAAAATGGCTAAGTCAATTACGTAGAAATAATAGGTGAAGGTAAAAAAAAAGTAACATGTTGGATAGTGATATGTGGTGGGCACCCCTTGATTATGAAGCTGTGAAAGTTTGGTGGTCCTAGATGGTACAGTACCAAAGAAATGGGCTTAAACACGAAAACTTAACATTGTAAACGCGAAAACTTAACATTGAAAATGGCTAAGTCGATTGCGCGCAAAAAATGGGTCAAGTTAAAAAAAAAAGTAACATGTTGGATAGTGATATGTGGTGGGCACCCCTTGATTATGAAGCTGTGAAAGTTTGGTGGTCCTAGGTGGTACAGTACCAAAGAAATGGACTTAAACACGAAAACTTAACATTGAAAACGCGAAAACTTAACATTGAAAATGGCTAAGTCGATTGCGCGGAAAAAATGGGTCAAGTTAAAAAAAAAGTAACATGTTGGATAGTGATATGTAGTGGGCACCCCTTGATTATGAAGCTGTGAAAGTTTGGTGGTCCTAGGTGATACAGTAACAAAGAAATGGACTCAAACACAAAAACTTAACATTGATTGTGGATGCCGCCCGCCCCCCCCGGCTTTCGCCAATCCAATAGCCTGGATTTTAAGAAATGGACTCAAACACGAAAACTTAACATTGATTGTGGACGCCGCCCGCCCGCCCCCCACCCGCCCGGCTATCGCCAATCCAATAGCCTGGATTTTTTTTAAAAAAAAACCTGGCTTAATACTTAACATTGATTGTGGACGCCGCCCGCCGCCCACCGCCCACCCGCCCGCCCACCGCCGCCCGCCCGCCCGCCTTTCGCCAATCCAAATAGCCTGGATTTTTAAAAAAAAAAAAACATGGCTAAAAACAGGGATTTGATTGGCCAATAGGAATTGAGTAAACACAAACGTAAACCATGCGGATCAAAAACACAGATGCTACTGTCTATTGAGGTCAAGTCTTATGACGAAGCTAAGAATTTCATTTCCGAGCTGAGCCTTGTAAACTTTATGTATTAGTATGGTATTCTGTTTATCAACCTTTTATGTTACAGAATGAACAATAACATGTGACATATACACAAATGCCCCAGTAGTTGAGTTCATCAAAATTGCAAAGTATACTTAACTAGCAAAGTATACTTTGAGGGAGTAATAATTTATTTTTCCCGAAATTCATTATTTCATATAGAACTAACGACTGCATATATTTGATGATTAAAAGTATGCAGAATTATTATTCTGAATTTATTACATTATCACAGCCAAAATTTCTGTGATAATGTAATAAATTCAGTATAATAAAAAATAATAAATTTATCATAAAATTGAAAATTTCTCCCTCAAAGTATACTTTGCTAGATAAGTATACTTTGCAATGTTGGTGAAATAGGCTACGAGTGACAGATTGGAGAAAACCCCCAGCAGTCTTCTTAACCGTATACACGGACACAGACGTTCTTACATTGGACCCCTTAAGTGGTGCATCCATTGCCTGCAAACAATAGGCTTAGATTATATGGAATATGAAATGCAATAAATGGGGTTTAATGTCCCAGCAACTGCTAAGGTCATATATGGACGGGACAACAGTTTTTAAGTCTCATCTGACAGACCAGTGGGATGGAAATACTATGAACGTATTGTTAATGCCCTATGTTAGGTTTTGAACTCACAACCATCTAGCCCGTGAGCCAATAACCGAAACCCTCCCCCCCCTGTGGGATTTTTGCAGACATATATTTCCTGAAACTACATTCAATTATGAGTGTTAATCCGTTGTCTGCGCTCTGTAACCCGATGGATGAACATATGGCGCCATTTTCAAGTATGTCACCCTCGGTATTTTTAGTATCTTGAAAAATCGCATTTTTTAATAAAAATTGCCTAACTTATATCCTTTTGTTCGAATAAGATTGTATTTTCGTACGTTTCCGAGATGTTGAACACCATGGAATAGAATAATATACAATTGAAATAAATTTGACAATCATAGAAGTCATATTTTACAGGTTTTATTACCCCACCCCACCCACCCAATTTCAATGGTAAAATATACATGTTAATAACTTTATGAAAAGTTGGCGTTTTTTCATTTTATCAATGTCAATGTAGTCTAGTAGGGCCAATTGAACATATCCAATGTATATACGTCGACTATTTAGTGTCTACCACAAAATATACAAAGTGAAAAATAACGTATTTTCGACCATTCCCCACCCACTCATTTTACAATGGCAATTTAACAGGTATGTAATATTATGCAATTTAACAACATTATAACCGCTTTACTATGGATTGAAAACAACTCAAATATGTAACATTATTGTCCATACTTACTAAATATACTATGAGTCCGTGTTTTCGTCCGTCTGTACGGACAATTTCTTTCCAAATAAAAAATTGACGAGGTAACCGATTTTTTGAAATATATCCGGATTTATTCAAAACATTTCGGGGCACTAGATCATTATCGGCAACAGTAGTTGATCTACAACATTAATAATCTCGTTATAGTGGCGAGACAATCCTCACAGCATCAGGCAAGATTGAAACACAATTAGGCAACAAAACTGAATCCACATTATAATACAATTTCAAGAGGCAAAACGTACATCATGGGTTTACCAGTAATTCAACTTGCAAATACAAAATTACAATGTTGTTAAAGTTCAAAAAAAACATCGCACATGTGGCGAGGCAATCCTCACAGCATAGGCAAGTGAAACACAATAGGCAAAACGTAATCACATATAATACAATTCAGGAAACACATGTCATGGTTTACAGTAATCAACTTGCAATACAAAATAGTCTACATGTTGTTCAAGTCAAAACATCGCACCTGTGGCGAGGCAATCCTCACAGCATCAGGCAAGATGAAAACACAATAGGCAAAAAACTTAATCACATATAATACAATTCAAGAGAAACATACATCATAGTTTACCGTATTCAACTTGCAATACAAAATATTCTACATATTGTTAAAGTCAAAACATCGCACATGTGGCGAGGTAATCCTCACAGCAGCAGGCAAGATGAAACACAATAAGGCAACAGCTTGATCCACATATAATACAATTCAAGAGGCAACATATATCATGGTTTACAGCATTCAACTTGCAAAAAAAAAAGTATTATACAGTTGTTAATGTCAAAACATCGCATCTATGGCGAGGCAATCATCACAGCATCAGCAAGATGAAACACAATGTACAAACGTTCCAGCCACATATAATACAATTCAAGAGGCAAAATACGTCATGGTTTACAATATTCAAATTTCGATCGTCACAACATCAGGCAAGTTATGTGAAGTTCTAATTGTGAGAGTAGGTTAAGATAAATCCAGGGACTAGTCATACGCGTCATCAGTGTCAAACATGGCATCAAGTAGGCTCTCTGCTTCAGGATCTTCTGTTTCATCAGTATCAGGTACGTCATCCCGTTCCTCTATTAACAGATCAACCATATCACTTGGCAGGTGATCTCCTTCTGTCCACTTACATTCTAACAAGCCATTGTTAACTTCCCATCCATGTTCATCTGGTGGCGGTATGTCTGCATCACGCCGGTCAGCATTGTTCCAAATGAGCGTTTGATAGTTGGCTCTTGCTACATGCATTTTCATTGACGATCTGTATGGTGGTAAAAGGCTCAGGTCAGCCCATTCTACGTCGAAAGAAGATCGCCGAGACCTGGGGCTACACTTTTGTAGAAATAGCTCCATTCGTAGCTTGTTGATATCTGTAATGTCTGATTTGTTGTACAGCAAGCATACAAAGTGTTCAAGCGTTTGAAATAGCTTCTTCATCAAACTGACTGAGACATTCCCAACTTCTGGAAGCTTCAAATAAAAACTCTGGATGCCGCTGGAGTGTTTTCAAAGGAGTAACTTTACCACGCCGAACGAAAGCACTTGTGCTATCACAGCCTGTAAAAAGCATGGAGTGCAGGCAATGCGAAACACAGTTCAGTTCCTATGTCTCCAATGACACCATGTATGTCAACCAGCCGCCTCTTGTTCCCAACTCCGGTATCTAACAGCAGTGTTGTTTTTCAGCTTCTGTCCGAATTTCAACATCAAAACAACACATCCGTGTCTGGGGATCTCACAATAATGGTGCTGTTCTCTGGTGTATGCAGTGCGTGGTACGCACAATGCAGGATTAGCCGTGTATCCGCCTCCTCTTGCGATGAGTGCACTCTCTATCTCAACAGTTTGTGTAGTCTTACCATCAGTGCTAGTTAGCTGCATACATTGCTCCGCTTACAAACTGAATAGTCTTGCCGATCAGCTTTGGAGCGTACTTATCTTGCATCCATTCAGACATGAGAAGTCTAATTAGTTGTGTTTTGTTTGAATTGTTTGACAAGAACAGTTTCCAATCTCGTGGAACTTTTGTGAGAGGTCCTTTTATAATGTAAGTCTTTGATGTACCCCTGCGTATTCGCTCAGATGCTTTTATTGTCAAAGTCTTGGTATGTATCTGTCACAAAATCTACACGCTCAACTTTCGGGAGCTGATTATATATGTTATCTGCAAGATCCGCGAATGTGTTTGGCAAAGCGGTCTGCATGTATAGTGCATTGCCGTCAATAATATAGCTCACTTGACCCGTCGGAGGTACATCAACACTATGTGATTGTCCTTCAAGCTGGTGCATGAGTTTAGCTTTATCAGTTTTTGCTGGCGAGCCATCTGCAGTGGCGAGCGACCATGGCACAGGTCCCTCCCAATGGGTAGCTAAGCACCTTTTCCATGTCAATGTTGTGTTTGAGAGCAAGTGAAATTAGCTGCCCAAATATATTTCGTTCAGCTACTACTCCTTTATCTTTCTCTGCGTACCAGTGAGCTTCACAGCTTTAGCGAGTGATGCAAATGTTCTCAGGCGCAACTGTTTTTATTGGTGCATGAAAGCTGACTGACTTTTCAACAAACCGCTCCTGGACAAACCGCGCAAACCTTTGTTGTCCTGTCATTTCTGCAGACAGCAGATCGTCAACGACATCTTTAGGAGCTGACGCCCTGAATATATGCAATAGAGCGATTCATCTGATGCTTCAAACGGATCTATAAAATTTCCTATTGCTTGATAATTTTCTTGACGTCTGTTTCACTTCTGGATATTTCCGAAGTTCGTGTGTCCTTGTGTGAAGACTGTTCATGCGCTGTTCATATCAGCCAGTTCCAAGCATAGATCCATGTAGCTAGCTCGGAAGTGTCTCGTCATATACCATCTGTAGTATGCTGCATAATTGCGGCTGAAACCTATGATACCTCCATGTGACTTAGCATGGCGATTGATGGTTTGCTCTATTGTGATATCCACGCCATTTCTGGATGACGGAACACTGGATCGGTTCACGCTGAATCCATTGTTCTCAACAGATCTTCCATCCCAGGATATAACTGCTCTAAGTTTAACAAAACTCAGCAGATATACTGTAGTATACCGTGCGTAGTTGGGATTGTCAAAGCTGAAGAACAATGGACACATCTTCTGAAGACATGCTATGTGAAGGTCTAAGTTGTTTTCTTTGGTGGCTCGGAGAAACTGCAACACCGTATGCACCGAATCCATGTATCCCAGCCAATATTGTGCCGTTTTCCCAAGTTTCCCTTCACTAACCCTGTCTCGAAACTTCGAGTATGATGACAATGCTTTCATGCATTTGTCATTTGTCATGAACTCCAATAATCTCCAAAAATACCCGAAAGGGCCATTATATAATACCTGTTTGGCGGCCATTTTGAAAATAATTACCGTTGATAGCACACCAGAAATAATGCAAATCGATGTGAAAAAGAATCTGCCATGTGAATATGTTGCTACTGACGTGATTAAATTGTAGGTAGCTCATCGTGTGGTGTGAAAAAAAATGTTGCAAACATAAACAATTAAGTATTTTGGCGGCCATTTTGATAATTGTGGCTATTTGAGGATGGTATCCAATATAAAACTTATTGTAAGTCATTTTATACTCAATTGGTGAAAATAATGATATCGCTTAACTTGGAAGAACGTGATTTAAATGACACATATCGGTCCTGTTTCTAAAACCACCCAGTTTTGTATGGCGGCCATTTTGGAAAATGGCTGCCATTTGTTCATCCATCGGCTTTGTAGGCGCAGACAATCAGGTTTGATAGACAATAGGTTACTGAATCCGAAAATCATACTGACCAAAAATCCCACAGGGGGGGGAGGGGGGGTTATTGGTGGCTCAAGGTCTAATCAGTATTCAAGTCCTGCAGTCTACACCTGAGCCAAATTGCATCCCTAGGTGCTATGGAATTGCATCGTTTTCTTTTTATCAGGTAACCTGCCTTGCATTGAACCGAATATTTACTGACTGATAACATATTGTTGTATCAGGCATTGCCCTGATATAAACATCCGGGTTACAACGAAGTGAAAACTGACGTTCCATTGGTCGGATGATGTCATGTGACGTTACCGAATGACGTCAGTGTAATGACGCAAGGTAAACAAGTCCGCGTTCTGTTCATAGAATACGACGTCATCTAATGTAATTTTCGAGCATAAAACGTTACCTGATAAATAGAATACCAGGCTAGTGTCTTTTGATATCAAGTTTATCAGGCTCGGCTCGGAAACGGTAGGAATCCTCGACAAGCGAGGAATTCCTACGCGTTTCCTAGCCTTGCCTGATAAACTTCATATCAAAAGACAATAGCCTGGTATTCTCTATGTCCAGGGTTATCCCACACAGAAGCTGATATAAAATTCCCTGACATTTCCCTGACAAAATGCCATTTTTCCCTGACAAAAAATGAGCGACATCATTAACTTAAATGTGTGGTATTAATTGCTGCAAGATCAAAGCCTTAACATGTGAATCTAAATTAATGTTGGCCTTCATATCCTCCCCTTCAGCCAACCCTAAACACCTTTTTGGATGTACATGTATTTTGTTAATTTTGTGAAAACAAGTACACAATAGCTGGCTACATGTGAAGAATAAAAAACAGGAATTCCATTTATCCCGTCAACACAGTGCGTATGTGCCGTGAAACACAGTGCCGTGAAACATTTTTGATATCCAGTCAATACTATTTTTGCATTTTAAAGCCATTTTTAGGTGTTGACAGGATAAATAGAATAGTAGGTTAGTGCCGTGAATGGGAAAAAATATCTGGCGCAGCACGGAAACGGGATGTGCTCGGCAGAGCCTCGCCCATCCCGTTTCCCGAGCCTTGCCAGATATTTTTTCCCATCGGCACAGCACTAACCTACTATTCTCTATATACATGTATATTTTTTTATTGAAGGAAATGCTGAATATGGTGTTGTTACAGAGATATAAGCTATTTAGTTAATAATTAGCGAAGCATTAAGATGATTAACAACGAAAAAGAAAGTCCCCTGACTTTTGTCACAGAGGCATAATAAAAGGTATGAATTTGAACAGTATCATGAGTAAGTAACATGAGTGAATAACATGAGAAGGCTGTCAGTTTTCTAATTCCTCAGGAAAGGAAAGATATTTTCAAAACTTATCAATAATAGCAGTGTTAAAGAATGCAGAAAATAAAATCAATAAATATTATTTAAACAATAATTCCGCCACGGAAGCGGTGTCGCGCCTGCCGAGGCATTTGACCGAAACATGGTCATGGAAATGTGCTAAAGTAACCATCACAAAAAACGTTAGCGAAGTGCTTGCTTAAAACATGAAAAAGGTCAAGGTTGAAGAAACTAAGAATTTCCACAACCATGGGAAGGTCAAAAGGTCTAGGTCATGTTAATGGCGGCATGAGTGTGTTCCAAATGCTCACATATATCACGTGTCCAAGTATTGAAGCAATCCATCAAGTAATATTAATGTTATACGATGATGAAGAAACTTGTACAAACCTTTTGACGCAAAAAATGGCTAAGTGTTTCCGCAAAAATGAGAAGGTACAAAAGGCCAAGATCATATTAATGGAGGCATGAGTGTGTTTTCTGAATGTTAACACATATTCAAATGTCCAAATATTGAAGCAATAATGTCAAGTAATATTAAAATTATATCATGATGACGAAGCTTGCACAACTTATTGACATTTCGGACGACGGAAAAATCGGTGACTATAGTCGCGACTTCTGCTAAAGCAGGCGCGACAATAAACTATAACCTTTCATCTTACTATACACATATTCACCACATCCAGCAACAATTAAGGTTAACATTATGTTATTTGATCTCAAAATCTGCAGATTTACAAAAAAAATCACAGATCTTGGGATTTCAAATTTCCCTGACATTTGCTAAAATTTCAAATTTCGCTGAAAAAAAATCAAAATTCCCTGACATTTCCCTGATTTTTCCCTAACGCGGGAAATTAATTTACTAAAAATTCAATATGTGAACTATAACTTACTTACTGTTTACCAGTCCACTCACGAAGCTCCACCACTAAAGATGATTTTGAATAGCTATACAGCATGTGATTGGCGGTGTGGCACGAAGTGAGTGCGTGTGTGGGTGGTAATATACTTTGCGTCTCGTGAACTGATGACACAATGCGTAACATCAGTTCTAAATATAGCGGCTGAAAATTTAATGATTAATGTAAATAGATATTGGCGAAAGTGTCGCAATAATACGATTAATTGAGACGAAATGCTGTTCTTTCATTGGTCGAGAAACTAGGGTAAAAAATAAATATTCATATATACACGGTCTGATAGTAATATCACATACACGTTTATATAGAGAATAGTAGGTTAGTGCCGTGAATGGGAAAAAATATCTGACAAGGCTTAGGAAACGGGATGGGTGAAGCTCTGCCGAGCACATCCCGTTTCCGTGCCGTGCCAGATATTTTTCCCATTCACGGCACTAACCTACTATTCTATTTATACCGTCAACACCTACAAATGGCTTTAAAATGCAAAACAAATAACCCCAGACGTGGTTTGCCTATAATATGTGGCTGTGACTGGAGAAATAGGGCTTACAGGTTTTGCAACCAGTGTAGATCCGGATCAGCCTGTACATCCACAGTCTGATTATGAGGCTCCGCACTGCCATTCCATCAATGAAACACCCATCATGTTTCTAACAAGCAAATATATATCATTAACAAGGCTACAGGAGTTTGCTATTTGATCAGAAACTACACTGGTTACAAGTCCCATAAGCCTCACTTCTCCAGTCACAGCCACATATAAGCCGACCAGTTGGACAATTCATATGAGGGAAGTTCAATCATTATGTCTGTAATGTAGGCAGGCCAGGTTGTTATAATGGCAGAATGGAGGGAAGTTCAATCATTATGTCTGTAATGTAGGCAGGCCAGTTGTTATAATGGCAGAATGAAGGGAAGTCATCATTATGTCCATAATGAAGGCAGG